>JAVJGJ010000014.1:77714321-77737545 GCA_035590215.1 Microhierax caerulescens
GATTGAGGACCCTGGGGGGCTGTATCTAGCCTGCAGGATGTAGTTTGAGGACCCCTGATAAGCAAACAGATAACCAATCAAGCTAAAATCAAATGCAGGTTTGGGCAGGTATGTTCTAGGTTCACATCATCATTCTTTATAAAGGAAACCTGCTGGCCTTTGCAGCTGAGATGAAACTTGCTTGGGCCATTCTGGGTACTATGGCAGGTCTACGGAGCATTGCAAACCCATGGTGGAAGCTTTCCGTGAGGGCCCCTGCAGGCAGCCCTGCAATGCCTGCTACCTTCTTACAGCTCTATGGAGGGCGGCTTCCTCCACAGGTAGATGAGGCCTGCTCTAGACCAAAGAGAAAAGGCAGTAGAATGCCTTCACAGCAGAGGGCAAATGATCCAATGGCCACATATGGCTTGCTACTCGGTAATAGCTTGATTTCTCTCACCTCCGTCCAAGAGGTTGGCCCAGTAGATAACCCTGAATCCTTGCAGAATCCCATTCAGGGTTTCTTTTGCCAACGTTGACCAAGAAATAGAGATGGTTTCTGGTGATGTGGCAGTGGCTTGCACATTCCCAGGAGGGCAACTGGGGACTGGAATAAGAGATTCACCATTTTTAACTCCATGAATACAACTCAATATTTACCCTTCGGCTACCCTTTCATTTTTCTCTGCCATCCCACCACCCATTATTTAATTAGCAGTTACATGCTGTCAACAATGCAAAACTTCACTAGAGTCCACATCTTTCTGCTCTGATTCCCCTGGAATGAGTTTTGATATACTGCTTCCTCATTTGCTAACTAGTCTTTTAATAGGGCTTTTTGTCACCTCTTTTAAAGAGAAATGTGTCCTAGTGCTGAAATATGCAGAATATTCTGTAAGCAATTTATATTTATATACATATATATATATATATATATATATATATGTTCGCAGCCAAATTGCCATCTCTCCGGACAAATCTAACGTCCCTTTAAAATTGGTAGTGGGGCAAAGCAGGCACATTGTTAAGAAATAATGGAAAAAAAGTCCCTAAAATATTTTCACTGAGATTTAGACAAAATGGAAAAAGTCAGCCAAATCTAAGACATTTTCTGTTGGCTGTTTATTGTCAAAGCAATACAGCAGTATTAGTATCTTGCATTGCTTCTAAAGGTTATGACATCTTTAATTCTGAGAGGGACCCAAAACTGAGTAATGACAAAAAAGAAGTTGCCAGGAAAAGTATGGTGGATTCCGAAGAAAAAAAGTACTGTTATTATAATACAAAGTATATCCATGAATGAGTATACTGCCTTCTGAGGTCTTGCAGTGATCTGTCCAGGCCTAGAAGCATTTAGAGTAAATGAAAAACACCAGCCTTCCATGAAGCGTATGCCTCATAATCTGTAGTTCTTGAGAATTTTAGATGTGTGTTACTTCATCTCCCCCACATAAAAAGTCAGATTCCTAGCTGGCACTGACTTTAGTATACCAATGCCAAATTACAGTAAATGAAAATCTGATTTACACTATCCTTTAGGACTGTTCTTCAATTTTTACTTTAAAATATTGTGCCTCTTTTTTGGATTTGGAATAATTCTCTTTTTCCACTAGAGGACTCCCTCTCATTGTTTGAGAAGTCCTTGAGCAATTTGAGAAAAAAAATAATCTGAATTGTTACTTCGATTAGACAGGTTGAATTTTGTCTGAAAAAACGATGATTTTTGTTTCATTACTTTAGATATCCTTGAAAAACTCACACATCTCTCTTTAGGCTGACAAGTGATTGTGCAGTACAAGAGCTCTAGGTTTCACAACAGACATATTTGAAAACAAAAGAAAGCCAACAAAATTAAAAGTATCACTTCACCTTTCAGAGTTTTACTTCTTGGCATCTCAAAACTATGATGAGATCACTATGAAGCTACAATGAGATCACAAAATTTGCAAATATCTAAACACCAGAGCAATAGGCTTCTTAATGAAAGCTATAGCCTTAGTCTATCTTGCTCACAGCAGGATATGTCACATTAGTAGAGTTATATTTATTTACCTGGATGATTCTGTATCTCTTGCAATGAGAATTGTACCTGGCTGTGGGCTAGTCTCTTCCCATCTGGTTGTTTGCTTACTGTATCTAACACCTGGAAGTCTGATCTTATATTATCCACACTATAATAATCACTAAGCAAGCAATAAATGTAGGAAGGCAAAAATAAATAAAGAAATAATAGTATGTCCCACGATAGCTGTTTGCCAAGGACCTACCATCCTCAAGAGTAGTGGTAATGATTTCCTGAGAAGAAGGTCCTATTCCAGCCCGGTTACAAGCCTGGACTACCATGCCATACTGGGTGAATTTTTTCAGGTTATTCAGTGTATAAACTTCACTGTCCCCAGTGGTATCAATACTGATGATGTTGAACTGGAAATTTCCTCCTGCACTGTACTCCCGATAACCTATCTGGTATCCACGAATAATTCCATTTTGCAAGTGCTTCTTTGGAGCCTAAAAAGAAAACAAAAGATTACACATTAAGTACATATCTCCAAAGTCAAACTGTTCCCCTTAAAAGTTTTTGAAATATTCACAAAGTCGACATTTTTTTCCTACCAAATACAAGTCCGTTTCTAGGTAACAATTCAAAACACTCTCTGCACATGAAGTAGTAACTTTTTACCGTGATATATAAATTTCAGACGCAGTTTGTTCTAATTTGTGCATTCCTGTGCTAAAAGAAAGACCTTTAAGTGGGTCATACATAGAAAAATCTGATAAGGAGATATTCTTGAGTTATAATTCGAAAGTATAATGATTTGTTCTCTTATCAGGTGAATCAACCAAAGTTGAGTTGATAAGGTATATTTGCATTACAGGCCTACCATTCACCAGTAATTGCGTTCTGCCGAGAAGCCCCTACCATTCACTTGCTAAATCTTCAGTAAGGCATTTATTGATCTGTTGAAGGCAGTCACATAAGTTTATTCAGCTAAATGCATTAGGAAAATTTTATGCTGTGCTTTGAAATATGCTTCTGTTCATTCAGTGTGTAGTGTGGAAAGATGATTAGATAATGAGTGCTGAAGGTAAAAATGAATTGGAAAGCAGGGATTTGCATACTGAATAGCTACTAAAACAAGGTGTACAATATCTGGCATTCAGGGATATGAATAGTACAAAATGGTTGGCCGTAATTATGTACCATATTTCTCAGTCACAGTGCAAGACTCCCTATACCTGACTAGTGGAAATAATTTCTGTACTCTGCAATATAAAATGTAGTCTAGAGTAAAATACAGATTGGCAACGCAGGGGAAAAGCCCGTTATTGACAGAAATAAATATTAAAATTCCATTTAAATAGTATTGCACTAATTTCAATATGTGACAATGTTCCTGTCTGATTTTCTACATGTATAATTAGTATAAACGTTTTAAGGCACAGTTGAAAATCCACAGACAAAAAGCTCTTTCAAATCCTCCAAACTCTTTCAAATTCCCACCAGATGCCCACAAGCTCATCTGTTCCACTGACTCATAAAAAACGGTGTCTTTGTGACACAGTTTATCAGCAATGAGTTAAACCAGCACAGTCAGCAACTTCTGTTGTTCCTATATCCCATTAAATCTACTGAGGAACATTCTCAGGAAGAATACTCTTTTCTGCCACATGAGCTGTCTGTTTCAGTGAGCTTATAGTCCATAGGAGTAAAGTCTCACTGGAGCTAATAAAACCAGCGTGGGACTTGCCTGTCATCAGCTACCAATAAATCACTGCTCTGCAAAAGCCAGCACCCTCTCTGTATTTAAAATGTGTCATGGGATGGATCTGACGGAATTCTGTCCTCCAATGCTTTATTTTTTTCTCCTTCCTGCCTTCAGAAACAGAAACAAAACTTGAAGCCAAGTACATAGTTTCCACTGTGATGCTTCAGTTCCTCTGGCAAGCTCTCCGCAGCATGGTGCCGTCTGCCCCGCTGCAGGTGACGGAATTGGGAGGTCCAGGTCTTGAGCACCTGGTGAGGCACGCTGTGGGGATCAGAACTGTGGGTGTGGAATCTAAGCGTATAATCATTTCCTGTTGGAATATTTCTGTGTTTTGTTGTAAAAAAAACCCCACCCAACTTCTTTAGAAACATATAGGACTTTTATTGTCAAAACACTTTTTTTTTTTTTTTTTTTGCAAGTGTGTTACCTATTTGGAGCAACTCCATGGCTTCATGATCTTTAAATGACTGCAAAAGGTCATTTTTTTTAAGCTGGACTGTGGGATGGAAACCAAGGTCAGATTGTTTTTTGTCTTACATTCAGATATCATCATGAGATAAAGTTGTTTCATTCCCTCTGAGAAGAAAATAACGTTACCACATTTAAATAATTATTTAATACTGTTAATATTAATTAATAATAATTATATAATTAATAATTAGTGAGTAATACATATTTCAGGGCGAACTGTTTCATTAGTTGAAAGATTTCAAATTCTGTTACTGGTCATGGCATTTTGCATATTTTTTACATTTTTATAGGCATTGCCAGTGTTGATGAGAAGGGTCAAAAAGACTAAACTAACACAATTTAAACATTTCAAATTGACTAAAGGACAAACAGTTTGGACAAAGCAGCAGAGAACCCAAGTGTTATTTCGGGGAGGACTGCTTTCAGACAACGCTGCAGGTCACTGTCTGTTGTAAATATGTGTCAGTGCGGAGGTACCAGTGTAAGCAATGCCAGGACACCAGTTCTCGCCATCAGTGTTGGAGTCCATCACAGCTTGGCAGATCTTTCACAGTATGAGTGGAGATTTCTTGTCTCAAACATTAACATGCTCACTGTTGTACATCTCAAGATCTAAAGTCTCTCCTACTTAAAGGCTGTGGCTGGAACATTCCCATGAGTTACCATGGGTGGTTTTTCAACAGAGGTTGTCGCCACAAACACACAATGCACATTAAATCACAAGCAACCTGTGTAAAACACATACACCATATAATGTAGTGCATTTATTGTTTTGTGAGTGGCCTGCACTGCCTACTGCCACATACAGCACAAATTAAGATGCTGTATGTACATAGACTATATACCGTAAGGCACACACTGTATACCAAGGAAAAGTGAGCATACGCCTTGTAGATAATAGATTACAGAGCATATAGCACATATATTGGAACATATATATCACACTGTAAAACAGATTAAACAGAATGATAAAACTGAATCATACATTTGCTCTGCATTGAAATGTGCTCAGAACAGGACTGTAGCCAGAATAGCCTCTTCACTAGGAATTCTGCAATTACATACTTTTTCATTTTGAATTAGAATAAAAAGGCAAACATTGCATTTTTCATGAAATATCAATATAATTGTTCTAGCTCAAGGGATTTTTTTCTTTAAATAAAATATTAAAGTTTTACTTTTTTTTTTTTCACTTTGAAACATTATACAACATAAACCAAGCTGAAAGTCACTTTAGAAAAACACATTAAAATGTTCTGCTCCACAGAATTTCAAAGGTTCCTTGTTAGTACTATCTAAATGCTTGATTTTGAATTAACTTTTCACACAAATAATATACTTGATATATACTCTTTCTCATGTATAGACACATTTTTGGTAGAAAATTCACTGAAGCAATGTTTCTCCATGACTAAGTGTTTGTGGGGAAAAATACTGTTAACCTTGTCAGTAGTCATGAAACATGACAAAAAAGTAAGTTTCAATCCATAATCTTAATGCTTATTTCATAAAATCTGATATTTGTAAAATAGGGTATCAATGACCTTTGTAAAGTATGACACTTTATAGTTGTGTGCCTGTGTATATGTATAAAAAGGAGAGGAATATTTCCCATGCCTAAATTTAATGGGTTCATTTACCCTGTGAAGTACTACAAGAAAAAAAATAATTAATATATTCATGCTCTTTTCTAAATGAGAATTCATGTTGAATTCCCATTCTCTCTGCACCATTTTAAATTACCCCAAAGTGCTGATTATTATTTAAAACTTCAATCTGAAACCCAGTGTTCTACGTGGACACATAGAAATGGGATTAAACAGATCACAGACCTATAATACTTTGCTTAACTAGGATTTTTTAGAAATGAAGATAAACAACTGTAGCAAGCTGCAGAAATAGAACTTAATGGAAAGATAAAAGATAATTGATCTGTTATTCTCTGCTCCTTTCACCGTTACTGACACTGTCTGTATTTAAAAGAGTTTTTCTAACTTCAAATATAACTATGGTTCTCAACACACTCCCTTTTGTATAATGTGACTGTAGGTTTCACATGCCCCCAAAATAAAAATGACCAGGTTATTACTGAGTCTATTTTCTTCCTTTTTTGTCTCCATGACAATACAGGATTGATCTCATGGAGTACTTTCTTTATTCTTAAGCAATTTGGATTGCACAATGCAATGAGTGCCTTCTGCACAGCAGTGATTTGTAGGGACCTACCCAAAAGTCAAGATTCATCATGGGACCAAACTATGTTGAATCTGTGGGAGCATCTAAAAGTACTTTTTGAGTAATGGGCTAAAACTGCTCTGGCCAGGAGAGAAATGCAGTAATTCAAGGGAAGTAAACAGTTCACTCCTGCTTAGGGACCTCTTAATTAGGGGGACTTCTTAATCAGCTGTTACAAATTGTCATTCAGGAAATATTTTTTCTAGTAATGGTAGGGCTATGCAAGCACAAACCTTTCAGGAGGGCAGCTGAGTCACTTTTGTCTGCAAAGGAGCTTCAAGGTCAAGGAAAACAATTAGGTTTCAGCTGTGTCCAGCACCACAGAGAAACTTAGCACCCACCGGCGGAGCTAACCTACCAGGAGATAAAGCTACGACTGCAAATCAAGGCAAAGAGTTTCCAAGCTGAGCACACAGGAACTTGACAGCATGAAGACCACGATGATCAGAATTTCAGTCAAGTGCCAGTGGTGCCTTTTTCTGCTTATCTTTTCATAGGCAGATCTCCAGCGTTTCTGCTGCTTGCAAGATAGCACCTCACTGGGTCTTGTGCTAAAGCCAGCAACACTTCTCTAGCACTTTGCTAGAGGGCATTGCTATAGTGCCTCTCATGCTGCTTGGCCACATCAGGTACTGCTGGTCAATAAATTCAAGGAATTAACAGATTTAACAGAGAATGAATCTATAGGAATAATATCTCGAAGGTTCACAGGAGACTGGCTATTCACTGGAGACTGGGTGTGCAGTCTCGCAGCACAATCCACAGCAAACTCCAAATGTCTAGCCAGCATCTGCACAGTGCCTGGCACCAGGTTCACATGGTAGTGCACAGTTCTGGGAGCATGGACTCACCTTTCTTGATCTGGATATACGCAGCATGGTTAGAAGCAGACATTTCCAAGGTCACAGGTAGCTCACACCTTAAGCTCACTCAAGTTGTGAAAATCCATCTTTACACTCAGCTCATGAAACTTGCCAGGGCAATGGAGTATATATTTAATGCATAGCTCATTTCTGTGATTGTTTTGCTATATTAGATACTGATCACTACTTGAGAGGTATTCACAAATCAAATTCCAAACATGATCTTGAGAATACAACTCCAGCTGCTCCAGCTTCTACTCCCCAGACAATACCTGGAGATCAAGACACTAATCTGCACTTATGTCCTGGATGTACGAGCTGAACCATATTTTAGACAATGTTACTGAAACATAGGTGTGGGAACTTTGTGTGTCCTGTAGCTGCCTGCACACATCTGCATCTATAAAATTTAATGGAAAATCTTCAGAATCACAAATGGAATCTATAAACTCCAGGAGTGAGCCAATGGTGCCTATCTTTGCTTGTTGCTTTAGAAAATATCCCCCAAAGTGAACTTTAAAAGAGCAAGCAAAGCCTTTCAATCTGCCTACCCATACACCCATAAAAACAAGTTCATGCACAGAAGCTTGGAGGTTATAGTTCATTAGATCTGATGGCAGTCACACTTCTTGAGTGCTTTAAAAATAAACAACCCATTAAGCATTTATTTCAGTTGTTGAGAATCACTGTACACTCCACTTTGCTTCAATAGCTGCTTCCTTTGCTGACCGTGTGTTGCATTTAATTCCATGCTTCATGTATGCCTTTTATAAGTACATTGCTGTGTTTCACTTTAACCACCAGGTAAGCTTGTGGCTAGTGACCACATGCATTTCGGTTCTGGAAGCCATTTGATGAAAACCAAGACTTGATATAAATTTAATATGTGGATGAGATCCAAGAATCACCACTGTATTTGTGACCTGTGCAAGAGGTCTGATAAAGACTACTGCTTTTGAAGCTTAATACTGAAACGTTGCATCAGAACAGAATTTTTAAGACACCTTTTCAAAACACCATTGAACTACTCAAAAAAGCTGGAGAGCTGAGGTCCCTGTGTACTAGCTGGACATCTCAGTAGTTACATGTCCACCAGCACTGTACAGGAATTGTGCACTGTAGCAACCTGCCTTTTCAGGAACCAACTCAAAACTAACTAACACAGGGTCATGCTGGTTATTTACTGGATAAATAATAATAATAATGAAATTAATAGTAATAATGATAATAATAGTAATGATGATGATAATAATAATAATAACAATAATGATAATAATAATAATAATGATAGTAGTAGTAGTAGTAATAATAGTAGTAATAATGACCATAATAATAATAAGCAGCAGCTCACTGTTACTATCCTGACTTTCTGGATGATCCATCTCATAGGGCAAAATATACATTACCCACATTTGCAGAAGTAATTAATATCACTATAGAAATTAATTACTATTATGCCACCATCCCACTCTAGCACTTAATACTGCATATTTCAGAATCTTAAATATACGGAATTATCAATACAACATGGAAACTGCCATTCAAACTGAGATTACACTACTGTAATTAGATAGCTTTATTCTGTCTGCTACAATGTGCAAGCAGTATATAGCACAAAATGATTTAAAACATGGCTTAAGTACCTCTGATATCATACTGAAAGCACTTTAAACATTCTGTGCTTGTCAAAACATTGGGCAAAATCTAGAAAAAGCTGAGTCACAAGACATGTTAGATGTTTAAATCATATCACGTGCTGTTATTTTAAAATCAATTGCTCTGATTCATTAATTCTCATGGACTATACTGAGACACTATATTGCTATCTCCGTGCAGACATGCCTTCAGCAAGGCTCTGTCCCAAAGTCCATTGCAATGGGAAAAACTCCCATTGGCTCCAATGGTTTAGGGAATTTTTCCCGCAAACCACAGTGAAATTCTGTGTACGCTCATTTTCCAAGCATATAGCCTCATCTCTGAAATCAGAAGGCAGTAGGAAATGTTACTGTCAGCAGTACAGGCAAGCAGCTACTGTTATTACTCTCTGATGGAAGGTTCCTTCTTTGCATAGTGCACCAGTCTTAATGGCCAATGCACGATCTGTGAGCAAAGGTATCTGCAAGGTCTCTCCTTACATAACTCCTTAAAGTAACTGATCGACAGTTGTTGTAACACTCCCACCAATGGAGCATCTTTGAATGCACCAAAATACTGCCAGAGTCTATATTCTTGGCTGTGTGTATTTACCTTCCAGGTGACCCTAATGCTTTGTGAAGATATAGGCTCAAGTTGGACATCCTGAGGTGGACCATCAGGAGCTGCAAAGGGAAAAGAGAGGTAGATCAAAACTGACCTTCACAACACACAGAATTCAGCACTTCATATGGTTTGTCACCAACTTCACACATCAGCATCACAAAGATTTGGACTGAGTCCATTTCATACGAAGTCAATCAACTGAAGATACCACTTCATCACACAAAACCAGAACCTAGCATCTTCCTTATTCAGGTGCCATCCTGGCCAACAGTGAAATACAACACATACCAGCCTGGCAAATAAAGGAAGAGTGAATAATAGTGACTTTTCCCGTTGAGTGATATGCATACTATGCTCTTTCTGTTTTGTAAACAGGCAAGACATACTTTCAGCAGTCAGAATATTAGAAAGGCAGCAGAACTCATTTGAAAGCAGGTGAGACAGGATCTCCTCAGTCAGCCTTCATCATGTCACAAACTTTACAGTGTGATCTCCTTTGTTCACTAGAGACTGAGCACATCTAGTCAAATATAAAATATTTTATACACAAAAACCTGCACATTTTACTCTCTCCCCCTCCGCAGTGTAAGTATCCCAGCCTGGAAATCAGACAAAAAATAACTGCCAGATGAAAAAAGCATGCTGCAGCTCCTGTCTGAATCAGGAGGAGTTTCATTTATTATCAATATGGTGCCAAGCACGTGCATGATGCTTTAAACACAAATGAAAAAAGAAGGCCCTGAGTCTGGGGGAACCAACTTGTCAGCTGAGCAGCTACAAAGCAGATCAAGAATTGACTGGGATTGAACAGAGAGGTGTGAAGTAAATTGCTTGCTCAGCCAGGTAAATCATTATAAAAGAAAGATCTGAAGAAAGGAATGGAGTAATCTCAAGCTGCTGTAGAGGGTTCCCTTGATGCAGAATATGGCCTCAGTAAAAGGTATTAAATTAAGTTTAATAGCATGACAAAGGAAGTAAAGCAATAAAAAGGGTGAGATGGGGCTGTTAGAGGTGGAGCAGCAGTAAATGACAGCTGTGGTGAAGGGAAGCAGAACATTTTGCTTTAACTGATGAAAGCAGAGAGACCCAGAATACAGCCTATAATATGTTTAAGTTATTAAAGGTGCCCTATTCTGTGCCATTCTTGATTGTCCTTCATATAGGAAATTTCCAGAGGTGGAAAGAACTTTATTTCCAATCCCCTTGCATTAATGCATAGGAAAGAGAAGAGGAAAAAGCCCACTGGCAAAAAATGAGATCTCTCTGAATTTTTGAAACCTGTCCTTGATTCTGCCCCCCTGCTGACAAACACAAATGCCATTTCTCTGAGTACATTATAATGTAGTGGAATTTCAGTAAAGCATTTGATCCTAAAAATGATTTTAAAAGGTGCTCCTTAAAGTCTTGACTTTTCCTTGAATACCCCGAAAGCTTTTACAGACCGGAGTAGTGAACTGTTCCCAGCATACCATGTTGAAACGTTAAATAAGTCGTAATTTATTTTTCATACTTATGTCATACAGAATTTGTGACAGACATAAAGCAACCCCAGATATCCCAGCTTCCTCTATTGATTTCACTATTAAATAACAGCTGTAATGCTTTTGTTTTTTTCTGACAAGTGTTACTGCAAGTGTGTACCTGCCGTCTGTTTTCCAACACAGGAGTTAACTGTGGTTGTATGGAGGGAAAGAGTGGCCTGCAGGATTTGAAATCATGCCATGCTTCACTATCCTTTTGCCACAGAGAGTCTTACAGTTTTATTTCTAATAGCTAGTGCTGGGTGACTCAGGTCACTGTCATATGTGATACACAATCTGTATGTCCTTCCAAATAACACGGTTTGAATTGTTCAGTTTTTATATTGTCTTTCTTGGACCTTCATTTTGCTCCATTCTCATTACCTTCTCTTTCATTCCCTGCACCCATGCTATTCTCCCTTTCCTATTGTAAAAGCAGAGAACAGAAATAAACAGTGATCAAAAAATGTTGCTCTTGCACATTGCACACCACCTGAAATCAAAACCCAGGAGACAAACATCACATACTCCGCCTAAGCCTGACCTTCTCTTTTCCAATTGTCCCCTAGGTACATCAGTGATTTTTGAATACAGTTCCACACTGCTGGTCTTTTTCTCCAAACAGACAGCTCCTTAAAAGACAGCAACAAAAGGATCAATTGCTCTGAAACTTGGTTACAAAGAACTGAATAAAACGTGATGTTAAGGTTCCACCCTGTTCATGGGGAAGCTGATTTTCGTTTGGTTTTTTTTTTTATTTATTTCAAGGCCAGCTGCTGATACTGACAACTTAATTACCAGCCAGGAAAAACTCAACAAGTAAGAAATAGTCCAACCACGGTTGAATAAGAGAGAATGAGCAAGTAGATCCACCCCCCTACTTTGATGTATATGCACAAGGAAGGATGGGCATTTTGGGGATACAGATGATGCTGCCTGGAAGAATGAATATCTGTTTTATCTACTGATTTCACATTTTCGTAGAAAAAAGGAAGAGAAAAACCCTGATCAAATGATAAATACTTTGCAAACAAACTATTCACCATTAATAAAGCTGTTCATGGAAGGCTTTCCTTCCACTAGGATGAAAAAATACACCTGGTGAAAAAAGAAATGCAGCTTATATTGTCTCCCATTTATTCTGCGTTGCACTGTGAGCCCGTATGTCTTGTTCTTACTCAGAAAGTCCCTTGGAGCCAAAACCACATTTTCCTGACAAGGGATATATTTTCACCATAGTAAAACTCACCCACAGAGAAAATGAGTGGGAATTACACAGTTGTATTCATATGAGCTGAACTAGAAAATGGTCACCAAGTGTTCAAAGCCCAGACCAACATGAACCTTGAAAAAGAAGTAGGGTTTTCACTGCCAGGACACTGCCACCCAGATATGTGCGTTACAGTTTTCTCTCAAAACCCCCAAAGAAGGAAGCACAGCTGACTTAGCGTAAGGTAACAGGAAAAATAAAATTAGCAAGACAAAAATGTGTTTTCAAATACAAAGGAGCAAGCTCCTTTCTGGTCAAGATTTCCCAGAGTAACGCCATCCAGTTTCAGTGGACAAAGGGTGTAGAAGTTGCTTAGAGTACTCCCAGCACCTTTATACAGATCGTATCATTGTATACCATTGCAATATATGCCTGGCAGAGTTACTTAGGGCCATTTAGCATTTTCACTCCTAATTCCTGAAACGGGGAGCTGTAGCCCCACTTTTCACCTGTTAAGTCTTTTTCAGTGTCACATTTAACATGTAGGACTGGGGATGTGGTAGCATGCACAAGGCCGTGCTGTCCTTACCCATCTGCCACTTCCGCTAGCCCTGAGAAACAAAAATAAGATGGCACTGGATGGCAGCAATTCAAGCACACACAAGAGTGGCTCTGGCCACCAAGGTGAAAATGCCTGCATGGCCCTCCAGGTACAGAAACCTGCAGCGATGTAGCAGAATACAAGGGAACAAAGAACAGTGGGATGATATTAACTAACGACAGCCAACTAGGCAGTGATCAGAAAGCTAAATGGTGAGGGGGGTGGGGGATGGAATAGTCAAAAAAAGATCTGATTCATATAGATCAATGTTCTTAAATGGGGGTAGGTTAAATCAGTTACCTATACTAATATGGGAGCATCTAAGGAAAGCCACAAACCCACAGGGGAGGAACCACCACTTAAAACAGGGTGTTGTTGAGTGAGTTGCCTAACTGTACATATAGGTGTGCTGTTTCCAGTACCCCAAGGCTGAAAATTTGGAGCACAATGTCTTCTTAGACCACTAGATGCCACTGAATGGCTTTAATTACAGTCCTGCGCGATGAAGTTGCAAAAGTCACAATGTTTTATGGGAACAATTCAGTACTTCTTTCAATGCAGCTGCAGCAACATAAGCAGCATTTCAAGCTAAGATTACTCACGTCGAAGAGCAATAATTCCCAGTACAACTGAGATGCTACAAACCCAAAGCGTACCTGCTTCATCAGTAGTGATGGTGAGCTCATTGCTGGCCTCACTCTTGCCGATGCGATTCTTGGCATACATGCGAATGTTGTAAGTTGAGGAAGGGTGGAGGTCAATGATAGTGGCTTGGTTTAGCTGAGGGGAAACATCTTTGGTTCTCTGAACAGAATCCCAAGAGTCTATTCAATAAGAGGTTAAAATAAAACAGACAAAAGATGTTAACGTCGCTAACACAAGCATGCAGTTAAACTGTCTTGCAGAGCGGGATACTGCCATTGCTGAACTAACCCAGAAAATGCCTGCTACTACAAGCAAATCGAGTGATTATCTTCCCTGACAGCACTCCCAACTGCTCTGAGCCTGGTGCAGTAAGCAATGGGATCTTGACCCTGGGTCATCAGCAAATCTGAGGAAATAGCTACTCCTTTGTCTTTTTTTGAGGATGTGGTGAGAGCAGCAAAGATTCCGCAGTTTTGTGTGTGTGTTTGCACACTGTTTTTTTTACCATTGCTACATTGGAACAACTGTGAAAAAGATGGAAGCTGCTGCCCCAAAGGGATCCTCACTCAGCAAGAAGGTTGGTTGTGCTCCAAAATGGGAGGAAAGGGACTTAAACAGCAATGGAGGGCTCTTAGACTAACAGAGGTCAGGCAGAAATGTGACATCAAACTCAAGGAGCTCAGACCACAGGTGAACAGTGAGCACAAGCTTGGAATACTTATACATGGGCCCAGCACCCTCCAGGACTGAGGCTATTTCCTTTACTTGTGTAAATACACAGAAACAGTTTACTACAAGGGGAACGTAGAACCCTCTTAGCTGTTTGCATGTATCTGTAAAAGGAGGAGCACGTTGTTATTATTTATGCTTACTCTTCATCTGCCTGTTATGTTTCCAATAAATTCTCCAGACTTATAATAGGAAAAAGAATGGAAATTGGCTAAATGCAGTAACCCCTCCTATTCATCCAAGGATTCAACTGCTGCAAACAAAATAATAGAATTTATCCATTAAAGCATCTTAATGTCTTTTATGAGTTGCCATCCTTCATTTCTTTCTTACTGCAGGCAACGTTCCTCCTTCAACCTCTGCAGCATCCTATGGGCGATGTCACTGGAGGCTCTACAGGAGTGGTTTAACGTATGGGTCACTGTGGGCAGGATTGCTGGAAGCTCAGCAAATAAGGAAGACTAGTTTAAAAATAGAAAGCCCACTCAGATACAAAATATTTGCACATACTGTGTAAATTCTTTTATATAAGCTTGCTAAAAGATGCACAAGTTGTGACAATGCCATCTGCAGTTTGGCTGACTACAGGGCCTGTTTGCTTGCCCATGTGACTTCATTTACCCAGAAAACATTTAGGAATCAGACATTTAAGTGCTAACCAAATTCATGTGAATGTATTTTTCCTTGGTAACTGACTTTGTCACAGCTTCCTCCGTAGGATACTTTCAGAAGCTCTAAAGGGCTTACCTGCAGGCAGCGCTGCTACAACTTGCTTTCACTTTGCTACAACTTCTCAGAATTTCTTAAACTTTACAGAATTTTAATCAGCAGTTACACTCCATTGTGCTAAATGTTATACAAGCACAGAAGGAGACTCTGTCTGTTCCAGTATGCTATGCCAACAGAAAAGGAATTTTTAAAAAAGACCTCCTCAGTATGGAGACTGTGTTAAATTTCTGTTGAGGATGATGAGAATTTCTTTTAATACAGTCTGTATATTATCAAATCGCCTGAGTTATTTGAAATACTGACCCCTGAGTGGCAGGCCTCTGCAGTACATCTATAGCTGCTGAAATCACGTAAACGAATTTGAAAAATTCTGGCGATTCTTCGTAGGTTAAGTTAATGACACACCATGAAGAAAGAGAGAGATGAAAACTCACATCTTCTGTATTTCTAAATGTAGGTTTCCAGAGTTTACTTACAACTAACGCATTGACTTCAGGAGTGTATTTTGATACATGTATTCCCTTTTTGAAGGAAAGATAAACCAACATAAGCAATCACTCCAAACTGAGCAAGTCCTGAACGAAATTAATCATTTTTGTTCTAACACTATTTACAGTTTTGAAAAAAAATTGTTAATAAGAAAAAAAAAAATATCATTTTTTTTCTTCTGGCAAACCATAAAAATATTTGTTTGTGTCCACGTGGTAAGTAATTGAATGAGGTATTAAGAGAGACAGAAAAAGCACAGAAAACAAGCAGCAATGAGCTAGCAAACAAACAACTAAAAAAAAAAA
The DNA here is from genome assembly GCA_035590215.1 of Microhierax caerulescens. Lineage (NCBI taxonomy): Eukaryota > Metazoa > Chordata > Aves > Falconiformes > Falconidae > Microhierax > Microhierax caerulescens. Next base: position 77,730,124 of record JAVJGJ010000014.1, read on the forward strand.
AAGAGTGGCATTTTCAATGTAATCTTTATGGTCACATAAAATGTGATACCCAGGCATTTCTCAGTATTCTACAAAACACATGCTGACACAACGATCTATGAAAAAAATGGGATTTCATGAAAACCAGCAGCTTCCCCCCCGTTCCTGAAGATGATGCTTTGGGGTGACTGTGCGGAAGACAACGAGGGCCCGTTTGCGGCGCTGCGGGATGTGACTGCGGAACGCAACTGCGGGACGCGGCTGCCGCTCCCGGGGCCGGCAGGCTCTGCCATCTGGCGGCCGACGCCGGTACTGCACCCGCCCCGCCGCCTCGGCAGGGAGGGGGGGAACCCCCCAGCTCTGCGAAGGCATCTGAGTCCTGAAGGATGCTCAGGATTCACACATGAGCACACAAAAGCACAATTCACAGTCCTCTCCCTTCTGACTGGGACTTAAGCGGGACTGATATTCGGTCTGGCCCTCATCTTTACCTAATGACATAAAAAATTATGAGGAGAGAGGCACAAAAAGGAACCCACATACCTGTTCCTATCTTCAAACATTTTTGGACACCTCTGATGGAAAAGTCTGATGGCTACACAACTGTGGTTTCAATGAAGGACCAGGTCTGAGTGCCACAGGTACATTTCCATGCAGACAGTCATCATATCTAAGTACTGAAACAGCCTGAAATGCTGAGCTCCCACTAAATATATTGATCCTACATGGCAACTGGACCCTACAGATGCCCCCTACCAATGTGACAGGCAACTCCATGCTCCTTCTGGATTGTAACTAATGTGTCTCTTTTGTCTGATGGCATGGCAGGGACAGATAGGATACATGAGGGCAGCACCATACAGTCAAGTCCATATGTGGTCACTTGCACATTCTCTGAAACTGAAAAATTCTGCAGTTTTCCTTCCTGAGGAGCCTAGAGGCTGCACCCTGCTGTAAACCCATGTCTGAGTCCTCAGGGAAGCAACATAGGTGGAAAATTCTCACTAAACACAACTGTGCAGTTTAAAGCTTTACTTTGACCTTGGCGGGATGTTCCCTGACCTTACCATCTGGATTGTGAATTTTTCCCCTAAGTTTTCTTCTGTCCCTTTGATATCTGGAAACTGGAAGAAGTTTTCTTAATTCCCTCTTCTTTGTTCTAACTTCCCTCTACTACCATGCACAAGTTCTTCAGTAATCATCTTTGGCATTCCACCTTCCTGATGATTTAATTAATGACAAAAATGTGCAAGAATTAAACCCCCTGATCCTAGTTTCTCCAAACATTCAGCCTCAGATTCTAAAAAATGATGTTTCTGTTGTTTGCAGTGAGATGAAGATAACCTGCTCTTTTTACGTCATGGCCTCCAGTATTTGTCCTCATATACAGAGAAATATTTTCTCCAACACTCACTCTGCCACCCACTATTTTTTCTTTCTTTTCAATGTTTTAACTCTTACCACTATGTTGCGTCTTGATGTTTTCATCCAAAATGATGGTGCTTCATTTGCTGTCTTGCTATTGATTTATCATGCCATATTACAGACATAATTTTGTAATGCAAGTTCACAGTAATTACCATTTAATCTTTGCCTGCATTCTGCATTATCACCTGAAAACATTCAACTAAATCTAACAAAGATATTCTAGAGCTCTGAGGTCCCTTTCCATCACTGCTTCAATCAAGGGAAAGTAGCTCCATCTTCCTAGATTGTGTTATGCTGAGTTACATCATTTAGAAATACAAGGGATGTTTTAGGGTCTATCAGGCAAGAATTACTTCCAAAAACTGTCCTGGAGCAGGTGGGTGGTTGGAAAGAAATGAAAAGAATCAAAAAGAAAACAAAGCCCAGAAACTTTTAGGTATGCACATCCCTTGAGGGCATCCTTGCCTAGTCTACATCTCCAAAGCTGCAATCCCTGGCCACAGCCTCAGTGGGTAATCTTTCAGGTACCATGCTCACCTGTACAATGTCAATTATATTCACAAAGCCAATGTAAAAATGGTGACTGATGATTTAACACTTCAGAAAATAGTAAAGAAAGCATCACGACATTTTTGCCTAAGTAAAGCACAATGGAAATTACACAATGTAGACAAATGAAGAAAAGTAAAGATGAGTAGTACAATAATTAAAAAAAAAACAATGGCAGATTTAAAAGTTTTATGTACCTTTTTTATATTTCATAGGAGATGTAAAACTAAAGGGAGAAGACTGTAAATGTACTATAGTTGCTTTGATAAACAGAATGCTTCACTGATAAGAACACCCAGGGCATTTCTGTTAGTGGACTGAGGCTCAGAGTATTTCCAGCATGCTACTGAAAACTCTGCATGATGCTTCAGCAGACTACCACACAGCTAAATTCTCATAACTACCCTTTTTCACTGCTGACTTTCCAGGGAAGATGCCATGTACTCATATATCTACATATCTAGATTCATATATATATATATTTTAGTTGGACTTCATGATCTCAAAGGTCTTTCCAACCTAAATGATTCTATGACCCTATAATCTATAGAAAATAACTTCCAAAAATCAGTACTACAGGAAAAGATAATTTGAAAAGGCAGGTATTTTCTCTTTAGGGAAAAACAGAAAACTAAAAGAAAAAAAAATCCAAATGGAGAAAAGATAAGAACAGAGACCAAGAATCAGCTGGCAAAATCATCATACCAGCTATCACTTAGAATGGATAGTTTTACAATTTGTTCCCTCTACATGTAGATTTCTCTAGTAAAAGGGAAAAGCAGCAATTGCTAAACTTAATGTCTGTACCTCAAAAACAAAACCAAAAAACCCAACAGCAACAACAATAAAAAGACAACAAATGAAGATAAATCTTACTGTGGAAGATTAAATAAATCATGGTAAAAATTTCCAGCAGGCAGTTTCAATTTATGAGTTATCTTTTATGATACAAATTAAGTGATGAATGACTAGTGATGGAGATTACTTCAGAGGAAGATGATTTCTTACCTGATTTGTTCTTGCACTCGATGTCGTAGCCAGTGATTGGGCTGTTTCCATCAAACCCCATGGTCCATCTGAGGGCAATACTGCGTGCCCTCACCTCTCGGATTTCTATTTCAGGAGGGTCGGGGGGCTCTAAGTAAACACACACACACACAGTTTCAGTCAGAAGAAACCCCATACTCTTAACAATGTAATATTAATGAGCGTGGCACTGGCATAGCTTACTGCTGGTAAGCTGTCACGGCACTTTCTCTGGTCACTCAGTACCCTGAGCCAGTTAGTCACCTGCTGAAGAATACTCAACAGAAGGAGGAAGAATCACTTTTCAGCTAGGAGTCACTGATGTCATCTTGAATGCTGACCTCTGTTGAACCTTCTTACACGCAACAAAGATTTGCATTTCCTTAAAAGCACTCCAGATTGGACTACTCATGCTAGAAAAGATTTTTGTCTTGAACATGACGTTACACTGATGCAGTTTTTACACAAAAGGTGATGGCAGAAATATGCAGACCAAATTAAAAGTGCTAGATTTGGTGGGAGGAGGGAGTGACATTTCTATCTCTTTGAGTACGTTTAAAAGTCTGTCTTTAATTACAGAATAATTTGATAACAATATAATATTACAGTAAAACCTCTTTCTGCCTCTGAAGTTAAGGTTGTAAATAAACCGCATTTATACTCATTCTAATGGCCTTTTAAGCTGTCATGGCAGTTTAAATGAGCAGTGGTGTAACTGAGAACCTGTCCCCAAACTCCACCTGAATTTTTCGACAGGGCTGCCTTAGGCATTCACTGAAATCTGCTGTTACATGAAATCAAGAGTGGGGAGGAAGGAATTTGCAAGTTCTAGAGATTTGTTGTGTGCGTGCTCAAAGGCATAAAAATGCAGGAACGAGCACTGCACAGAAATAAGCAGTGGCCAGTGGCTGTCCTGCCTGTGCTCTGCATCTCAGATACTGTCAACCCAGCCACCCCAGGACTTGCTGCTGTCTGCCTGAGTGAAACCCTGTGGGAGGGGAACCCCAGCCCCAGGCAACATCAGTTCTTGGAGTGTGTATTGTGCAAACTGATTACAATTCATTTTGACCGATTAAACATGAAATATTTTGTTTAAAGATCCACAGTAGGTTTAACATCTCTCTAGAGGTAAAGTCAGATCACTTTTGCTTTATTTCAGACTTGGGTTTTAAGCACATTTGTTCCTTAAAAACAAATGCAACTCTCTCCCCCCAAAAAGCAAGCCCCTCATACCCACTGCCCCTGCTAAGATGATAGTTTTAAGTACCTTTAGTAGGTTGTCAGCTAGTGTATTTAAGAAAAATTCTCCTTATTAATGTGTACAGATCTAGGAAGACTTGAGCTTATCCTTTATTTTGATTTAATCTGTGATGCTGGAAAATGAAAGACTGAGCATCTTAATGTGGCTCCTCATTTCTTTGACAATGAGGAATACATTTAATTAGGAATCAGAGCCTCCCTCCCCCAACAGATTTCTGAGGATGGCATCCACTTACTGTACTACAATAGCTGTGTTTTTTTCCTTATGTTGTCCTCTTCCTACCTTGCACAGTGAGCTGAATTATTCCACGATCCTCCCCGTAAGAATTGATAGCATGGCAGGAAAAGAAGCCAGAATCTTCACGCACAGTTGGCAAAATCTATAGGTGGTTTGAAAAGAAGTGATTGATTGAACAGCACGCAGAGAAAATAAACCAACAGCTTTTCTGTATGGTGCAAGAAAAATTGTACAGACTGTTTTACTTGACAGTAATAGATATTGCATGTTATACACATAGATACATATGCATACTAAAACATTCAAATAATGGGACTTATCAAAACTAGCAACACCTGGGCTGAGGAAACAGGCTATCAGGTCTGTGTGTAACCAGGAGCTGGAGCACCACCTATTCCTGTAGCTTCTCATTAGGAGTCTTGTTTCCAGTTACTCATAAGTTTGCCAAGTGTTTAACAGTTGGCTGAAATTTTCCATACAACATGGTGCCTCCTGCTGCCTCCAATTTTTTCTACTTATTTCTGAAAATAACTCAAGTGGCTGAAGTCTGTGTGGAGGAAATAAAGGTTCAAACACTGGTGGTGAACCCTGCAGTATTCAGCATGGTGCCTCATAATAAAATTTCGGGTGGTCTTTCTTTTCAATTTGTTATTTAATAACATGGAAAGTTATACATAATCTTTATGTACATGATCATAATGATATTTTTCTACAGGACCACTGCTTCATTCAATGTACAATAGGGAGAGGATCTTTTTAAAATGAGCAGATATATCCAAATACCATTTTCTTCTCATTGTTCAGTGTGCTGCTCCACACTTTATTTACTGCACACAGTTCAAACTGTGCCCTGAAGACAGATTTATTCATTTTCTCAGAGCTTTTTCTGTGGATTCACCTATGCAATACCCATTTCAGAAACATGAGTGAATTTATTTTCATAAACCCTGACATCATGAAGAGTGTTCCCAGCATTTTGTATGGGGAATTAAGGAACCAGACGTATGATAATGTTTGTGGCTTCTTGACAAGTTGCCACATATTAGCTGAGCCATGGTAACTCCACATGCTCTTTATTCCTCAGCAAAGCCAAGGTAATATGAGCACAACTCTCATTCACCGCTGGTTAAGATAAATGGATTAATTTCCCACTCACTACAAGGATATTGGGGAGTTATCATCTGAGATGTGGTAACTTGTCAAGCTGTGTTAAGTTGCACATGTGGCTGAGCTTTAAGACAAGAAAGCAAAATTTTTCAGAGCCCAATTTGATACACCTAGGGCCTTCTTTCCCCCCCTCAGAGTCCTTAGCAATAAATAGTGTTTAATGTGTTCATAACAGTTTCCATTGAGTTAAGCTGCAGCTATGAGGGCTTAGTACTTCTGCAAATCAGACCCCAAGGGCTCAAGGCAAGTACCTAGAAAACAAAGAACACACAATTATTGGCCACCTGTGAAAAGTTTGGTTTCAATGATCAGCCTTGCATCACATAGTGTCTTTCATTACTCAACCCTAATTCAACTCCAGAGAAAATCCAAGTCATGCCTGACTGAGGCAGGGGTCCTGCAGAAAAAATAAAAGCTGAGTATACAACTGAAGATCACATCATCATGCACACATGCAAAAGCAGAGTTAAAAGCTTCAAAGACAACCTTAATCCTGGTATTTTCTATTTTTGGGGCATTTAATCTCTCAGAAGTCAAAGATTTTGTATGTAGCATACATATGGATGTAGAACACCACTACAGTACGCAACTGCTTCAGAAGTGAACTCTCCAGGCAGGTCTCCAGCCCTCCAAAAACCAACATTGCTGTGCATCCAGGCATTATCTTATTAAAGTCAGTAAGATAAATGAGGGAAGAGAGGTCTAGGGGTCTATCCTATAATTAAATATTATTTATAACAGAAATACACTAATATGAACAAAGTTACACATAGAACTTAATCTTCCTCATAGAAATCAATGACAAAGCTCCCTCACAGAAAGCAAAACCAGATTTTTACTGGATATCATACAATGCAACTTTTGGATAGTAAGGAAAGAGATATACCTTCAGAGTTACATTAGAATACAGGCAATCACCAGAGAGCTAGGGAATTATTTCCTTGAACCTGGTAAAAATGTTTTTAAGAATGTGACTGAAAAATGGAAAAATCAAGATTTTTCACTGAAAATCTATATGACTTTTAAAATATTTTTTTTAGATTTTATAAAGGCATATGTAAAAAAATGAACAATTGGGCTTTTCATGTTAGTAAATCTCAAATTTGAGTGGAAAAAGCTGTATCCTGGTGTTCTGAGAGCAGCATCATAGCCCTACTCATTGTAGGTGACACCAGAACCGCAGCAGTCCTGTGCTTCTATGGCATCTTTGGGAAACAGAAGTCCCCCAAACAGCAGTGCCACTCAGGTAACCCCTTCAATCTAACCCAGGTCAGCCACTTAGGAGTTCATGGAGTCCCACACGCTGGTTTGTCAGGCATGTCTAGCTGCATGGCTCCCACCCACCAGACAGCTGCCTGCCACAGAAGCAGAAGTGAAGATGCAGACTGTGACTGCTAGTTGGTTGTTGGCTTGGTGACTTCTGCTGTGTACAGTAAGTGCCAAATACTACTGGAAGCAATAAATACACTACGTACACATCTACATGTGCCTTTTCCTTCCATCTCACTTTGAATCTGATGACTAACCTGACTTAGTAAAATGGTCTCACAAGCCCCACAAAGTGAAAGGGAGGGAGAAAAAATACTTGAAAAAGACAGAATTTTTATCTCAAAACAGCTTAATAATTTTGGTGGAGATAAGCCTGACACACATCAGAGTTAGGGTTCAGGTATTCACTCAGCGCTTATCAGCAGTGTACTCAAAACTGAGCTGTGCCACCCCAGGAAGGGCCAGCTTAGGTATGAGCCGTGTTGCTGCTGAGACAGAAAGGGGGG
>JAVJGJ010000014.1:77737592-77754943 GCA_035590215.1 Microhierax caerulescens
AAGATGGAGACTAATTTTTCTGGGGGGTGGGATGCAGAGGTTTCCTCTACCTCCTCTTGCTAGCAGCTTTCAAGGGTTGCACTGTAGTTAGAGTGAGTGGTGGGGCTCTCACCTTGCAGGGCAGAGGTAGCTGTGCATCCCCATCAAAACCAGATCAATCAACACTCTCACACATGTAGACAAGTCATGGGTCACTTTGTTTTCTTACCTGTAAAGTAGAGATCACTTCATCTCCAACTTCCTTGGTGGAAACAAGGTAGCGAGACATTTCAGGGTTAATGATTCGGTCTTCTTTTTCCCAGCGGACTATGATGGGTTTCTCTCCATGCGCTGTGCAGCTCATCTCCTTCTTTTGACCTTGCGTTGCCAAGGTGGTATTTGGGTAGGAAGTTATCATAGCTGGAACTAAAAACAGACAAAACAAAACAAAAAAATTGCTCTTCAGCAAACTGACTCTCTGATGACACAGGGTTGGCCCTTCAATCTGGGTCTCATTCAGCTTGTCCATATTCAACCAGAAGGCCAAAAATGCGAGAAATTATTTTACTTTAATGCCTGTGTAAGATCATTTTCTTAAGATTGAAGATAAGCCTTAAAGGGAACTTAGCAGAGAGGAGCTGGGACTGGACAGTGGGGCTGCAGAGAAGACACAAATCCAAAGGAAGTCCGGCTCCATTTGTTTTGCTTCTCATAGGACAACTTGTAACATAATTAAAATATTCACAGTACATATATTGTAAGTAGTAAGCATTCAGATACAGGGCCAATAAAGAACAGATAAAGATTTCTTATTCCTTCTGAGCTACTATTTTATTTGCTGACAGATATATGCTCTACCATTTTGTATGACAGTAATGACCTATCAAAATGAGGGCTCAATTAAACCAGGAGCTGTACAAAATTGAAAGAAAAGCTCTGCACCAAAAAGCTTACAGTCCATGTATGTGCCGAGTGCATAGTTAAACTGTACTGAACTGAAAGTATAATTAAACTGACAATAAACCTAGCTAGATTTGAGCTTTTATTGTATTCAGAAGGTATCTGCAGAACAGTTTGGACATAATTGTCAACTTCAGTAATCATTCAGGACTTTAAAAAAATATTGATGTTGAAAAAAGTACTCTCCTACTAGCAAGAAAAGGCTTAAACCTCATGTATTTTCACACTTTGGAATAAAAATTTTCTGGAAAAAGGAAGAAAAAATCCTCAAGAGTTTTTTTCTGCAAACCTCTAAAACCATGATAATTTTGAAACTAGATGGTCTCTTTGATGTCCTTAGTAGCCTGTACTTTTCTTCCCATATGATTTGTCCACCAATGAATAGCATCTGGGTATTTGTGAGTAGGAAGAATCAAAGCTCATGAATCTGTCTTTCAGTTCTGGCCCTTTCCCTGCTTGGCAGAAGCTGGAAAGCCCTGGACAGCACACAGAACTGCTCTCTTCTGAATGAATCTGTCCCACTCCTTTCAAAGCATATGAGGTGGCAGCGAGTCCCTTCTCTACACTCTTGCACTCCAGGGCTGCCTCCTGCGATAGCCCCCCTCTCCTTGTTTTTATGCATGGACTCTTGCCTCTTCTTAACAGAACAGCTCACTTTTTCCACCTGAACTTCTCTGGGTCTGTATTTTAACAAGATTACACTGGCACAGGACCTGATTTGAGGCCTTCCTGGTCTAAAAAAAATAATAATAATTAAAAAATAAATCCTTATTTAAATAAATTACTATAACTGCTATTCTGGAACGTTAATGCTTGGTGGCATGACCTTTTCCTGTGCCAGAGCTGTTGATGCTCGGATATGACAATATGTCAGGATGCAGCTTTCTCTGTTCAAAGGCTTCTGGAATCAAAACACACCAATTTGAAAATTAACAGGGCTGTGGATCTGTGGGTTAAAGTTACAAAAGGGATCTAATTACAGGAAGAACTCTTAGAAAGGTCTTATGCGAGACATAAGACTCTTCCAAAATGCAGTAGTGATGAAGTAAGTCTTGTTTCACTGTTTGGATACTAGGTACCAATTAGTTTTGTCAAAGAGGAGCATTCAAAGAGAAGAAATGATGAATAATCGGAAGAGAAAATTAGGACGAGTCTGATTCTGTCTTCCAGAGAATGAAAATAGCTTCAGTTTTATGTGGCATCTGTCCAAGTACTAGTACCCACAAGGAGGTTGCTTTCAGAAAGTCACATTTTTTTGTGGCCATCGGCTTGCTGCTTCCAAACACAGAAGCTAGTGTACCAGGCCTAGGCAGCTGCAGGCCCGTGGGTCCTCTGTGTGCAGGTAAGACCACTTGAACATATCGGCCCTCATCTGCGACACCTGAAATAGACCAATATATCTTTCTATGCTTTTTGTTCATCAATAAGAGACCCAAGTCAAATGAGTGGCAGGCTATTAAGGAGCCCACATTACCATCATTAGCTTGTGCCACCACTTTTCTTCCTTCCATAATCTCCCAAGTCTCCCACACATCCCTTCCTTCTTCATTTAGAATACCTTTCCACATCTCCCTCTTTTCCCTCAGTGCAACACTATCCAGTCCCCTCCAACTCTCCCTCTCCTCTTCCTGCTGCAGCCTCCTCCGGTTCTCATGTGTTCCCAAACCCCTACAACATTGTCCTCCTCCAACCTCATTTCCCATCCTTAATTAAATCACGCCAGCCTCCCAAGTTGCCTAAGTGGTTTCCTCTACAGCTGCAGTCCTCCTTCCCAGCAGTATCTCCTGCTTTGAGTTTCACTGGTGATGAAGGATGCATCATTGCACTTTGACCGCTCAGGAGCTGAGGGGTAGTATGTGCTTTGCCATGAGGTACCTGAGCTCCTGGGGTGCCCAAGTCCCAGGTGGGAGGGCTCAGCTTCACAGGCAGGAGCACAAAGTGTGCTGCACCCACAGAAAACAGGACATTTGCATCTGGATTTAAATCCCATGGGCCTCAAGAAGCCTGTATCAGGAGCTCCTTCTTCACTTTCAGGTCTCCTAAATGGTTGTCTACAAAGAGTCCATTTGGCAGTGCAAACCAAACACTGTGACTATCTTGCTTGCTTTTTAAAAAAAAACAGAGGCTAACTTATGAAGCTCATTTTTTTCCCCCAACAAACTTTCTTAATAAGAGCAGCATAAAAACATGTAAAGAAAGATGACTTTATTCCTCAGATACAGCTTTATCCCTGCTTATCCTTCCCTTCCTCTCACATAATCTTACACACACATTCCTTATTGCCATAGCAATGCCTCACAGCTAAATATTTCCCCTTCCTCCAAAGCTGATTTTTTACTCCTCACAATTTATCTCCAATAATCCTAAACCATAAGCTCTTCTTTTTATCTTCCTCTATGTCAAAAGATTTCTGGTAACAAAGCCCTGTTCCCAAGGATATTTTAGGCAACATATTTCTTCATCCTCCAATTATCTTTAATCAAATTACCGATGCAAATAACTAAGATAAATATGCTGGCTCTTTACTGACAAAATAATCCAGAAAACTGTAAATAAGCAAACTAAATCTGTACTACATATGCATGAGATATTCTCTCAGGGTGTCATAAAAAAAAAAAAAAGTGAAGGCATTTAGAAATATATCAAGATGATTCAGGTGCCATATTAAGATTGTGTATCACTTATATCTCTTGAAATATACATTACATACACTCACATATAATGATATGTATTTTCATGAGAGCTTTGGAAGGGACGGGCATGTTGCTGTGGACGTTCAAGGAAAGCATAGAGTCATGTTCCAGGATTTTGGTGTAAGCTTCCTATGGGACAAATCAATCCAATTCTCTCTCATTTGGGGTTCTCCACATCTTCCTCTGAAGCATGCCATGTGGTGCTGGGCATTGTTAAAGGTCTATGGGTCAAAATTGGACAAAACAGAAGCTACACTTTACAGATTATGGCAATTTCCATTTTCAAGGTACACATATCACTGCCAGCAGCATTAATATAGGAGGTTTCTCTGTTTAAAGTTTGGCTTCCATTTGGAAAGCTGATTGGTTTATTCCTTTTCCCAGGTCAGCCCAGTGTTTTCCCCTTTCTTCATGGCAATCCAAGAAGCAGTAATTCCATTATTTCCATAATTCCATCAAGTGCAAAATTCCGTAGTTGAGGTTACTCATAAGAATCATGGAACTGGCTCAGACAAAACAAGAACCTTTTGTGCCACTCTTCGAGAAAACTGAACTGGACCTTTCCTGAGAATCAGTAAAAATTACTTGATCTGACTCTCTTTCCTCTACTACTGCTGAGTGCTTCATCAGGAACTAAATGCAAATAAAAATGAAAAGATGTAATTACCTCGACAAAAACTAGTCTCATTATTTAGAGTAAGGAGGCTATAGTAAGTTAGGTGAAGCTTCAGCAAAGTAACAGGAACTTTTGAAACCTTTTAGAACAAACCTTCATGAATTACTAGAAATCTGAAATTCACATTCATTTTAAAAATTATCTAGGGAGCATGTGTGTGTGTGTGGCAATATCAATTTTGTCTCTTTTTTAGTTCATAGACAGAAATAGCCATGTGGGAAGAAAGCAAATTAAAAGGCTCCCTATCTTTTAATTTGTAATTATACACTAAATATCCTCGTAGCACCCATAAATGATTCTAAGACTGAGTGAAGTTCTGAATATGTTTAAGAACTATCACTGTCTGTAGTATCCAAATAGTATTTTTCTAGCAGCCTGGCTCTGGTGAGAAGAGAGGCATACAACACAGCCAACACCACAATCGATGGAGGGATGCCCTGTGACACTGTGCAATGTGTTTTGAAACGTATTGAAAGTTAGATTGCTGATCATAGCCAAACGTTAATGCAGAATCAAATTGTGGTTGAGAAAGAGGATGGAAAATATGCAGCAGATAAACAGATCCAGTGATCTGGAGATAACTGAACACAGTGAGAATCTGAGAGTGTGTCTGGTAACAGACATGCCCTGGACTCAGTGATGTGACGCCCAGCACATCAACACGTCTCACCATGTCTCCATTTTTCTTGGTGTGAAGATCTCTGCCCTGGCAGAGTGTCCTCCCCACATAACTTGGCTCCTTCTCTGCAGTATGCTCAAACTGGCCACTTGGGGAAAATGTCTGTCACCATAGTGAGATTCATCTTGCAAGCATCTACGCCAAGCTAGGCATTGTAGGCTTCCTCAACAGAAAGAAATGTACTTACAGAGTGCTATTCATCCAACCTGATGAACTGTGCCCTCATAAGCCTCTTCTTAACACCAATCATTCAGGAACCTGCAATGCCTTGCTCAGTTGCAGAGATATGCACACTAGTGCTGTAACAAGGGAAGATGAATGCCATCTGTTTTCCTTGTACAGCTTCTAGAACAGAGGACTATGGACCTCTGACGCTATTTAAAACAACCTTGGGTAAAAATAACATTGTGAATGAGGATAGAAGTTGTGATAAGATAAAACTGCATTAATGTTGAAATGAATATATATTGAAAAATGAATTAAAATTCCAGTTTAATATTTAAGCCAAATTCAGCATGTTCTCTCACACTGGTCAGCCACAGTGAGAATACTCCTCTGTCCATGACAAATGAGATTTTTCTACCTAAAAACAAATTCCCTCTTTCTCAATCCACTTTTGCCCATGCAAAAAAAGTCCATGCAAATACATTGCTTACATTTAAGGGAGACTAGCTCTCACACTATAATTCGTTGATCACCATTTGTTAACCAATGTTCAAATCTAGTATACTTCCAGGAGTCAGTGAGTGTGTTGCTAAAATTCTTCTTTTAACTTTGGTTTCCCTTTCTGATAAGTGACATTTTTACTTGCATAAGCAGCATCTCTCCAGAATTCAAATGGTGTCCTGAATCTAGCAGAGAATTTTAAATCATCAGGACTGCTGAAATACTTCAACTTAAACACACAGTTCCTTGGTAAAATTGTGATCTCGCCAGCAGGTGAAACTAATGCTCTTAGTCCTCATCTTCAAGAGATGTCCAAGATTAGAAAACAAACTGAATGTCTCAAAGGTTGAAAAAAAAGTGTAAACAGAAAAATAAGCATCCAATTTTTATGAATACAAGTTATTTTGCAATAATTATGGATATATAATTGATGACAAGTATTTCTACCAAAATTCACTGATTTTGAAAATGAACTCCACGTTTGTGACCTACTCACGTTCATCTGTTGTGAACTTTCTCAGAGACACGTTCTTTTATGATAAATATTTTTAAAATTCAATATAAAATGGTTAAGTTTTTCAGTAAATGAATTATGAATGCAATATTTTACTATATTGCTTGGAATTAATAAATAATTTGTTCTGTAAGCCATGAATTCTCAAATAAAAACAATACTGAGTGAATTACATAACTAAACACAATGGCATGAAATTCAAATTCAAAAAGCAAATATTTTGAAATGACCACTGAGGTTCCAGACTAGGAAAAACAATTTCAAACATGTCAACCTGAGAAATTTGAGGAGAGAAGTAAAAATTTGATGAATTAATATGACAGACTGCATTATTTACCCAGCTTTAGTTTCAGGAACCTACAGTATACAAAATAAATTCAGAAAATCTATTGATAAAAATATTCCTGAAAATATTTCTAAACCAAATTAAATTTGGTTAAATTAAATCTACCCCAAACCTGCCCTAAAAGGAAGGCTCATAGCATTTTGTACACTTCCTTTCATAATTTTTAGATGAACGGACTTCTGGATGATAGGCAAGAGCTTCATTAGTTGCTCTATTAACAAAATAATGTTATGATAGAACAGTACAAAAAACGGTACTGCCATGGAAAAAGAGACCATACCCAGCAGAAACTGCATCTTTATGTTTCTATTTAGTGAAGAATCATGTCCACGAGAATTATAATATAAAGATAACAGAGAGAAATTAAACACAGACGTGACCAGTCCATGTCCCAGCTAAGTTTGCATTGTAAATCCCATACCAAAACAAGAGACTTAGTAGTATGTAAAACCTCCATTATTAGGATATTAGGACAGCTATACAAGGTAATCTTTGAAAAAAAAATCTAAAAAGAAAATCACTGAGTGGGAATGAATAAGGATTCTGTACACCCTAAAGCACCACTTCAGCTAGCTATTCCACTGATACAAATGAAGTTACTTGGATTGTAAGTACTATTCAAACATGTGTTTCCAAGCTAGAATAGGCCTTGTTTGATGCTAAGCTTTAATAAGAATGACAATGATGTCTTGAGTATTTGGCAGCTTCACCAGCGCCTCATGATCTGATTGAATATGTCAGGGCAAAGGCTGTGAACATTTAGGGCTCATATCTTATTCACTCAGAAGTGGTTTCAGGTCACATTATAGGAAAAGAAGTTGATTTATTTTGCATGACAACTATGAATTTTAACCAAAAGACACATTAACAAAATAAAAAAGGTCTTTTCTCTCAAATCACAGAGGCAATTCTTTCCTCTTCCTGAGGTCTTTGCTTGCATTAGTTTTATGTTTATACAGTGCAAACTGCTGCCTTCAAATGATACACATGAGACCAGCAGCTGCTTACATTTCTCTGTCTTTCCTTTGACTTTGACATGGTTCTGAAATGAATGTGACTTTCTTTTGCTTTGCCACGCAGCTTCAATTCCCATTTTGTCTAACTGCAATTCCTAATAACCAACAGAAAGAAAATGGAAAATGATAAGCTGACAGCTTTGTTCCCTGCAGTCAGTTGTAGTAAAAGCCTGTGGAAATTTGCAAAAAACCACGGTAGCCCACATGAGGCACTGGAAAATCAGTTTCATCAAGGCTTGGCTAATTGTCAAAATAAGTGATCAGAGTTCTATTAAAAATTACATAAGAAATTATATAATTGTTATTTAGACAGAGACCATCTTCCTACACAATAAATTAATGGACAATTTTAGTGTTTACCATCATTACCATTGTTGTAAAGTATGGATGCCTATAAATTAGTATGAGAACTATGTCTCCATTAAGTATAAATTTCTTGGGCCACCTTCTATTCCAAGTCAGTTATGATCTTTTCATCACCCTGTATAAAAGGCTGGAAAGAGCAGGAATATTAAATAGTTGAAGCTAGCAATATATAATTTTAGATAACTTCTCCATTGCTTTGATCTTAAATTGAATTTGGTCTGCCATCAAGATGGCATCAAGTTTTAATGTTAAATGAGAGGGTTACTGCTATCATAATTGTCAAGTACAGTGCTCTAATTTTTTGTGACTTACTGAATGCAAATCAGTAAAATACAGACTGTAGAATCCCATGGGAGAGTGCTCATTTTCTTACAAGTTGTTATGCTTTAAACTTTTAATTTGTGCCCTTTCATTAAAAAATACCCAGTTTCCAAGTTTAAAAGAAAAAAAAAAAGGCAGAAAGTCACTGGAAACACAAGCTTTAATCAGGATATATTTTATGACCCAGCAGTTCCCATGAGTCTTTTAGAATCTGGAAGCTATGAAGTGACATGTGTAAATGTCCCTCCCAGGGGAAGAGAAGTAAGCACTAATTGAGGTATTGACAGGTTTAAATGAAGCAGAAACACACTAAGACATTCTGGCTACAACAAAAATGAGTATTGGTGAGCAGTGCATGCTGGGACATTAATGGTTTTAATTCACTGCTCATTCATGCAGGTAAGTATACTTTTAAGCACGGTGACTTGGGTCTATAACAGCTCAGTTCTGAGCTAAAAAGCCATGAAATACTATCTGCTGATGTATAAGAAAGAGAGTTCTGGTAGAACTACTCTCATCTAGATTTTCAGAGCCAGTTATATTTTTATTGTCTACATAGATGCGGATAGACCAATAGCATCTGATACTCTGGTGATGAGAACAGAGCTCAAATATATTAAAATCGGCAAGGTACAAGTTTCTACATTTATATAAGCATTCTGTATGTACCTACATTAACAGAAATGATACAAATATATATAAATATATATTCTACATACTAATATTATCAGAAGGGTGTTATTTCATTGTACAGACACACAAAAGCATTCACCTGACATGGAGGTAGAGCGCATTCATAGAACCAGTCAGGGACATTCATCTTAACCTAACTTCAGGTGCCTTAAAACTAGTCATCCAAGCCTTCGGCTGGTCAGATGAGGACTTCTTCTATAACAGTCCTTGGGCGGAAAGAAGACCTTCCAGAGGGCCATTCATCTTGCCTTAAAGATGATGAATGGCTTCTTATGGATGATAAAAGGACCTCAGGGTGAGCTGCTTAGGTTTTTGCAACCAGCCTGTAGAAGTCCAGCTTAAAGTCGGGGAAAGCCAGTGCTAAAGGTCTAATCTTAAAATCTACAGTCTTTTAACTAAAGAGATTTAGGATGTCAATAAAAGTTACTGTCTCAGGAAAGACAGGAAAGGAGATTCAACTGGGGAGAATAAGATCCTAATAAAAAGCTCTGAAGATATTTATTTTAATGGACATCTGTTTTTCCAATTGAAATTCTAATTGTGCCCCTTGTCACAGGGACCATCTGAGGATGGTTTTGGAATGGTCTGACCATCTATGGAGTATCAACTCTTTCTTGTTGCTAAAGAAACCAGACTTGATTCCTAATCTATTATATAATTTATTTTACACTGTGAGGTCTATTTTCTACTTCTGTTGCTCAGCATGCCAGCAGCTTCTAGAGGGAAGACAGATCTCTTGGTCAGTAAAAGGAGAAAATTTCCAGAGTGTGGAACCATCTTAAAGGCTGCACAGTCTAAGAAAAGCTGATAGGCAACAATTTTTTTTAATATATGTGTTACGGAAAGAGGGAAATACTAGTGAAGAAAAAAAAAAAATAAGGCTTAGCCTAACACAATATTTCTAAAGAAAAGACATTCAGTATAATACTTCTGTAAGTTACATTTAGTCATAAATAAGCAGCAGCTCTTACAGCAGAAAATCAGAAAGGAAAATTCTCACTTTGACTAAATCCAAAATTAGTCAATTTTCCCTGGGGATTTTTTTGTGCCTTTTACATTGATTGCTATCATGCCTTTGCCGTGTTTTATCAAATCTAAACCTAGGCCTTTCTACTGAGTATTCTGAGACTATTACACTTGAACAATTAATAAAGCTTCCAGACAAAAGCAATGGCTGACAATATGGCTCTAGTACCCAAATTCCTAAGGCCAGAGGAAGTGGACTCTAATTTACACTAGGGTTATATTTATTTTGGCTTATTCAAGGCAGCCAATATGCTCATCCAGCTGTGAGCCAGAGAACAGCTGAAACGGAATTTTGAAGTCAAATTCTACACTGCTGTTCCTGATGTTGACAGTGTGCTGCTATATAACTGGGGTCCTCCTGTATAACTGAGGTCAAGGGGTGTGCATCTGCGAGCTTGCATGAGTGCATATGTACAAGCGTGTGAGTGAGTGAGAGGGGAAAAAAGAGTAAATGTTTTCCATGGAGTCAAATAAGGAGAACAGAAAATAAGACAAAGCAACCCTCATTGCCTTCTTCCTTTGACCTTCATTTGTCCTGTGGATTTCTGTTTTCAATATGCTTTTTAAAAAAAATTGTTTCTATTTCTCTGGAGACCATTTTTACCCGTTAGCTAAGGAAAGGCATCGTAAATACTGGTGTTTCAGGCAGGAGTAAATTATAGCCATCCATCTCACGAACAAAGCACATGGTACAGGGCTGCAGGTCACTTTCCTCCACAGTACCTTCCCACAGCACGAATGTTATAAGGGGTTCAAAGGACTTGGTTTGCTTTTTTCCTTTAAATTGTGTTTCAAAGGAATAGGAACTCCCATTCCCTCTTCCACATACAGAAGCAACACACAAAAGCAGATGCCAAAATCGCAGTGGTGATAACGTAACCACCAGCAAGTAAGAAGAAAGTCATGCTTCTAAGCATGGTTTGACATACTATATATGATGGATGTTGAATATGATAAATGAAGCGGTTAATTACAGGGGCAATACAAAAATAATCCTTTGATTTTTGTAACCAGATTGTCAAATGTTTTATTTTTAACCACATCCTTGAAACACACACACACACAGAGTCTGAACTTAGATCTAAACTTGCTACCTAATTTATTAAATTGTCTTCATACAAAGAATTTCGCCTTAGGAAATCCAGGAGGTTTAAGTATTGATTTGGTGATTCCAGGTTTTGTTTTTATTTTTTTTAAATTATATTCCATTATAAAAGGAACAATCACCCACGATGGAATAGTGTAGGTTTATGCACTATATAACTACCTTATTAGTCACATACACAGGGAGGTCTTATGTTCAGGTTTTATTGGCGTGGTCTTGCCCTTTCTATGATGCATTTGAGAGTTTCTTGTTAGTTGGCAAGAAGCTTTTCAGAACTATTCCTGTTGGGACTTTGGACTGTCATCTTTTTTGTCAGAGAACAAAAATTGATTTCTTCAACCCAAAACTTTTTATGAGAATGTAGTTTCTGACAAAAAGAATTGTTGAAAAGGGTTTATCAGCTCAACATTCAATAACTCATCAAAAGATGGGAAAAAGAGACTATAAACACCCAGAGTAAGTGATACAGTCAATGATCACAGCCGATGTGAGGACACAACCTTGAACCTAAATGCCTCAGCCTCTCCCTCCCCATTTTCTGTTTTTCTATCATGACAGACATTTCGCTGTATATATGGGCTTGGGTAAGGTCAACAACACAAAGCAAAATATGACAGGCTAGAAGTATTAATTCATTATCTTCCATTATTTCAATAAATATTTTATTTTATTTGCAAAATGAAGTATTTCCTATTGCTGAAACTGAGAACTTACCCACTATAGCCTATAATCTGACTGTAAGGACATCAAGATATAGGAATGGCCAAGCAAGGCTTTGAAATTAATTTCTCTGCATCACATCTAACCACTGTTTCTTGAGATACCCTCTCACTTTTTATGACTACACAGAAATAAAGAGTTTGTTGGACCCTGGTTACAGCACAATGCTGCCCAGTAGACAGGGTGGGTGGCTCAGGCTTGGAGAGGAGTGATCAGGGCTGTAATTTCCCAGCTGTGAAAGTAGATGCCCTACATTTCCTTGGCTCCAAAACAGGTGATCTGAAAATGGTGAAAACTCTGACTGAAATGGGGGTCTCCAGATTTCCCAGCCCTCTGTGATGAAGCTGAGGACCCTGAGTGTGCCTGTGGTTTGACACCATGGGTAGGATCAAGCTCTGAGCTCCACAGCTCCTGGTTCAGTTTTTACTAGCATCTTCCTGAAATTTCTGGGAGGACTTGTAGTCAGTTATGGCTGGTCTGGTCCCTCAGAGCTTGGTTCCTGGGCAATAATTTATGTGTGAAATCTACTGGTAGGGAGCTGATGGATGGAACTTTCAGAATATTTCTAAGCATTTCTTTTCAACTCTTGTCTGTGCAAATAATACCTAACATTTTATTTTTCTGTCCACAAAAAGCATTGGAAATTATACTGAAAAATGAAATCATAATTTTCAGCAAGCCATCATTCATAATTACCATTTCCCTTTAACATGGAACTCTTCTGTTTATTCTATTCATAAACAAATGCAAGAGCCATCGGCTGCTGTGCAAGCTTCTCTTCTTGTTAATCTGTCTCTGTTATGAAACTGGATTCAGAGCACCAAACACTTTTTAGACAGTAATGCTACTTCATTCACCATAAATCCGGGCAGATTTCAAATACTAAGAGGCAAAAGACACTGCTTCCATTATCAGCTTCACAAGCTCGTCAATTCCTTGCGTGACCTGACTAATTAAGACACATGGCCAATGGCTTAACCAATTAGAATTTTTTTTTTCAATTGTAGAAACCCTCTATTAAGCAACAGCTAGAGCTACTTATGAAGACTACGACATAAGCATAGAAATGGTAAAACTTTCTTTTAAAACTTGCTACTGCTGTTTTAACCACTCTAGGAACATTCATCAAATGAGACATCCTAGCCTGAGGTGATATAAAACATGGAAAGCAGGAGACAAAAAAATGTATATTATAGTTCCAAACTTGTTCAAAAATCAGACCAACATACTTAGCAAAATCTTCAAAATGCAAATTCTGACAGAAAAGGAAAAAAATTATGAAAATTTATGAAAATTCTCAAAACTGAATCTTTTTTACACCAAACAATACTAGTACAATTCTCAAATTCATGAAGCTAAAATCACTCTAGCGGACATGGATTTCCTGGAGGTCATCTGAGAATACATTCCTGACTTTAAGTCTATGAAGAACTGAAAGAACAGTTTTGCAAAATAAAATACAATGCACAAGGTTATGGTATTATTGAATCAGAGATAAAATATCTCTTATCTACCATGAAGTAAAGTTATCATTAATTTCTAGTCAGCTTCTAGTCAGCTGCTTCTTTAATAAATTTCCCCATGGATGAATGCTTCTAGGTTTCTTGCTAAAAACAGTCTGCAAGACTGATGCACAGGACACAATCTAGTGTTGTATACCCATAGTACTTCTCTGCAAATAACTACTCAAATCCAGCTTTTGGGTTTTTTTTCTTGGTAGCTGCTTGTAATGAAAGATTTATCATATTATGCAAGATCTGGTAAAAACATTGTGAGATTTTACCTTGAGAAGCTCTTGCACTTTTGCTGTTATCTGATGGAAAAACTGGCTGTTCTTTCAAATTCGTCATAAAAAAATTCCCTTGTTTAAGAAGTGCTACACTTTTGTCCCACAGTATTTCACTGAGAATTCACACTTGAACGATTCCAAAAAATGACATGACTTTTTAACTTTCCTTACTAGTAAGATAAACTAAAATAATAACAATATCAGGAGGATGCCAAAGTAATAACTGAATATGAATGTTCTAAAAAGGTAGGTACTACCACCATCAAAGCAGCTGCAACTGCAACTCTAAACTGGGGAATAAAACCACCAGACTCCCACATCATCTCAACTACTTATGCAAGGAAGAGGGTAATAAAAGCAGATTGCTTCTCCACCCTGATTTATTTTCTTCTTTCCCCCTCTAGTAAGTGGGTCATTGATCATATTAGACACTTTCAGGATATCTTGTGGACAACAGTTTTTTCCCTCCATTCCCAGGAAAGAAAACTGGGGACTATTCAACCAGGCTGTTTTCCCCAAGTCTCCAGATCTGGCAATTGGCTCAAAGAGTTTGTTTCATCTTCCATTACTACTGAATCCTGCAACATTGAATGACAGATGGCGATTTTGAAGACTAAGTATTTGGACTCTACCGGTGGCAGACTTAAAAAATATGTAAGAAATAAAGGTATATGTAGAACTGTAAGATATCCTTTCTGGATTAATGGTATATGGATTGAGAAAGAAACATATTTTAAATGGAAAATTCAAGCACCCAAAATTTCAATAAACAAGATAACTGCAACTTTCAAATAGTGTCCTATTTTGTTTGATGGTACATTTCTGAATTACACAAACATTGCCTTCCCACATGATAAGGTTTCCTTTAGTACAGGGGGTATACAGTGCTCAGGGTTATGCAGTCAGTGAATGATGCTACTTCTATTTCTGCCTTATTTTTTATCATGCACTTGGTTAGATAACAGTAAATGAAATAAAGCAAGGAAGAAGACTGGTCCTTTGGCTAGGCTTGCTGAATGCCACATAGGATGCTTTTTTTACTCTATTTTCTGTGGCAAAATTAAGGTTTCCTAGAATGTTACTTCCCATCTTCTTTGACAGATGTTATGTTCCTTCCTTTATTTCTAGGCATTCAACTTGCTTTGCAAAATTGCTGAACATCTCTGAATGCAACTGAAGTCCCCCTAAAAATACACCCTGATTATCTAGACAGTGAATTATTTCTACAGATAGTATGTGGTATATGTTTGCTGTCTTTTGAGGTAGGTACACACATAGAAAAAAAAGATCCAAAGTCATATTTCATAAAGGTTTTCCAAGGATAACTTGGAAACTTCTTAAAGTTGTGTGGTTCCTGAAATGTTCCTGTATTTATGCTGTATACTTGAGTCAGCTGTTCTGTATGAGCTGCATCAACCAAGAGACAGAGTGCCAAGAACTACTCTTACAAGGAACAGCTCATTAAGAAGCTGAACCCTAGTTAACTGTGTAAGAAAATATAAATGCAATCATATCTGCAGCACCAAAGAAAGGAAAAGCTTTCTCAGCCCTGTGTCAGTTAAATACATTTTTAACACTGCTTCTAACAAATAATCTTTTGATTTTCTTTCCAAAACTTGCAAAGTTGCTGGCAGCTCCAGTAACTCTTCCAGTTTCCACTGTCAGCTCTGACAGTCTCTCATAAATCCCACTAGTTTCTTACATCCCTCTCTCCAGAGCTCATGTTCCTTGCCTCAGATTTTGCCAGAATAAATCCCTGTAATGTCACACAGTTTTTTTCCCCACCTAAGTCTGTCCTCCTGTCTGAGCAGGCCCCTGTTGTGTTTTTTAATTAGATGGTGGCCTTTGCGGAGAATGGGACTTTGAGGCAAAGAGGTGAAAAAAGGGTCACTGGTAATTTATTGCACGTACCGCGGCTGAGCTAGCTGGTAACTGCAAGACTGTAAACCCAAAGAATTTGTTTTGTAGGGAACATTGGAAGATTTGGTAGTTCAATTTAGGTGAAAATAGGAATCTGAAGCATTATCTTAGTCTTACTGAAACCTCCCAGGAAGTGTAAACCGAGGTCATCTGTCAAGAATTTCCATGTCATTATTACCGGTAAGGAAAGACAGAATTCAAGAGCAGCCTCTGAGATGGTTTTCCCTTTCTGTTTTGGGATCGCCTAGAACCACAAAGTACAAAACCACAAACTAAGATGCTGCTTTAGAGACTAGTCTTTCAACTTTAAAGTTTCTAAAATATTGGCATGTTGGCTATCTTGGGCTTGCTTTAGGGAGGCTGGCTGGCTTCTATGTATTTTTCATAGGAAGCAGCATCAGCATCAGGAGCACACACTTTTAGAAATTCAGTCGTTTGGGAAAGACAATGGAGGAACAAAGTTTGGGTAACACCCTTTGTCTACATTATTACTGGGCTATTGCATAACAAAAGCAGCATTATTGTTATCATCAGAGCGTCTAAGGATACAATCTTGTGGATTAAAAAAAAGCACAGCTCTGGAAGATGATGATATTGGCAGCTTTTCTAGGAAGGCATTTGTCCACAGGTCCCACATAAGCCTACAGAGGAGGCAGCATTAGAGGAGGAAACTTCCTGGCAGTCCTGTAACAAACAGTTTTGCAGCCTCGGGAAAAACTGTTCAACCCTTCTGTGCCTGGTGAACCCATGGCTCTTGGCAATTCTGCACAACTTACTCCCAGAAGGAGAACAATCATGTTTCTCAGCTCAGTAAAAAACAAAACAAAAACAAACAGGAAAACTAAAAATATATAGCTCAATAAATTGTCACTTTCATAGTTCAGAAAGAAAACTTCAGAAGATGGTAACGCTGCCAAAACCCACAGATAACGAGAAGAAATTCAGTCATTCTTATTGAACTGGGCTGTGCAGAGGTAAAGCCAGGAAGGGTTTATAAGCGAAGTGCTGTGGGACCCCACTGGCCCTACTGCCTCAGGCCATGGGAGCAGCTCTGCTCCTGTGACTGTCAACAGCAAAACCCACCCGCCGACGGGCTTAAAATCGTTGCTGTATCACGGCAAGGGTGTAAGTGAGATTGCTCACGTGGAATTCTGATCCTGTAGAAGTCCAGAGGACCTCAGACACTGACTTTCGCTTGACCAGGATTTCATTTGTTAAAATAAGAGCTGCACTGGCAACTGTCCTACAATCTTACTATCCAGTCTCAGACAAGTTGAAGGGAGGTGCTAAAAGAGAACTGTAGTATATTAAAAAAAAAAAAAATTACTTCCTGTTTATGTGTAATAAACCCAAGAAAACAATCTCCCAAGGACCTTAATATTGCCTATTACTATGCATATCTTCAATTCATGAGTAATGCATTTTAATTCAGTCACAGAGTATGCTTTAAAAAATTCAGTGCTGCATTATGTGCTGCACTTGAGATATTCAGGATCTTAATTGTTTGTTCTCTTCAGTATCCCTCACCCAAGAAACTAATGAAAAATTCAGTCGTGATGATAATGTTTATGACATACATAGCTGTGGCACATGATAATTTCACAATCATTTTAAGACACCATGTGGTTTCTTTTGACATTTTGTGACAGACTGTGTTATCAAGCACAATTGTTTGCATGGGAAACAACTGTAACACGTGGTCCTTGCGACATTATGTTATCTCCTGATAACGATGTCATTAACATGTGTGTACTATAATTAATGACTACAAAAGCAATTCATTTGAGTAAGGCTTATGAATCCATTTCATCTAAAAAGGGAAAGAAAACCTATAATCATTTGGGCTTAGATCCTGAAAGCTACTTACACCTGCTGCCGCAGA
>JAVJGJ010000014.1:77756607-77771490 GCA_035590215.1 Microhierax caerulescens
ACAATGGCACAGACTGCCCAGGGAAGCTGTGGGTGCCCCATCCCTGGCAGTGTCCAAGGCCAGGCTGGATGGGGCTCGGAGCAACCTGGTCTGGTGGGAGGTGTCCCTGCCCATGGCAGGGGGGTTGGAACCAGGTGATCTTTAAGGTCCCTTCCACTATGATTCTATGATCACTGTATCTACTTCAGTGTCCACTATACTTTTTTTAAGTTAGAGTGAATAAGACAACACGTATTTTCATGATGCAAGCTACAAAACATTTTAAAAGTCAAGAAAGGTAAAAATCAGAATTTCTGGAACAATTTACTTTGAGGAAGCTCAAATGTGCAATCCAGTGAGTATGGATGGGCCAGTGGCTTGGCGTCTGCTGAGCTGTGGTAGGTGTCCATGTGTCTACCTAGTGTTGGGAGTAGGCAAAGTAATTACCCAACAATTAAAGAGGTTGAATTTTCTGTTTCTCATGCACTGTGATGTAAGCTAACCCTGGAAGTTAATTAATAATTAACTGGAAGTAAATTTGAGCGCTATTAACACCAGTTGACATGGGAGACATAATAAAGGAGTTAACATTCAGAAATCATTCTCCCCATCTCACAAAGTTGTTATATCTGTATTTGTACATGGATGTTCCATGCCTGTACTGTTGTCATTCAAAATTTTTTTTGTGATTACATTAAAAATAAGCCGTTTGATTGTTCCTTCTAAACAAATCTCCTGATTCAGAAGCAAGTGTGTTTTTTCTTCCATGCAAATTGTAAGAATTGCAGAGCTCTCAGTCTTGGTCTACAGTAATCTTTTATGAGTCAAAGTCTACAATTCACATATTATTAATTTTTATTTTTAATTGTAGTATTTTTTACAATTATTGATTATAACATCCTTTACGACAACATATTAAAAAAAATGTTTAAAAAAGGAGAAATAAAAATCTATATACCCATACAAAATCAGTGGAGCTGTAGAAGCAATCAAGGAATATATATTAAGTATTTCTATTGCAAGTAGATCACAGGATTAATGCCGGAAAAGCAAAAGCAAATGAAAACTTTTCACATAGTCAAAACAGGGGTGTCAAAGTTTACTGTAAATGTAGGACCCTGGTTTGACTCAACAGTTTGAAGCAAACATGCTGATAAAATAAGATCTGGTCTTGTTAAATGCTGTGCAGATTGGTTTAGCATTTAATACTGCACAACATTTAGCTGGAAAATATATTTTTCCAGCTAAATACTCAGTGAAAATAATATATCAAGTGGTACTATGAAGTTACTTTTGTATTCATTATTCATATTTGTGTATATGCATGCATATACTCTAAGAGAATGCATGTATGTATATGACTACAAAAGACAGCCACGTTTTAAAATGTGTGCATCCTCATACTTGGAGTAATCATGTTGGCCTTTTCCAATCAAAGTCCTCTGTGGATTTACAAATGTGGATGTTTTCTCCTTTGGCTTCCTCAGGGTTGTAAAAGTGGGTTTCCAGTGTATTCAGAAATAAATGAAATTAAAATAGAATAATAAAAGACATTTAAAGGAATCATATGAATAAATCAGATTTTAAGCAAACAGGCAATTTTTTCTGGAAAAAAACATCACACAGTATGCATAGAGCATGACAGACTTAAAAGCCATTACATGACTTGCACAAAGGCTCTGAAACGTTCTCACTCTCATTTACTGTCTTGCTGAAACATACAATGATGCAAATTAAATAGATAC
The DNA here is from genome assembly GCA_035590215.1 of Microhierax caerulescens. Taxonomy (NCBI): domain Eukaryota; kingdom Metazoa; phylum Chordata; class Aves; order Falconiformes; family Falconidae; genus Microhierax; species Microhierax caerulescens. The sequence goes on from JAVJGJ010000014.1 coordinate 77,758,332, forward strand.
AGAGTCCGTATCTTAAACTTCTTTGGAGTACAAAAATTAAAGTAGCAACCCACTCCAGATCATTACCTCAACAATGATAACTGTGTCTGCCTAGTTATCCAACGGTACTTGGGGAACTACACTCCTCCTCTCCCCCACCCCCAGCTTTATGGGAAGAGAGAAAAAAGAGCACAGACCTGCCCTGACTTGAACCAGTTAGATGGTTTATAACACTTCATATAGTATGACTCTCTCCACTTTTCTGGGCATGAAAGCAAGTTGCTCTGGTGTAAGAGTGTAACTCCTAGAGATCTCTGACATTTCAGCATATATGTAATGTTCCCTGGGTTAGCTTACATCACAGTGCACGAGAAACAGAAAATTCAACCTCTTTAATTGTTGGGTAATTACTTTGCCTACTCCCAACACTAGGTAGACACATGGACACCTACCACAGTTCAGCAGACGCCAAGCCACTGGCCCATCCATACTCACTGGATTGCACATTTGAGCTTCCTCTTCCAGAAGAGAGGCTGATTTGTTCTGCTACTATACCTTAACTTGCGAAATAACTAGACAGCAATGGTTAAAAGCTCACAAGCAAGGAAGAAGCCCTAGTCATCCTAGCCAAGCTAAACAGTGGGTAGTACCGGCCTTACTCCTTGTGGCCAGGTTCATTCCCTCTTTACTTAGTTTTTGAATACCTCTTAAAGTGTTTTGGGAGGTCTACCAGTTTCACGCTGAAAAGGCTTAAGACTGAAAGGGAGATATAATAATTCTGCGCCAAGAGTTATGCTGCTGGTAATGCCAAAACAAAGTAGATGCAGAAAAACAAGGGTTGCTATAAACATTCATAACTCAGAAGTCCTTGTTCACATCTGTCTCTTCATTGCTGAGTTCCCTAAAATACATCTGGGAACAGACACGTGCTACATGGAGTCAGCAAAATTCCTGAGGACACCCAGGACTGCTATGCACTCCTGTAATGATCTTACTCACCATTTAGGTGCATGCTCATTTTCCTGAAAAGCTAGGCACTTCATTTAACTATTATTTAAATATTAGACATGGGCATTTAGCGAACGGTAATTGCATTTTGAACAACAATATGCAACCACTTATGACAAGTCTGTTCTCCCCTATTTTAGCTTGGCAAGTCATCATTTAAAAATCTGATAGCAGGAGATTTTCCTTGCTGAAAAGTATGGGTTTATGGCTTTAAGTGCATGGCAAAGAGCCAGCTTGTGCCAGTTGTAAATGCAACAGTTATGCTGTATTGCAAAGACAAAAACAGCAGAGCACTGCTTATGGAGCACTTACAGTAATAGGCACTCATTAGAAAAGCCAGTTTTGAGGTAAGACCACAGAAGTGAAATCCTGCTGCACTATTGTGTATGTACATGTGTGCAATTACCAAAATCAATGACCAGTAATTAAAAGTCAGGAAAAAAACAACCCTCTAACTGATGCTCCTTCTACTGCTCTGAAGATTTGCAACAAAATGTACTTATGTAATAGCTCTATTGAGGTATTCTTTTTTTCTGTCTCTCATTTTATAGTCACAAGTCTGTATCATCTAACTTTCAGAAAAGGCATTTGATCCTTTGAAAACTTTCACACTTTGTGAGGAAAGAGGTAGAAGTAAGAGAACAGGATTCTTTTTCAGGTATTTATCTCTCAGTATGACATGTCAATTAGTAGAAAAATATTCTTGTTAGGTCACTGACAATATGATTTAGGAGTTTATTTTAACTAATACAAGAAAAGTTCAGAATGGGGACATGGAACTGAGAGAACTTGCAGTGCTGAATGAGAGCCAGACTACCACAGCAGTTGCTGCTTTACTATTCATTTCCCAAGTCTTTGAACATTTGCTGGAGCTTGATTACATATACTTAAGAGAGCATGGCATATAATACATATGCACAGACTTTTTCTTTAAAGTTTAAGCCAAGCTTTAAAACAACCACAACAAAACCCCAAGCCCAAACCAACTCCTAGCAACATATGCTTACATTCCTAAATAGCAATATGCTTTACTGAGCATCCTTCAGCACATCACTGATTACATGAAAGACAATTGTATACACACTACTTTTATCAGTCAGGATTCTGCTTTAGGAATGAAGAAATGGCTTTAGAAACATAATATTTAGGATGATTTTTTTTTTTAGAATGTTTCTTTAGAGATTAATTTAATGCAAAAAAAATCAACAGGAAGGTCACGGACAAGAAGAATTGTGTTTAATGAAGGCAGGATCCCCATCATAGCTCTTTTTTTTTTTTTTTTTCCTGCTAAAAAACTAGATGTGTAATTGTTTCTTGCTGCAAAGTCTCCTGCTGCAAAGTTTCTTGCTGCAAAGTCTTCCAAAGAAATAAGTCTCCTCCACCTGATCAGTCAAAGATCAATCATTTCACGTGTGTCTCTGAAAGCTGTATTACAGCTAAGTAAACAGCAAAAGAAATAAATTCAGGAAATCCTTATACTATCTGACCCTATCTGGATGGGTTTTGTTGCTTCTTGAAATCTTTTAGGTGAACATCAAACAACATGTTTATGTGAGTGCCTGTGTGTTCATGCACGTGGGCACACAGAGATACTGGTAACTGAGACCATTAACTTACATAGATCAAACAGAAAGAGATCTCGATGGACTTTTACAACTTAAAAATATCACATGGCATTGTGCAAAGTGGGGCATAGAAACTTTCAGCAGAAGTTTCAGTATAAAAGCAGGGAATTTAAAAAACATCTTTGCCAATACCTGCCCACACTGGGCTGCTTCCTTGATCACCTGACAACACACCAGCCTGCACGGTGGAATATGCCAGGGTGCAGACTCAAAGGTACCACAGCTAAACCAATTTCACAACAGCAATCATACAGACCTACTTGTACCTGCACAGGCAGCTCTGTTCAAATGTTTTCATAAATGCATACAGTGCCCAACTTTCATCAACATCTACATTCTTACTGGATACTGTTGCTTACTCTTCTGCAAAGTCAGCAGGAGGGTTTGCATATAAACCAGGTAACATTTTAAATGGAAAATACTGATTCACAAGTCAAGAACTGTAGTTAGAACTATAGCATTTATTTCCTCCCTTGAAGAATCTTTTCTCTTTTCTGAATTTGGTCATGTGTTCACCTACATTCATACAGCTGAACAACACTGCTTTCCCACGGACTACCAGGAATTTTCCAGGTGGAAGCTAAGCACTAAATAAATTTTGGTGGTGCAGGTAAAATTAATGTCATAAAGATGTGCATGCTGCCTGAACAATATAATTCCTACATGATCAAATATTCTAACTCAGTATGGAAAAGAAAACAAAAAGTGAATGTAAGACTAATTATTCTGTGGCCTGATGGAGACAGTTAAAAAAAAAAAAAAAAAGAAAGATTAGGTTAGATTAATCGTAAGTAATTAGGCCAACAGTAAGAGCTCATTCTTTCATTATCTCCTGGTTTGACAGACCAAATCGATTCATTCCTTAACCCTGCAGGATCCTAATAAGATTTATCTAAAAACTGAGCCATGCTTCTTTAGTCATCTATACCATGAAGACACTCAGAAATCAATTGTTGTGGCCATAAGGGGACACTTTCTTTTTTTTCCAAGAAACATAAAAGTGACAGATTAAGATATGTTTATGCATCACATACCAAACAAATACCTGAACAAACAGTGTGGATGGGAGCTCACATGCTGATGCAGAGTTGAATCGTAATGGTCAGGAACATAATCTAGGGTGAAGGAAACCTGTTTCCCACCAAATTAATCTAGACTGCTGAAAGAAAATCTGCATTTGCAAATCCTTTCTTCTGCTTATACCTGCATGCACAGCAGCATGGGATGTAAGAAGTAATTCTTAAAATTCTACTGTATACAGCATCTTTAGCTTGTAGGCAGCTCTTCTTCCTACCTTGCATTTTCTGCTCCTTTTTTATGCCTCCCAGATGTAAATTTAATTTTTGTTTTTATGTTGATTATCACACAAGCTATACACAGTATTTATACTGCGTACCACTGTAGGATTTTCACAGAGGGATATGAACAAAGCTACCCTGCAATTCTTGAAAAACTATTTCGAAGAGAAAATGGAAGTACCATTAAAAAAATGACACTTTCTTTACATTTGAAGACAAAATTGCTTGCTCTACAAAAAGCTTAAAATTGCACTGATATAAGCTGTTGTAAAAGACTGTCTTTGGCTAATAGCAACAATGGATATTGTATTTTGAAAGAAATAAACCCTTATCCAAAGCATTAAATATTTGCATATAAAATACCTTTTACATTTTTCTTTTACTACAAGAGAATTATACAGAAAAATGTATTTAAATGTTTTGGAGTCTGTGTCACTTGCTACTCAAATGTAGTTTATAACCTACATATTTTGTAAGATACTGCAAAATATAATTTTTGTAATTATAACTCATTGTCTCTTTCCTTTTTATGCAGACTTTAGGTTTTTTACATCAAATTGAAGATAGAAATAAAGTCAGCCGTAATAAATAAGCAAAGAAATTAAAAATTATAAAGAATCATCATGCAGGTCCTATGACAGCATTCAATAATAAAAACAGTGAATAACCTTATGAAGCATAGGTCTTGTGCTGAAAAATATTATAACTACGTCATACAAAGTGCAGAAGAACCCCTGATAAGTAAGAAGAAATACTGTAATTTAAGATACTGTCCACTATTTTTGCTTTTAGACAGCATTCTGCAATTCCTAAACTCATATGAGAATAATAATGGAGAGCTCTGAAATGGATAGATAAAAGAATGGATGTGGGATGGAAAAGGATTTTTAGAAAAGCAGGAACTGATGGCAGAGACGTGAGGTTTGCAGAACGGTGACAGCAAGGAAGAGGAAGAAGCACCAGTGGGGTGTGAAGGGAAAATTACGTTAGTCACAGAAATACCATCCTTTTTGAGCCTGAGGCTTTGTCCTGCTGGAAAACGGTCACTTTGTAAATGAGATGTACCTTTAAGCTGGCATGATTAGACACAGAGAAAAGAGACAGGTGGAAAGGAAAAGAGAAAGGAAATAGGAAAGGGAAAAAGACGGCACTATAACAACTAGCTTTTCTGAAGTGGAAATAAGAGGTGTACTGCACATACTCACTAAATTAATTTACATCCCACTATTGCTTTACAATACTCTCTTGATTTAAGTTTATTGTAGCAAGATGTGGGCCCAGCTCTTGATGACATTGCAAATATAAAAATCAGCAACAATAGATCATGCACGTTATGCACGTCCTACACTAGAAGCTAATGTTAAGTGTAGCAAACACACTGCATACAGCCCCCACCTCACAAATGAAACTAATATATTCACAGCAGCATCTGTATTTTAAAATGTTACTGGGGAAAATTATTTGGCTTAATAAAACAGAAGCACGTAAATCCAGAGAACTGTATACACTGTAAGCATTAAATGCCCCTTCAGGTAAATATTCAAGAAAAAAAGAGACTGTGTACCTATATACATGCTGCATTTGAAATCAGTTTGACTCCAGACAAACCAGTAAACACCACTACTGAATTATGGGTATGGTTAGTGTTTAGTTTAGGTTAGTGTCTACTCCCCTACCATACGGACTAGAGGAAAACAGACTGAACACTGTCCTAATACTATTTGCATTCAGATACACTTTTGTGTAGTTGACTTTGAAATTTAGAACCACTTCATAATTTTAAGAAAACATCGGGAAAAAAATATTTTAAAGAATATTGTTTAAAAGTGATGTGTTCTGATGAGAATTTCTGAGATAAGTGTTCAGATTTAATTACTGTGTCTACTCATTTCTCTCCCCATCTTCCAGTTGATACGGTATCACATGACAGATGTCACCACAGCCTCTAAATACCATCACAACCAACTCCAACCACTTAGTACTCTGGTCTTCTGAATACGATGCTCTGAGCATGCCCTGCAAAGCTGTTCCACCCAAAGGATCTGGCTGAGCTGCTACGGGTTGAACAGCAACTCGCACCCTCAGATGGCCTCTGCCCACTCTCCTGAACGAGGCTGAGAGGTGGCGTGGAGCCCAGGCGGGCCACAGTGACAGAGGTAGGAGCAGGCACTCAACCTTTTTGCACATGGAAGTGGAAAGAAAGACAACAAACATCAGAGATTAGAGGATGTTCCACCTGTCCTACCAAACTATGAGGAGGAGTAACGTTAACTGAACTAAACTTGGTAGATGAGTTATAAGTAACTCCAAGAGGAGAAACCCTGAAATTCTGGCTGTCAAGTGTCCTATGCTTACTGGCATATATTTTTCTTAAAAGGTTGTTGAGACATACTGTGTTCCAGGAAGTTATTAATTCATATTTCATGTGAAGGCAAGCCTAAATATGAATAGCTATATTATAAATTCTCTTCCAAGAAAACAACCTTCCAAATTATCAGTAAGAATAATTTCCAGAATACTTCCTCCCAGGTAAGAGCCTTTCAGGATTACTATTTATTTTATTCTAGCACAGTAGGGTTTGCAGTATTGTGCCAAACACAATACACTGAAATTTGTGAGCTTACTTTCTCAATGGAGGTTATTATGAATGGATTCTCTCTCTAGCTTGTATCAATCACTGTGACAGCACCATCTCAACTGGAGAAGGATAACAGAGCAGACATTATTTTCAAGTCTTGTTTCAGCAGTGTTCAGAGACACAGAAGCTCTAATCCTTGGTCTGAAATGATCTCTATTGATGAATATGATCTCTATGATCTCTACTGACCACAGCTGGCCAAACACAGACACAAAGTTCGTTGTAATCTAAGAGCCATGTAAAACCTTCTCTGAATAAACCAGTAATTTAACAGGACACAAGACGTACTAAGATTGAGAAAGGAGGACATGCAGTTAAAATATCTGTCGTTTGGCTGTGTTTAAGTATTACTAATGTGTTCAGTAAAGGGAGAAAATAAAACAACAGCTAGATTACATATCTTTTGAATCCTATCCCTTACAAGGTGTTCTAAGAAAAGTGAAGATGTGAAGGTATTCAAAAGATGAAATCATCACAACTTTGTTAAACTGGTCGTTTTGCAGGGAAGTCTCAATATTCTGTATCCACTATGAAAATTTCAATAGAAAGAAAACTGGAAACAAACCTCACCCATGCTTCCTTTTGAATGTTGCTATTTGGGCAACATAAAGCTGAGGGAGTCAACTGTACAGAAAAAAAACCAACAAATATGATGCTGTTGATACAAATGGAAAAGATACAGCAGAGCCTAGGTGCGTTTTCTAGCTAGCTAGCTGGAGAGAAATCTTTCACCTTCCTGCTAAGAGGCGTTGTGCAACCAGCCTTAAAGAAAAGAAAAAGGGTTGCTATAATCTTTTTCTCCTTGCACCCAATTAGAAAAATATTTTTTTAGAAAAAGAGAAGTCCTTACCTTCCCTCTTTTTCTTAAATGAGAGTATTGCAAAGATTTGCATACAAAAGCACTTAAGTATTTGGTACTGCAGTACATCTGGCAATTATCTTACAAGAGAAAGCATTCATTTTAGCCAACTGCCACAGGCTCGGCATTACTAAAAGTAGAAAGCATTTGAATGTACAGAAGAAAAGGGATATTCCAGCTTTCTACCAGCTACCTTGAACATACTTCACGTTTAATTTCACCCTGTTGCCACAGGCGCTGTGTTGTTATGACAGCTGATCTGCCATTGAATAGCTGTAAAGGAAAATCAACAAAGGATCGCTTCAGCGATTTTCAGTGCAATTTATTGGAGCTTGTATCTTGCGGCTGCTGCCGCCTGTCGGGGTAATGACACATGATGGGTGATTAAAGCACAAGTCCCTAAATCAAAGCTGTGCCAATGGTCTGAAGAGTCAGAAAACAGCATTCAGACCCTGTTCGTTTCTCATAATGGGAGGACCTCGTTAGGAAAAAAATGGGCTGTTTTACTAACAAAAGAAAGTAGTTGTGACTAGGGAGAATTTCATGTTTCCAAGATTTATCGTAGCTTTCTTACAACATCTTTTAGATTGTGCATTTAATGAAAATAAATAATTAAAACAGATAGAGAGTTTTACAATCCATCACCACTGGCTTGGAATTTAAACTGAGCTGTACTGTAGTTCATTCAAATCCTCATATTTAACACAGTTTTTGCCTTTGCCAAGAAATAGGTGGTAAAAGAGAAAGATGCCTGTCATGGGGTAGGGGCAAAGGTAGGCAAGGGCAGCTCGCCAGCTCTTGAGAAAGGACACATTAGGATAGGAAAGTAGTTTCAGTTCACTAAAATTATTTTTGGTTTTCTTTCCCTTTACCTTAGTAAAGGTTTCATTCTGAGGGCACATGCAAGTAATCCAGCTAGAGATTTTTACCAATTTTGACCAAATTTTTCTGTTGACAAAAATGTACTCTACTCAAGATAACTGCAAAATAACTACGAAGAAGCAAATAAATGAAAACATTCCTTGTTTAAAGATGGCAGAAATGTCAGGAGAAGAACACAGACAGAGTACACAATCAGACCAGGGTCGGGTTTTTTGCCACAGAAAACACTATTTACAGACTATGGGACTATGAAAAAATGGAGCACAGACAGATTAAGGAATAGCAAAATAACTTGGACTCAGGTGTATTTGACATAGTATGATTGCGGTTCTTCCTATAAGCATTTTTCTGAAGGTGTCAGAGATGGTGATTTTTCTCTTCCTTTACAACATATTATGGATAATCTATCTTTGCAAATGCAAAACAGGCAATGCCACCCTTACTGACATCTTGTGGGATATATGTATTTTTTAATGAAAAATTGGACATAGACAAAAGGCTAGCATCTATGATAAATGCTATTCTTTTCATACACAAGGAAAAGGAGCAATTAGACAGATCTCAACATTCCTGTATTCTCAACACTGAATTATTTTCCCAAAGACAAAAATGAGCATTTATAGGCACCCTGGTTAGCAGAGCACAGCCAATTCTCCATCACAGCTTGCTGGTTTTACTGCAGGTGTTGCAGCAAAGCAAACTCATTTGACTGGCCACATGGGAAATCCTGCTCAGATAAAGTTTCACAGAAGAAGAAAGGCAGAGAGTTCTATCCATTTTAATAATCAAATGCTGCAGTGCTTTAGCCATACGGTAGAACAACTGTTTGCTAGCAGTGGAGGTAACACCTCCTCTAGATTCATAATCTCCCTTCACAAGCATCTTTTGCATTTATTTATGTTTATAACTACTATTAATTTTTTATTTCCTTTGCAGAAGTAGCTAATTACGTGATCAGAGCCTCTATTCCATGTGTTGTCTGAAGATGGAGAGAAACAAATCTTGCCTGGAAGAGGTTGCAGACAACATAGACAAGAAATAATATGAGGGAGGTAGAGGCAGCAGAGGCATAGGGTAGTGAATTATCACAGCCAAGATGCAGGGTAACTGCAGGAACAGGGCAATCAAATCACTTTTACACTATGAACAGGTTCCCTTTCCCATACAGCCTTTTATTCTGTTATTCTACCAGCTCTTGTCATAGATAACAATTTTAAATTTAAAAAAAAAATATGTGTAAGTGGTGAAGCTTTGCATTGAAAGTATTAGCTGGGATTAGTATGTTCCTGCTGGAAGGAGGTATGGGTCTGACTGACAACTTTAGGTTTATGTATTAAACACATCTAATGCAAATAGTTAAGAAGCATATTTGAGATGAAAGTGAACAAAGCAATTCTGTTTTCTTGGTAGACAGGATATGTTGGAAATGTTTTTGTGATGAGATTAAAATGCTCAGGGTCCGCACTGACATGAGAATAAGTGATAAATTTAAGAAGGGGCAGGGCTAATATGACTACCTCCAACAGATGATTTACATAGTAACATACACACCTTAATGAAAGCTTGCTTTTCAGAAGGGACTTTTTTTTACAATACCATTCTATCATGTCATAGATAGCCCCTAAAGTGGAATTAGGAAGTGTGACATTTATTCAGATGAAGGCAGGCAGGTAGTCCATTTTAAGTAGACATCTCTTCCCTTGTGACTCCCAGGCAACCTTTAAATAATTTTAGTTCCTCCTTCATGTTAAAGGCTCATTATCCTTTATAGAAATTCCTTAGAAGTCTTCTCATCCCAAGCACCAGGAGTCATTTCTCAAGACAGCACTTGATTCCTTATTCCAGATCCTTCTCATAATTTTCTAATATTGTATGTCTTAGTGAATAAGGAATTTGAGAACTACTTATCCTTGGTTCAGAAGAAGAGAAAGAATCACTGATCATTATTTTTATGTGTTTCTTGAAAAGAAAGGGAGGAGGATAGTACCTTCAAAGTGAAAATTCTCTGCCTTCACACCTGCCATTATAGCCCTGCAGTTCCTGATCCAGCATTGACTCCGTCAACTGTTTCTTTCCACATTTCTGTTAGTATTCCTGAAGTCTCTTTCTCTTCCTCTCATATTTTATTTTGCACACCCTCCTCACAGAATCTCCCTTCAACCAGGAAGTTGGACCACCTTCTCTGACATGAAGGTGTCACACAACAAACACTGAGGCACTAAGTAAATGTGTATCTGGAATTACTACCATTTCCTTCCTAGCATTAAGAGTCTTGTTAGGCGAGCCAAGTTGGTTTATAGCTTGAGCTGTCTTTTCACTACGAAAAAGACAGCTAGTTTTAGAGGTAGCAAGTCATGAAAGCACATGAAAGCACATCAATGTTTATTCTGTCCTCTCCTGAACTACTAAAATAAAAATCTGCCTACCAACTTTTGACATCAAAGGTCAATAATTTTTCTGTTTTAGATACAGGTGACACTGGAAATTCTGGAAGAGTAAAGCATCCAGTTTCGTTTAAGAGATTTGTCACATGGTCTATGAAAGGCAAAAATTTATCCAGCAATGTTACTAACAGAGTAGGTAGAAACTTTTATCAAACATGGAGGAGAAGAATCACCTGTGCATAAGAGTTTCATTTTTTTTAAGTTCACAGTAATGCTATCAATGGTTAGCATCTGCCTACATGAGATGTCTGTGGTACAAGTGACAGCTAAGAATTGAAGGAGGAGGCTGTAAAGGAATGGCTGCCATGTCTGTCTTTCTGACAGGCAGCCTAGTTTCATGATCAGTAACTAAATCCATCTAAGCCACTCCACTGTTTTATCAGGTGATTTGAGCTACTGTTCGTGGACAACACACATACAGACTGAAGGAAGGTGGGAAGCCAATTTGTCACAAGGAAACCACAACAAAACGTATTGATGCTGATCTCCGTTTATGTTTTGGAAGGCTCTTTCTTATCAACTTCGTCAGCCAGAAATGACTGCCTGGGCCAGGTCTCACCCTCTGCCTCTGAGTAAAGAAGGCATTTGTGGAGCAGGATCAACTAATGAAAAACACTGTGAATTTCAGGAAGGAAGCCCAAGGTTTTTACCTAGTAGTAAGGCCATACACCTGAGGACTAGGGTCCAGAAACAGGCTTGTGGGGGACAGAGAAAAGGAGCTAGAATAACCACAGAGAAAAAGAAACCCATAAATTACAAAACACAGTACAAGGCAGGTCCAGGCCCTCACTTTGGAGTAGCTCCATCTGACCAGGTCCTAGTATTATGTGCCATAACCATGCCACCAGAACAGGGGATCCACCTATGCCTGAACCCCACCACAGCACACTTCCCCAGAGCAGCTTGTCCTTAATGTGTGCTTGATGAAAACTAAAGCTGTGCCTCTTCTATGCACACACCAACACGCTAACAGCATCTTCTCTAACCAGCCGTGCTGGGAGCAGTACGTGTGTTAGTGTGGATGCGTGAGGGTGTACAGACGTGCTTGCCTGTTATCTCAGGGCTGGAGGGGTTTTCATTAGATTCAAACAGCAACTGACCCTCCAGGGAAGCTCCTGCTCTTATTTGATAAGGGATGCTCTTTTATCACACATGAAACTGCATGCAGTGATCAGACAGGCAGTGTGCATAGCTGCCAACCAGAGGAAAGCTGTTTTTCTGTAGCATATTACAGCAGTGCATTGCTACTACAGTTGAAGATTGGCCCCAAAATGGCCAGTTATGGAAATCACAGAAGCTGGAACTTCTACTGATCCACAGAAAAAGCATGCAATTAATATACTTGCTTGAGGGTTGGGATATCGTGTTATTTTTCAGAAGATGAAGCCACTGTGGTAAATCAGACTGGAGAGGACATCTGAGGTACTGGGACTTGCAAATCTAACAAAGTCGACAATTCCTTTCGAAGAACTTAGTTATTCATTCTATGACATTACAACAAATGCCCCTAAACCTAAACATTAATGGTCTAAAGTAAAGCTCTCCAATGGATAATGCTGGATTTCCCTTTCTTTTGGGGAGGGAGAGGGAAGTCTCTTTACTTTCAAGAGCAAACCTTTTTCAAGCTAACTGACATCTCAGGACTTCAAAGGACAGTCTTCAAAAATCTTAAAAACATGAAAGTGTTTGGCTCGGTGACCTCCTTCAATACTGGTCTAATAGGTCATCCAGGAACATTTGGCATGCTGAAGTGTCAACAGTATCTTTCTTCTTTAGTGAGAAATTACATTAATTCTACGATTTGGGGTGGTTGTTTCCACCCCCCTTAATATTTTCTCTGTATTCTAGGCTATGTAAATGTTTGAAGGACTTACAGCTAACATGCACCTAACAACTGGATTGCTTTTGTCTCTTGTGCCTACAAAGTACAAAGAGTTTGTGTAAGCACTTCAGATCCAACAGAATTAGATGCATTCTCTGGAAGTTACCTGCCAGTGGCTAAGTCAAAACAACTACTGTGGCTGTATCTATAATATCTTAAAGTGAGTTGTAGCATCTTGCGATATCTACTGTAACTGCACTGATAGTATCTACCTATGCTAGCTTGCAAATCTTTTAATCCATGTTTTCTTCAACTTCTGACATTTTTAATGTCACTGTGGGTACTTCTTTGTTATTGTTTTTTTACCCTTGACTAAAGAATTTACTTCCCATTTATTACTCAGATGTAGCTCATAGACATGATAAAAATTTTTAAAATGAGATGTTAATCCTTTTTATCTTCAAGTCCCCTTTTCACCTCATACTTAACAATATTTTTTATTAACCATACTAATTTCCAGATGCTCCCACATGCAGCTGAATACCAGATTAAATTAAAACAAATAAAAAAACAAATAAACCCAACCTCTCACCTCCTTCCCCCC
>JAVJGJ010000014.1:77771590-77783156 GCA_035590215.1 Microhierax caerulescens
CCCACACGCCCCCCCCCCCCCCCCCCCCCGCAAACTAAGGATGCAGTAGACAAGCCTTTTTCACTCAATGGTAATATCTGAATCACAAAGAAGTGGTTTAGTTCTTACTTTTAACAGTGAGGTACATGGACTTGCTGACGTCTGCTCCCACATCATTGCTGACCTTGCAGAGGTAGTATCCACTGTCTTCTTCCAGCACATGTTTAATCAGCAAGGAGCCATTTGTGAGAAGCTGGATACGACCATTCAATGCAATTGGCTGGAACTGAGGAACCCCAGCACCTAAAGTAGGACCCCCACAGAAATAGGTTAGTTAGGAAGGAAAGCTTCTCAGTTTTTTAGGATATGGCAGAAACTATAGCTCCCTGTTCTTAGATACTCAATTCAATTAAAAAACAAATGGCTTCTAACATCATCAGAACAAATGGAATGGTTTGCCAAAACTGAATTCATTACATGGGAAAAAAAAAAAAGAAAAAAAGAAAAAGAAAAAGGTTTTTGTAATACAATAGTGGCAATAATTTGCCTATGTTAAAGGTAAAGTGGCAAAAGGAGCATGGATCGGGAGTGGAAGAACCAGAAAGGGGGAGAGAGAAAATTAAGATTTTCAGACCGCTCATGGGTAAAAAGGCACATTTGTTGTACATTTAGAGGCTGATAAATTATTGATAATTACAGCTGAACAGTCATGCAAGTATGTATCCCTAATGCATACACCAAATGAATTTCTTATGACTAAGAGGGATGTCTGTTGTAGTAAACATGGCATACTCAAGGGACCTCTAGGACCTTGTTTTTGAAACTCTGCTAAGGTGGAAAACCACATGGTTGTCTGTATTCCTTGTTTCCTCCTACAGCCAACTGACTGATGACATACAAATCTCTATTCTGCCATGTTTGCAGCCAGTATTTATTTGGACTGTTAATAAAAATATACAAAGAAAGAAAGGAACAAAAAGTTCAGATCACTAATCAGGCATGAGGTGCCATGTTTTGTGGTAATTTAAAAGTGGAAGGTCCATAAAAAGACAGGAAGGCAAAGATTTCTGTATCAACTTTTGTTTTAAGAAAGAATCTACTTCTCCTTGGAAATGAGATACTGGGTAATTTAGGGAATAGGGAACAGGAGACTGCCGTACTGTTCGCATGCCATACTGTCCAGAGGCCCACCACAAGTTCAGGCTCCTCCAGCATTAGGGACTCTCTCTGTATATATTAAGATACAATTCTTCTAGCTTTACAGCCTGCTTTGGCAGCAGGAGACAAAATTTTTCAGGAAAATCATAAGGTAGTCTTCTTCAATGGAATTCTCTTATAACACTTTCTGTATACAAAGTTGTTATCTGTCAGCTTTAATTACTACATGCAGTTGCCTGAGTCAGCCCAGGAGGAAATATGATGAATAAATATTATGGGCAATGATTTAGCATAAAATAGCAAGCTATAACAACCTATGAATACACCATCCAGAATACCAAAAAAGTCCAGACATATTCTAAAAATCCTTCTAGTCCTAGAAAAGTCTGCTCTGGGGACTTACAGTTACACTGAAAGTCTGGTGGCTGATACCATGAACTTAGAAATGTTAAAGGGATAATGTTTTCACAAAAATCAGTTGCCATTGTTGATTTTTCAAATAGTTTAGTCACATGCATATCCCACTTCCTCCCCCTTTGTCTATTTTTTTCTTTAATAAGCCATTTTTCCTGTCATTTAGTTGAAAGGCACATTTATGCTTCACTAACTTTACCTTTCTGCAATTGATTGCCCAAGTAGATAGATGCAAGCACTCACTTCTTGTATTTCTTCACATGAAAAGTTCTGGGGACAATTTGGACTTCACAGAAGAGAAAGAGCTGATACTCCTAAGGATAGCTACAACTGGGCAAAATTTTGCATAACAGTTTGCAAAGTTTTCTTACTCTTCACAGACACACTATTACAGCTAAAGACCTTCCTAAGCGGTGACAGCAGCTTATCACACAGCTGAATGGATGAATCTGCAAGAGGACTACATGCTCATGAATCACAGAGTCACAGAGTGGTCGAGGTTGGAAGGGACCTCAGGAGGTCATTTGGTCCAACCCTTTTGCTCAAGCAGGGCCACCTATAGCTGGCTGCCCAGGACCATGTCCAGATGGGTGTTGAATATTTCCAGAGATGAGACTCCATAGCCTCTCTGAGTAACCTGTGCCAGTGCTCAGTCACCCTCACAGTGAAAAACTATTTTCTTCTACTCAAATGGAACACTCCTTTGTTTCAGTGTGTGCCCGTTGCCTCTTTAAGTCTGAAGGACTTAACAGATTCTTCCTCATTATGGGGTGTTTGTATTGATCACTGTCATTATTCTTTAGAGACAGGAAGTTCATTTCTATTACCTGTGTATCCTGATGTAAAAAAAAAAATAGCCCTCTGTTCATTTTGCACTGACAGAAAAAGCTGATGACAGTAACTTACCTGCAGATGCCCTTTCTGCTCTTGTGGCACCAACAGACGAGCTATGATCTGACTGCTTTACTCCTGCTGGCCTTACCTCATCAATTATTTCAGAATTTGGCATTAACCTTGCTCACGAACCAATTATACGATGTTATATTTTCTAAAACAGGGTGTAGCAGCTATCCTATAGAGCTATACAGCTCTAGTTAGATTAGATTTTGAAATTGTAGTCATCCATTAGCAAAATGCAGGCTTTTGGAAAAATACTTACCTTTTCACCTAGAATTATTTTGGCAAAAAAACCCCACAAAACTGCAGTTTGATGGCTTTGCCTACATCACGTATCTACTAAAATCTTCTTTGACTTAAAAACTTCAGAGCTGTTAACGGAAAAACCTTAAAAACACTTGATGGTAGAGTGTCACTAAAATCAAACCAGTAGCCCTTTTTATTAAGATGGCCTGCTTATCTCTTCACAGTCAATTACAACTCATCTAGCTTGTCTTGGCCTCCTCCTTCAGCATGCAAACACAAAAAAACCCAGAATTACTTCTTTGTGACCTATATTCTTAATTAAAATCCCATATACCGTTAACATTAATGGCATTTGGAGCTATGTACCCTTCCTGCCACAACCCAAAATTTATCAATAAAAGCAAAAATAGTCTTTAACATGAACATTTTTCTCTTCTCACCTTTTCTCTTCAAATATAATTTGGACTTAGATCCTAAGGAAATCAAAAATGACATGAAGCGTTACACAAGGATTTCTCCCCAAGAGCACCTACTCTTACTTTTTAGAGTTAATGCATTTAATGGGATAGAGTTTGGAGAGTTTGTTTTCTTGCTAAAACCTGCCAAAAGACAACTGGCCAGAAGACAACTGGCCAAGACACAATCTAGCAGGCAGCACATTTTAATTAAAAAGCAGTCAATTTCCTATGGTTACTGAAGGTCAAGTGGGGCCATTTTTAATGCTCTGTTACATGAGAAGAAAATGTTAAAGCATTATGTAAAGCGCATACTGAATTACTGCTTATGCTAATGCTACCTGACCTTTACTCTTTGCTGAAAAGATATGATTGGCCATCTTATCATGAATTTTGAAAGGGGGGGAAAATCAGCCAAATGCTGCTGGTGAACCTTGTTCTGAGGTTGTTTCAATTAAAGCGGTATCTCTTTTCTCTGAGCCATCCATTTCATCACTTGCCCGCTGAGGCCATAGCTAACACAGGCACACATTCACAGCTCCAGGATGTCTCCAAGGCAGATCAAAAGTCCACATAGCTCAGCCTTGTGTCTATGATAATGGCCAGCACTACAGGCTTAGGGAAATTCTATAAAAACTGTATAATGATGACTGATACTTCCCTTCTTGCACCCTGCCAGCCTCTGACAACATGATTAAACCAGTAACTTAGAGGTGATAACCTGTTACTAAACTGGCATTAATCTGTCCCCAGTGATCCCGAGAGGAATCCTACCTTTTGAGTACTTCCAGACAATGGTAGGAACAGGGTAACCCTCTGCAGAGCAGTTGAGAATTACAGCTTTTCCATAGATCCCATCCTGGTCGCTGGGCTGAACCACAAACCTCGGGGGCACTGTGGGAGGAAGCAAGTGCAACTTACCAGGCTGCTCAAAATGGCAGACCAGTCAAATAAGGATACATAACATTTCATAGCAGAAAGCAAAAATTAAAACCAGCTTTTTGATGATCCAGTGACACAGTAAAGTTGTGTCTGCACACAATCTCAATGTATTTCTTGCCAGGCACATAAAATGCACCAGGCTGCATAAGATATAAAAGTAAGTTAATGAAAATCTCTCCATAGGAGTGGTTATAAAATGGAGTAACAGGTAAATCATATTGTTGTGATTAGGAAAGAAAGGTTTTCTAACAAATATTTGGCAGATGTCTAAGAACAAATGAAATTTTCTGTGTGGGTTTTTTTTTCATAACAGTGAAATAGTAGTAAGCTTTAGAAAAATAATTATGTACCATAATACCATTTTTAATAGCAATCAAATCACACGTTAAAATGACAGCATTTAGACCATAACTTGATAGGACTTTTCTTTCCAAACAGCTCTAGAAAGGTTCAACGCAATTTGCTTGCATTAAGTTGGAAGAGACGTCTTACTGGTATAGATGTATGTGCATCAATGCATATGTATTATCTAAAGCAGCGTAAAACCACTGCAGTGTGTCTTCTAGACATAAGCAAGTATAACATCTGCTTATCTCAAGGAAAAGCTCTACATGTTCCAGATACAGATACATAGTGAAGAAAACGACTTGTGACAATGTTAGACCTACAGTTTACCATGAAAGCCTAATACCAAATGTCAAAATCTCAATAAAACCTGTAGATTAGACAAAATTTTGAAAACTGTCAAGAATGCTGAAAACCCCACAAACTTTAGTGAATATTAAAAATGCTTAATGGTTGTATTGAAGTCAGTTTAAATCACAGATTTTGGTTGACCTCCTGTTCTTTGGTTCAGAACACAAAGAAGGAAATACCTGAGAAAAAAAAAAGTAAATTATTTGTGTCCTTATCACACGTTACTCTTTTTGTTATTTTTTACAGTGCTACAGAAAAAGCCTGTAACAGGTTTTTCCTCTCAAATCAAGTATAGCAACACACTCATATCTGATGCATTGAAGGAGAAATCCTAACGGTTCCTTGCTTTCCTCTCTCTACTGCAGCATATGCACACGGGGACACATACACAGTAGATTCACGGATTCACAGCTTCACAGATCCAGCCAGTGCTGACTTTGTCTGAAAGCTGGGGAAGACAGAAGAAAGGGCCCAACCATCCCTCCTTGCTCTGACCCAAAACCCCAACAGACCCCACCACCTGCCTCAACAGAGGTTCCAGAAATTAAGAAAGGAAGTATGGGAGAAGGCTGTAGCATTCGGATAGGTAAAGCAGCACAGAAGATCACCAGTACAGTGACTGTTTGCCCTGGGACCTGAAACAGCTCTTAATGGCCATAAATATAGTACTAATTATACATCAGAAACACTGTGTGGCAGAAGCACAGTAGAAGCACCAATGCTATAATATATACCTTTAAAGTTTTTTTCAGTGTAAACACTCTCATATTTAATGCAGCTAGCACCTCCCATTATACCAGAGAGTCCCAGGATTTCCTTCAGGAGAAACTTGAGCTGCCACTGTTGGTATGGATGGAGGTATCTAGACATACTCTCTCCAGGTTCAGAGAACCCTCCTCATGACAGCTCGAGTCTTCCTCCCCGTACCTTCATCTTCCAGATTCCCCTCTATCTTTCTCTTTCCACCTTCATAGATACAACTGTTTATTTTAAAATATATATATTAAATATATATTAAAATATATTTATATTAAAATATAAAAATTATATTAAAAAGAGAAGAACAACCTTCTGGAGAGCTAACTATCCCTTTAACTGGGGATAAAGGGATAACAGCCCCTTTAACTAACCTATAGCTATAATGCAAAGATGTTTATTGCCTAACTACGGACAAAGAAGCTCCACTGCTGTTTGGAACGTGGCTAGAAGAAATGGAAGGAGCTAACAGTGATAGAGGCAAGAGACATCTTTGTACTAGATGATATATTTACTGCTGTCACACATTTCAGCTTTCCAAATGGCTACCACACTGACAAACATATCTCATATGTTAATTCATGACAGGTAAGCATCAAACATGAAATCCCAGCAACAGCAGCTCTGGGCAATCACCCACCCTGTTTCTAATTATCTACTCAGAAAAGACATTTGCTTCAGTAACTCTTTTCTCACTGTTCTGTGTTCATTTTATCACCAAACACAAAAGGATTCCTAAGCACTTATTTTCCAAAGCAGGTGAAAAGTACAAATAGTTGCACAAATAGATCTGATTTTATATGTCAGCATGGTGGCATCAGCTTGTTTCACCTGGATAACTGTTAGTTAATTTGTATTCACAAATTGATTCTGAAAAATCAATTACAAGCTGATTATCCATAAAGAAATGAGACCAGAAAATCCCCACCATAAAACACAAACCCACCTCAGTTGTATTAGTCTTACAGCTGAATGATTACAAATGATGCGATAGAGTGACTGATAATTATTGGCTGCCTCTACCACTGAAAAGTGTGAAGAGTGTAATGTCCTTTAAAATGTCTCTTACAATACAAAAATCCTTTGGTTTATTACCCTTCTCTTTGAAAAACATTTTATTTATATTCTTCACCTGATATGGAAGACACTGGCCAGAAGTGTTAATTTTTCAGGAAATAATTTATATTATTAAACAGGTAGGCATATGCAGGAAGTTCTGGAAACCTTAAGCAAGCTTGCCTAGTATGGAATGAAGGCAATCAGCCTTTAAAATACGATTTGCATTAAAGTTATCTGTTAAAATATTTTTTTCTCTAATCCCATTGGGTGTATAAAGAGAAAGATGGATGGATGCTGAATGTAAGTGTTAAGAGCATTTCTACGGAAATGCATCCTTCCACTTCTTTAATGAGCTCACATAGATGTTTCTCTATGTGTTGTGCCTTTAACACTGACAAGCTCTGAACCGGGCTTTTTATCATATTGATTTTACTGTATTTTGTGTGTACAAGTTTTTGCTCAGATTTTCTTGCTGTCCTCATTTTTTTTAATCATTACTTTCAATACAGAATGACACCAGAATGGTAACTGTGGAAATTAAATTTTGCCATATAAGCTCCAGAACCAGGTGTATGATTAGCAATCATAAGGTTTCCTTGTACTGCTCTGTAAACAAAGCATGGTTCGAGCTTGATTGGCAAAAACTGCCCACACCCAGTAATAGAAACAATTTCTACATTCAGTAAAGCTTTGGCCTTCTTTAGGACTACTTATAAAAATGCCAACTGCTGCTCTGATTCTGAAGACGTGAACCCTTGACACTTAGTCGTAAGATTGCCAATAGAAATCAGAAGAGATGCTACAGGAAAACAAAATTACTCATTCAATGACCTTTCAATTGTTTCTGTATTACTGTCTAGGTTAAACCACAGGATTTTTCTTATAAAATGATTAAAAAGTAAACAGAGGAAACCTTTACATTTTTCTTCCTCGTTGATAGTTTGCTTCTCAATTTTATTTAAAATTACTAACTTGTTTGGTGCTATGTGCTACCATATTTTGGAAGACAATGCAGTTAACTGCTTGATCTAGATTTTGATACTTAGCTTTAGATTATAAAACTACATTCACCTTTTTGTTGTCTTTCAGGATTTCATTAGAAATTTCGTTCAAGCAAATTTGCTTAATAAGAAGTCAGTGAAGTTAATTTGTCTGATATGCTTAAGTAGAGTTAATGGGGAAAAGAAAGCAATTAATTCTCCTCCTCTCTCTTTAGTTGTAAAGGTGTGGGGCCTCCTCTACCCTTTTAGAAGTTAAACACTTTGAAATAGCTCACAAATATGACTGAACAGTTGCACTTTTATTATCACCTTTATTTCAGCAGCACAGTCCCTTGAGCCTGTAAAGGAGGGCATTTAAAATTGCTTTAACAATGAGTTTCTGTTAGGCTCTCTCATTTAATGCAGCCCATGGACCTGTGATGAGAATGAGCTGTTGAGTTGTTTAGCGTAAGAACAGTAAGTTGACAGATGTAAACTATTTAATGGCTCAACTCAAAGGACTTAAAAAAGGTGTTTTCAGTCAATATTATGACTAGCAGTCTCAAGCTCTCACAAAGGGAAAATAAAGGATGAGTGTAATCAGAATAGGATGGTGAATGCCATAGTGCTGTTTTAAGAGAAGGAAAACGCTTTTATTATCTCCTTGTGTGAAATAATCCTGATAAAACAATACATGAGTTGGTACCCTAAGAAGATACTACTTACCAGTGTTTTTTGACATTGAGCTGCTCTCAATGATGGACTTTACAAGCTGCTAACAATTGATTTATAAGTGCATACTACATTCCCTGAATTTAATTTTGGTTTGTGTTAAGTGAAGAATCCTTTCTAACTGTGCTTTATGTCAGAGATCAGATGACAAATACAAACTACTTCCTGGACTTCAAATTCTGGCTCCCAAGTACAGCGATTAGTACATCACTCTGGAGAAAAATTCTGAAGGCTCCTCTGGTGGGCTACTGGAGTGAGTTAAGAAATAATATATGACATCGGCCCAGAATACGATGTTTCAATTTTATATGGAATATTTGTATTTTACATTTAGATCATACTGTCAAAATGATGGAAGAAATTTAATCAGCCAAAGCAACCATTGATGTATTAATGAATGAGATCATTAAACACTGTACTTTAGCAAAGATGAACAGTTATTAAATTTGGCCATTGGACCTAAGGGGTCGATTTAGCTGGTTTAGTGAAACCATTTGCTGTGCAGTTCAAGAAAAAAGATGTACTTTTGTAAAATGAGACAGTGCCTAGTCATCGTGTTGATCAGGTTTGTCTAATGAGAACATTAAATAGGAAGTGAATCTTTCAAGAGTAATCTTCAAAGCCACAGTGTAAACACCAGCAAAGAAAGTAAATGAGTTTTGACACAAGCTGCAATCACGAATCTCCTCCCCTGCTTTTCTCCACAAACTGCATTTTCTGCATCACACCATCAACACCACCAAACATCAGGAAACAGACAGATACTCACTTCCTACCTGGAAGATTCAAGGCTCAGGGACTCCGCATCGGGTGCCTAACTATCTAATATTTGACATTCCAGGCAAGCACAAAATGAAAAAAAACATTTACACTTAATGCACTAAATGCATTAAGGGGGGTTATTAGGTATTTAAAGACCTTATCTCAAGTTTAACTTATAATGTGTTCACTAACAGGAATTGTAAAATCATTATTTATGCACCCACTGCTGTCTTTGAATTCTCTCTTCTGGCAGTATCTGAAAAATTTTGAACTCATAATACATTTACGAGCTTTTTCTTTTTTGTTACCAATTAAAATCTTTTTCACTGCTTTTTATTTCATAATGACTTCATTTTCATTTTAGGAAACCCTACAAAAATGAATAACACATGATAAAGTATATATAGATTTTTAATCACTCTTTAGAAGACAGCCTTAATGAGTAAAGCCTTAATTAATTCCACATGATGATATAAGTAGTTGACAGAGAAGATATTTTCCTAATTCCTATGGATGACTTTCATGATAGGATCCTACTCTTTCCTTTTTCTTAATAGCATGCCTTGCAAACCAAGAGTGCGGCAAGAAATAAAATGATTAAAATAATAATACTTTATGAGTTTTTGAGAAACTTTCTATCTTGAAGATTTTTGATGCATTTCCAGAGGATCTGCAGGCCAGAATCTGGTGGAGCACGAGGTTTTGAGTAGGAAAGCCCTATTTTCACTCACCTGGACTGCCAACCTGCAGTACCTATATGCAGTGAAGATGGTAGGCTCCTTCCAGTGGCTAATTAATGAGCTTTTAAAAGATGCTCCATAAACATTAGAGGAAATCAAGCCTGCTTTTCTGTGGATTTGTATCTCGTCTTTGAGTATAGACTCCAGTTGGAACAGTCCTTGTGTTTCCAGAAGAGGGTCACCTGAGTAGATTCTCTGGTGTCTAGTTTACACTCATTAGAGGTATTTCTAATCAATCAACTCTTTTCATTAAGTGTTTAGGCTTTCAGCTCCACTGGATGCATTTTCCCCACTTCCAGTCTGCCTGAAACTGGCCAATAAACTGTGGAGAGAAACACCAACATATCTGTGTCCACAGTGTGTGACTGTCTCATTTCCAGGTCCTCACCAAGAAACCCATGGCAGAGAGAACTGAGATTGCTCTAAGATCTTCCTTACCCAGGGCTGCGAAGCTGCCCCAAAGCTTTCTCCTCTCACTTTCTTTCTCTCAGCAGGCACTTTCCATCTTTTATGTGATGCAAGGAAGCTCTGTGGAAGCTGGTCATCATCCTCTGGTATTTAATAAGGCAGAGAAAATACAGCCTTGCTGGCCAGGTGTTTTTAGGGCTCCTTATGGCCACTTGGTTGTTTTTATAGAACATGAAATAATGGCAACAGCAGTGAAGACTTTACCATGAGGTGTCTATTTAAGAGACCTGTGCTTGTATTTGTTTTAATATTTAATACTCCTGGTGAAATGGTAGAGCAGCTTAGATGTGAAAAAAAAATAAATATATATATATATTTGTGGGAAGAATATAGGAAATCTATTTAACAGACTTAAAACTTATCAGAAAAATCTGAATGCTAAAACCAGCAGATATGCGTGATCTGACATCAAAAATATGGAGAGAAAAAAAATCTCAAGTTGTAAAGCTGAAGAAATTTTGTGGCTGTATGAATTCTGCAGAAGTTTGTGTAGTTCAAATGAGGCACCTTCTTTGTTCACCTTAGGAATGGACAGGATTTAGATTCCACTAAGTCTACCCATAAAACTGTAAAACTGTATGGACTCCCACTTATTTTTGAAACATGACAGCCTTCATCGGTTTTAAGTCTACTTTTAAAGCAAATACAAGGAGAGAATAGAATAGATAAAGAAAAAGGAACTTTGTGAGGAACAGTTATATTTCCCTTTACTTTCCTCTGCCATTCACTGTCTACTCATATCAAAATGCACAAAATTCACATAAATAAGATATTCCCAGAACAATTCTGTCATTTAGGAAAGCCAACATTTAAGTTTAAAGCACACTGCTGAGAAATGGTCACACATCACAGATTAGAAACAAGAGGAGTTAGAGCATCATTTTTTCTCCGTTTATTTGGAGAAACCCCATTTTGTTTAGAAAAACCAAAACGTTTCAGTTATATAGATCCTAAGAACAAAAATATGAGGAGGGATCAGAAAGCTTGGAGAAGAAACAGACAGCAGGAAAGCAAGTCTTAAATGTGTATAGATCAGGTTGGATGCAGACGTGTAGTGACCAACAGTGACTTCTGCCCTATGTGGACTGAGACACTGCTGAAGCAGTTCAATATGAGGGAAAGTTAGCCCAGGGTTTTGGCAGAAAATTCAGGTCAAACACCATATTATATTTTCCCCTTTCCCTCTGAGCTGAGAACTATTATCCCAGGCGCATATGTAAAACCGATTAAGACATTACCATTTAAATTGACAGAGAGAGGAGAGGGAGGGGAGGGGAAGGGC
>JAVJGJ010000014.1:77783169-77826139 GCA_035590215.1 Microhierax caerulescens
AGCACTAGCTGGGCAGAAAGATAAGCAAGAGTGGAAAAATGAAGTAGCCCTCATAAATGCCTAAAAAGTTGCAGGACTAGGACTCCAGAAGACTTCTCCTTTCACCCCAAAACAGAGTGAAAAGCCACCTTCTACCATGTCCATGGGTTTATAAGGACACCCTTCAGGCATATGCTCTGAACAGTTGCCATCCCACCACTGGGGCAGAAGTGCAATTAGAGCGGCAGCATACAAGGGGAAAATGGAGGTGTTTGCGTCAGTGGTGGGAGAGGGGTGCAAGAGGAGACTCCCCAGACCTCCTATCCTGCACAAGGATGGAAAACTAATTAATGCCAGAAAGGACAGGAAGAAGCGGATGTGTCGAGGCCAGCCCAAGGCTTGCCAGAAGAGGAATTGCCCGCTGGCAGCAGGAGGCAGGGAAAGTGCAGCTGAAGCAAGGCAGGGAGAATTTAGGGAAAGGCAGGGCTTGCCCTGGTAAGTGGGGCACAGAGCAGAAATCCCTGCACAGGGGCTCACTTGAGCTGCTACAGCCTCAAGGGTCTTAGTGCTGAAAAAAAGGATAGACAGCATTTGCAGAGAGAGTTTTCAAGAGTACAACCTAGATCATTCTACCATCCCTGCTTTGATGAAATACCTATAGGAAACCATACAGAGTTGCTACAGCAGTTCATTCCTGTCAATTAAAGCACCGAGTATAACTGCAAATCAGGTACTGTTCTCGGGTGTTATTAGATGCAGCACGTCTGTGTCAAGCAGACACAGCCAGTGGACTGTTTGTTGTGATGGGAGGTTGTCAACTTCCCAGCAAAAAAGAAGGTGGGGAAAATCCCTTATTAGAATGATGAAGAGTTAAAAGCTAAAAAAAAAAACAGCTTAGGAAAAGAATAACTAAATGTGTTTAGTTAATTAGACTACTTCATTTAAGAGTTACTAGATAGATAGGGAAAATAAAATAATCTGTACTAAAGAATATTGAAACAATCTTAAAAGCACTGACATTTAAGAAAAATAATCATGAAAGAAGTATTTATATCAAAACTAGTGGAAAAGCAATGGACCTATTCACCACTGAGTTTTGGGAATACTAGCATAAAACCCATAAGTACACATATTCTTTAAGTGGAAAACTAGGGAACAGTTCATTAAGGATAGTCCTAGGACAGTGGGAAGATGTGACTCAAAAAGGAAGAGTTGTTCAGAAGGCTTTGCTTCAAATGAGTTTTTGAGGGGAAAAAGAAAGCCTGGAAAAGAGGACAAAAGCCTCTAAGTGGTTTCAAGAATTATCTTGGTAAACATACAGAAGAGAATATAAAACAGGGGTCATCAAACTTTTTAACCAGGGGGCTGGCGTGCAGATTAAGTGGCAGTCAGTCATCTGCGGCTGCTTGGTTTTTCCCCCAACCCCCGGTGTGTGTGTGTGTGTGTGCGGATTGAGGACCTGGGGGGCCGTATCCAGCCCGCGGGCCGTAGTTTGAGGACCCCTGATATAAAATGTAGGGATGTGCAAAAGGCAGAAATAACTAGGGTCACTTCCAGGATTACAGTATGTGCCCTCTTTCTCTGAGGATTCTAATGGCTTGGTATAAGATGGCAAAGTGGGAAAAGTATAACACTCATTTTTTAACAATTAAAATTTAAAACTCTTTGAAAAACATCCAGAAAGAAAAGGAAGCAATTTGGGTTTGTCAATGTTTTGCACAGCAAGTTTGAAAATATATTACAAGGCATAATTCCTAGGTAACTTGGCAAAGGTGTGACTTGAAAGGCACAAGCTGTTGAAGGCGAGGTATCTCTCTGAAAGGTCTTTTCCACATAAAGTGTTTCCTTTCTGAAACTATATTCGCATCTAATTCAAGGCAAAATGTTGTCAAGTCAGCATAAGCAAATTAATCATGCTCATTGCACACTAAACACAGATAAGCTAAAAACACAGAAACAGGAGAAAGCCTTTTCCCCATGAAAACACCAATGCTTTGCTTCTTTACTGACATAATGTTATACGAGAGACTGGTCTAAATGAAAAATGGGGATAATCAGACTAAAACAATAACAGAGAGGAATCTGATACAATTTCAAAGGCTTGATCCCAATGAAGTGCCTCACAAAATTTTCCAGAAAGTCAGTCTCGGGGCTCCCCCATCCACCCTGTGCGTGCCAGGGGTTTTCATTAGTTTCAAGACTTTTAGATAGAAGTGTTGTATTAGTTTCTGTGCTTCATTGCTCTCTGTTATAAAGAGAGGAATTACCATATTTTCCTCTTTTTTATACTTCCCATCAAACAGATGTCATTGCAAAATACTGATGAATTCCGCTTAATTGGTGCCCTTCAAACTAATTACATCTACTTACCTCTCACGATTAATTGGCTTTGGTGCTCCACAGCTGCTGCATCATTTCTAGCTATACAGGTATAATTCCCATTGTGCATCAGCGAAAGATTAGAAATCCTTAAGGAGCTGGTGAAGTCGATGTTGTCAATCGTCACCCCAAGGCTGGCTGGGATCGGCCTGCCGTCCTTCTGCCAGGTGATTGTGATGGGCAAATCCCCAGAGACCACCACGCAGGGAATGAAGACCCGCTGCCCGATGGAGAACCGTGGGAACTCAAAAGGCTGAATAAAAGGCGGAACTGAAACAAAAGGGGAAAGAGGAGCTATTGCAGTTACGATCTTGTTTCTGAAAAGAACATAATGGAACAGATGTGCAGTGCTGAATATGTAAAATCAACACCTTCAACAGCCATAGAGCATTGTATAGCTAAAAACCCCCACATCTTTGGCAAATACCTTTTTTTTCTTGACTACCCAATGCATAAGCAGGGATCACAACAGTGAAATCCCTGGCTTCTAGATACACCAGACACCACTGGCAGATTGCAGCAAGAGTACTGAGCACCTCCACAAGAAATTACACTGCTAATTTCTGACTGTTCCAGGTCTTTCAGCAGCAACACTACCTGGACAGTCCACGAAGAACCCAGCAGCTTTCAAGATCTGGTGTGAGAGGCATAAATGTTCAAGCTGGTGTTCTTCTAAGCATATTTTGCTTGGCAAACCTTTTTTTCTTTCTTTTTTTAATTATTATTCTGCAGCTGAGACTGGAAAACATGAAAGACATGCTCTTGTTTTCTATCATAAGAAAGTATTCCATTTCTTAAAAAAAAACAACCAAACACAGTTTGTTTTTAGGTACTTCTAATATAAACAAAAGAAACAGTGGATTCAATTCAATGAAGAAAGCCAGAATTAATGCAATTGCTTCACTTTCTCCAAGTTGTTGTTGGAACATTTACTAACAATTTGGTAAACTGAGACTCAAATACCTGCCCAATGAAGGAACTGAAATCTTCTCCCCTTCTCAAGGGAGGGATCTAACAGCCAGGGCATTGATCTAAGATAGGTTTCTATCAATCACTCCTGAAAAGACTGTAAAACCAACTTTGCAGGAAGTACTCAAATACTCATTTATTAAAAGAGAAGGTTCCTAGAGGTTATGTACCTTAGATATAAGCGTGCATTCTCCTATTCTTGCCCGAAAGATTATTTACATATACTCTGTAGTACATTTTAACATCTTTAACAGAACAGATTGAAGGAAACACAGCAGAATATTTCTACTGCTGTATATTAGCTAGCTTCAGAAGATTTTCAGAAGAAAATGGTGTTGGTGGCTTTATCCAACTGTATTTCTTTTGTCCTTTCTCCCTTTAGCAAATCTAAGGCTGTGTTTTTGCCATACCTGAAGCAGAAAAGAATCAGAAAAACTGTTCAAAGTGGCTGCAATGTATGCTAGCCCACTGACTTCCCCAGCAGCATTCTTACTCCTCTGCCACTGTCCTATTTCTAGGATGCAGGGACGGGTATTTGTAACCATTATTATGTTAGCTCAATGCATTTCTTTTGCTCGTTGCATATGTCCGCTGCTCCTCCACTAGGAGTTAGAAAGTTTATCACTAAGGAAGCGACACCGAAGCCCCTGAAGGGCTAAGGCGCTGTTCAAAGTCATGTTCAAACACCTGTGTACATGCACACCGTGGTGCAAGAGGTTGGTGCAAATCATATATTAACTCCACTGTTTCTGGCATAGCGGTGATGCCATTTGATGAGGAGAAGTTATGATCATGGACAGCTGCCACAGAGAGGTAACATCAGGTGCAGGGTACCACAGCTCATCCTTTCAGGCTTTGCCTGACTTCTTCCAAGAGCGGCTCACTGTCTCCAGGTGTGAGAAGTGCCACTGCAATCAATCTTTCTTACACACTGTAAAGCCTTTTCCCGACTGTCGTCTCTCAAGTTACTAAAACCTGTCCTGTTGCATTTTGAAAATATGGTCGATCATAAAAAAAGAAACTTGGTATAAATTACTGTGTTTATTTGAATTTAGAGTGCTGAAAATTAACTGCTTTTTCACTTGTGGACCTAGTGTCACAAAGCAAGGCAAAATGTCTGCCTGCCTCTTCTAATTACCTTAGTGCAGCTAATGCATTCACATGAGAGATTTCAGATTCTTTGTACTTTGGCAGAAAAAGGCCAAATTTCTCTCAGCATTTATTGACAAGCAGTTTACAATATAAGTGGGAATAAGTTAGAATGAGACTGTCAAAAGGTTCTGACATATCCTTTCCCCTTGATGAATGCAAATAATCTGCTAAATGCCAAGTGCTCCCCTTACTGTGGTAGCGAGCACATTTCTGCTCAAACCCTTCCCATAGTCTCAGGCATCATTATGGAAAGATGCTAAAATTCATAACAGGGTGGCAAATCGCTTCTGTATTTTCTGGTGAGTGTGTAACAAATTTGAACCAATCTTTCATGGACAAAATGATATCAAAAGGAAGACAACATACTGCTCAAGGATTATGTGCATCTTCACTCTCCATCTCCATGATGAAGAAAACAGGGAGCAAGATCACTAGGTCACATCGAAGTATTTTTCAGAAAATAATGATTTGCAGGGCTGCATTTACCAACTCTAAAATTTAAACTAGCAGCCTGAAGAAAATTTCAGAAATGGGCTAAAATATTTATGGACAGCGCATTTTCCCTCTACTCAGGTTTTTAAGATACAGAGGAAACCAACATTTATTTCTGCTTCATGAAATACAATATATATTCAGCATGCAGCAGCTTGCAATCCTGACAAGGAGCTTATTTTCAAAAACAGTGTGTAATTTAAAATCGGTACTTAAAAAAAGCAAATGCTCTAGTGATAACTTTGAAGTACTGAATAATGCTTTTCAGCTACAGTATTTACCACTTTGGGCTGATAAAGGCAGTTCCTGGTGACCTAACATAGCAGATTATTTTTTTTTTCCTGCTAGTTCAAAGCCAGAAACAATCACAAAAGATCACTTATTAAAAACATAGAATAAAGTATTTCTGAAGTCAGGCAAATAATTTCTGAAATACAAAAGTTGCCATATATGTGTGTGTGTATATATATAATGTCTGCATATATCTGTATCTCTCTCTGTATATATATATATCTTTCCAGGAAAAAGTTGACATATATCCTTGACAGAAGAAAATATCAAGCTTGATTAACCAGCATGTGTGCCGATTTTTTTGTAAACCAAAGCTGCATCATTGCCCAACAGCACTAAAAATGCGAGAGGGCTGTATACTACTTAAGCTTTGAGAGAGAAAAGTTACAGCAGGACAGATATATTTAAAACATATTTAACATACTTCAAGGCATGTTGAAGTATTTTCCTTCCCTATAAGTAGCTTTAGTTTGACCAGACTTCAGAGTATTTGATTTTCTTGTTAAATTATGCTATTTTATATACAAGATATTACATGTTAACTATACAGGGCGCTGTATGTGTGCTTGTGTACATGGAGGGGATGTTTCTTCCTCTACCTACAACAGGCCAAAGAGTGAAAAACTCTGCTTCATGCAATGAAGTGCAATGTCTTGGGAATGCTTTATTGATAAGCGCTTGAATTAAGTGTCTGTTTAAGAAGAGAGGCATGGGCCAGCCTCATTAGTGATAATGCAGGAAGATTTAAATTACATTTTTGTGCCCTAGCAACATTTTCTGTACCTCTGGGAGCTCACTGTAAAGGAGGACAAAGAGGGCTTCCACACTGCTCTCCATTAGCAGAGGAACATCCTTAATTTCTTGCCCTCTGTTCCATGTGAGTTACTCTGGAATAAACTGCTGAGATGATTCACTAAACCAGAGTATCCTGCAGATAGCCTGTCTCCTGCAGCAGCCTTCTGAACATGGTGTTCTTCTCCTGTGACTGTAGAGCAAAATGAAAGTTGTCCTCTGCTTTATTGTTATAAACGGTTTCCTAATGGATTTTTTTTTCACACCACTACTGTTGCAGAAGCTGTACCCATATATAAAATACTTTCAGCAATGAATATTCACAATACAGGTCTATCGGCTGGTGCATAGTAGTAGACACCAAACTATGCAGCCTCTTAAGGCAGCCATGTGACTCTAGATTTCATGCACTGGGAATGGAAAAGCCAAAACTGTTTTCTCTTTGCACAAACCCTAGCCACAGTCTAGTCATTTGTAAGTTTTCTCAGATGTTGATTGTTTCTTCTAAAGAACCTCATCCCATCTGGGTGACGATCTGAGCAATTGCACACAGTCCTGAAGCACTGGATTTTTCTGCTTCTTTCTTGTATGTACTGAGCCTTATCAGCAGGGCATGTCATTCATTGAACTATGCTAATGGCATTTCACGAGCTAAGCCTCATGCCCTGCTCCCTCATTGTGTGCTAATGTATCCTGTCCTGAAAACAGGGAGTGCCATTATATTCTTCAGACCTTTCTAAGTGTATGCATTGGGGGAAAAAAAAGAAAAGAAAAAAGGAAAAAAAAAGAACCAAACTAATCCCTGTAATACCTCTGCTGATGCATAGCATTTCCCTCTACTTGTAGGTTTATTAGCTACCAAAATGAACTCTCCATTCAAGCATCTTCAAAATCTTATCACAACAAGCTGTTGTATTTTACAAAGAATTGTCACTGAGCGTGGCAGAGCAAATTCTGTGGTGTGTTTCCCAGGGGAACTTACAAGAGACTTCACCCTTCATCTTAGTTCCCTTTCCTGCAATGCAACACTGGTAGTTCACAGGCTCCTTGATGCTGTTTTGGGAGCTCCTCCAAAACAGAAGGATGTAAAATGCTGTGTTGAAACCAAGTGTGCTTTTATGTCAAGTCTCATCCATCTATCAAACCACCTCCTTTCAGCCTTCATTGTGAGGGGGAAAAGTGCATGCCCTTATCATATGAAGCACCCTGCAAACCTAGGATGGTGGGAAGCTCAGTTCCCTGCCCAAGGGGGTGCATTTCCTATTTATTTTTAAAAGAGAAAACCTGCTTGATTTGAAGATAAGGCAGCAGCTCCAAGAGTATATTAATACAATAAGCAGTTACCTTCATTGTTAAAGTGCTGCCTGATAAAAAGCCTCACTTGTGGCTATGTATCCAGAAGCACTTAGCAGTTATTTTTACTATGCTTTTGGAACCTGGTCCAGAGCTATTGCCCTTGTTTAGCACCTGCATGATCGAAATTGATCTTTGTCCCCAGGTAACTATAAAAAGTTGAAACCAACTAAATTACTAGAGCCAAAAGTTCCAGATTTAGATGAGAGAGGACTTTAACAGAATGATCTCTTTCTTTGAAAATCATTCCCATGACTTGAATGGCAAAACATGTACACCAACCTGTCAAGTTTCAGGTACTGAATACCAGACTGATTTAGTCTTTTATTCAGGTACTTCTACAGGTTAGATGTTTGTGTTATCACATGGAAGATACCACTATCAAAGTGCATGTTCCCTTAAATCAGACTGCTGCCACTGCTTGCTCCCCACAACAGGTCACTATGCCCATTAAGTGACCTGAGAATGATGGTTACATGGATTTTTGAAGGATCTTTTGCATGATGTTTTGCAGAACAGGACATTCTCATCCATTCTCACCACATGGCCATTGCGTGATTCCTGCATATGACAACTTCAGTCACCTTGAAAGATCAGAATATTTCTTTCTAAAGAAGTTGCAACAAGTTTGGAGTGATCCAAAAAGATATGTCATGAGAGAGTGAAAGAAAAGCAGAAAGTGATATAGTGAAAGAAGTTTCTGAAGGACATCAAGGCCAGATGTTTTTTCTGACTCAAATTATTGTCAAGGTTCAGTCAGTAGGACAGATAAAAGTCATGCTTTAGATATGTGCATGAAACTGAATTCACAGTTGCCATAATCTATGCTGTAGAAAGATAAACAGATTAGCAGATTGTTTGATGACAGCATGCACCATGGTCCCAAGAACCCTTGAAAGATTTCCCCTGATGTTTTTTCCCTTTCGAGCCTACATATTTTTCACGATCTAAACCAGCCCTCCCTGAACTGATCTGCAATGCAAATCTAACAATAACATTTTATATATTAGAAGAAGATAGATAATTTGCAGGAAAGATGAGGAGAATCTATTCAAATAGTTGCAACACGAACTTGGTTAGAAATAGCCCCTGTTTGGTTTGCTTGTATTCTGAAAAGAAACAGGCTAACGCAATTCTTTTACGAGTTCACAACAGGTGAAGTGCTATCGCTTTGGCATAAGGCTGTGAGAAGCCTTCTAAATCAATGAGATATATAAGCTCTTGAAGATCAGAAACAGTTCTTTTGAACACCACAGTTTTTATTTTAATGATGCTGCACCCTTTCCACTTAGGGGCTTCTTTTTCAATTAATTTCTGTTCGAGAAGTGTGAATAGCAGCTGGCTCTTTGCATGAGAAGTGTGTCCCATGAGACTGATGAAAAGAAAATCATCACTTACTACTCATGGCTTTTACTGTAGCTGAGAAAACTATTACTATAAATTACATAATAAAAAAAAAAAGGAGGTAATGACTCACTCCTGTTTTTAAAATGCTTTGAGATATACTAAAATGCTGTGGAAGAGATGCTGCTATTATTATTTTACCATCTTGCCACTTGAAGGGTTGTTTTTCAATGGAAATATGAAATGTACAGATGGGGTGGGTAATATAACCTCTTTCTCTATTTGCCAACACTTCTCATTATAAGACTGTTTCTGTTTGCTTGTAGTTTGACTTTTGCTCAATAGGCTTTTTCCAGGCCAGGTGCCTACCTCAGGCTGAGTCATTTCAGCTGGAAAGTTTTAGCTACAAATATTCAGCCATTTCCAAGAGTAAGGTGGAAATGTGGAAAAATAGGGATGCAGTATATATTGATCCTACCATAAAAGAAAAAAAAAAAAAAAAAAAAGGCCTTGTGAGAATCTGAGAAGTCCCGTGGTTAGCAGCATGGATTTCAAGTTTGGCAGGTGATGGATCTAGCATCAGATATTCTTGCTGTCCCTGTGAAAAGTCATCATGAGGGTGCTGAAATTTTGCAGCCTGAGCAAAACCCAGTCAATATATAGACAAAACCCCCACAGTTATCACTTCCTGAGAAAACATTTTCCAGTGACTAACAGCTAAGAGCTCCCAGGGTTCGAGCAGCACTGAACACACCCTAGCACAACCTTCAGTGGCCGAATCAGTTCTAGCCATGTGGGGCAGGTGCAGTCTGGTGACATGTCAGAAATCAAAGCAGACAGATCTGTTTCCCTAGTGCTTGTACAGCTGACTGTGATGGGCCCAGGATGCATGAAAAAAACATTCCTTCAATCCAGAGAGAAAGGAAGAGAATGTGGGGACCAAGGGGTGAGAGTGGCAAACCAGCCCGTATTGCAGCAAGACAGCAGCAGCAAGCAGTGGAGCAGAAGCTCAAAGCAGTGTCCAGGACAACAAAAGGGAATTACAGAACTGGATTTAGGGGCAGCGGGGGAAAGTCAGAAGCCGGGAGTAGGCTTCTGGTAGGATTTCAGAGGTGATGTGAGTTGGTAAAATGGAGCTGGGAAACTGGCTGGGGATACGAAACTGGGACAAGGAAGCAATGAGGTGAGGTACAGCACTGACAGTGAATAAAGACCCACATGAAGGACAGACAGTGAAACTCAGTAGAGATGTAGGAAGTGAAGACTGGCAGAAAGAGAGGACTGCAACCAGAGGCTGGGAGGAAGCGTGGGAGTTCTGAAGGGGAAGACTAGTTTTGAGTCATGAGAACAAGGTGCTGAGGAAATGAGGACTGAGATGGGAAAGATGTGGAGGACAGACTGGTTTTGGAACCCAGAGCAGAAGAGCCAAGGCTTGGGCAAGGATGCATGGAGAAGACTGAGGAGGACGGGTCATACTTGGGAGGAATGAACACAAAACCCTGCATCTACAGAACAGTCTTCTCCTTAGGATGTCTGACTTGAATAGTCCTCTGCCATCTGCAGATGTATATGAACCCCGCTGGCAAACCAGCAGAGCTGGAGCAAATGCAGAGTAAAAAACTAGTGCAGCTAAGAATAATTCTGAGCATGGCAAGGACCTATGCAGCATCCTTAGCAAGGCTAACCTCAATGATTCCTTTTCACAATGTCAGTAACTGCTGTTTCCATTTTGGAGGAGGGGGAGGAAAGGGGCTTCATTTTACTTCACAAAAAAGCTAAAAAGAAAATTACATTTAACACAGGCCAAAGCGAAACATATTGAAAGGGTATTACTACAGTTGCAAAGGCAAGTCGTCAACAGGTATAAAATACCATAAATTAAGTATGTAAGTAGAGTTGTAGTCTCTACCCCGATACGTATACATTAAAGGGTGAGTAGTTTTCACGGCTTTTTGTCAGAACTCAGAACTGGCCAATTTGTTTGCCTAAATGTAAAAAATAATGCCAAGGTGGCTTGATTTCCAAAAAGCTGTTAAGACTCAGTCACGGTTCCAAGACAGCTATGCCTGCCAAGCAGAAATGTGAGTATTTTCCTCTGAGCTTATCCACTCAGCTCCCAGCAGCCAGCTTACGGGACTGCTATCTTCCAAGGCCCAGATTTTGGAACAGAGACAAGGGACAGGCAAGGGATGGTGGGGGCTGGCATGCCACGTCTCTGTGGGACAGAGTTATTTGCAGCCTGCATATCTCTGGCATAGGTGGCTATGCAGACAAGGGCACCAGTTATTCCTAAAAAAAATGGGACAACTGATTTCATGTGGTGTCTAATTGATTCTTCTGATCAGCAATGCAAAGAAGTAGGCCTAAGGTCTGATAGCACTTAAGTGTTCAGCTCCCAAGCTTTTGGCTTCCTGACAGCCTGTCAGGTGGGAAGCTACACAGCAAGGCTCTATAAGCCCCACTCTTGGGATCTCTGGCAGCCAGGATTTAATTGTGAAGTTATTGTTGAGAAACTTTCTGTTCTCCTATCTGAGATCTTATAGTTATTCCTGAAGAACATTCTGAAGATTTTGCTTTTATTGGGATGTTTGTAAATCTCAAAATACTCTGCAGGATGGGCAGCCCTCTTGCATTTCATTACATGCTCATGATTTTGAATATCTTTATTTAGATGCTGCTTTTAGCAAGTCCTCATTCAAGACAGAATGAGGATGCTTCATGTACTGGGGAGTTTGGAAAGTGGGCAGTAAATGTGGCAAAGGAATGCAAACAAGGAAGGCCATTGGTATTCATAATGAAGATATATGTTGCCCTGTAGAGCCAAATTCTGAATTCACCTTTGCCACAGATCTCTCAGATAATGCTAATTAAGTTACTTAAATCTGTCTTTTCCAGGGGGCTGCTAAGCTGGATGATGTGACTGATCTGAAGAAGGAAAAAGAACTCGCAAAAGCAACTTCATTTCAATGGGAGCAGAGCTTTGAACATATAAATACCATATAACAGCAGGTAAACAGGAAAAATCAAGCTGTAGGCTTCTGAAATTGAATAGAAAAAAATTTGTGGATACTTCTAAGTTCAGTCTGTGCCTCAGTTGCCATCTGCCAATGCACTCCTGATCACCCAGGTGGGTTTTGAAAATGAATGCTTTGTTTCTGAAGCAGTTTGATACCACAGAGATTTTCATCTCACAAAAACTCATGAGGAAATTCGTAATTATGTCTTTAGAACAGAACGTGGAGGAAACAAAATACCAAGTAACAGCTCATTAAGTATCATCTACTCTGAATTACCCTTCAGATGACTGGTTTGAGGTCACTCAGGATATGCTTGTAGCAGGAATAAGAATAAACCAAAGGACCCATGATGTTGAAGATGGGCAGTAATTCTCCTTTTGTTTCTCTGCAGAAGAAATAAGTATACTGACGGTATGAGAAGCTGAACTATAAATGAGGGTATTTGGGTACTAATATTAACTCTCTTTATAATGCCATATTTCAGAGTACATTTAAGCTTCGATATGCAAGCTGGGCCATATTTTGTATTTCTTGGAATCAAATGTAAATGACTGAAATCTCATTATATCAACTTTGGAATCTATAAAATGAAAAGGCAACACAAACATTCATAGTATTTTAAATCAACAGGCCACTTTCAACTCTCCACTAACATGTTAGATGAAATCACTACGTAGTTATGGAAGAAAACAATACACAGCCATCTAAGAAACCCTCTGTGGCAATGCTGACCTTCGGGTACAACAGCAGAACTTTGAGAATTGATCAGGTCTGACATACAAAGCTCACCTTTGACATTCTGGGCTTAGCATATGAGGACAGGCTATTAACCCTTTTCTAAATAACAGTGTCTTGTCAAGGCTGGGGCATGATGAAGTAGGTAGGGCACTTTGCAGCCAACTTTGGCAATTCCAGATCAATAGTTATGAGCCATGCTGACATGTTTGCTTTGCATGTGCCATGGATTTTTTTTTCTCGCTGCAACTTGCACTGCTCTGAAACGTCTGACTTAAGGAGTATATGCATCACATATCACAGGTACAGCAGTAGCTCAACCCACCAGCACTCTTCAAATGCGCCACATGTTTATGCAAGTTATTCAGAGTATATTCAGTCACTCTTTGAGATTTCTGACCAGCCAACAGCCCTGGCAGCTGAATATCCAGAAGTAGAGGAGAAGACTTTCAAGGAAGTCAAATCATTGACAAAAGCTACAGTTCAATCAAAATTGGTAGAGTTGGCAATCTGCTTTCTGGGAGGGGAATTTTCAAGTTTGAAATTGCAAATGAATGGAAAGAAAAATAGCACTGCACCTGAGGTACCAGCCAGCATTCTCGGTGACTAGTAATGTTTTGATCTAAATTCTTGAGCTGTAAATTCTCTGGGATGTTTTGGGGAGGAGGTTTTGGTCTGGCTAGAAAAAACTGCTGGTTTTTGTTTGGTTTGGTTTTGATTTTGTTGTGGGGAGGTTTTGTTGTTTGTGGTTTTGTGTTGGTTTTTTTTTATTTTTATTTGGGTTTGTTTTGTTTGTTTGTTTGTTTTTTGTCTGGCTAAATTAATTTTGATAGTCATTTAAAGAATGGTATCATTTAACTGGCAACATTCCTCATCAGATTTACCATGGTGAATGGTTAGTACAGCAGCAGCACAGCTGCTAATTTGACATTCAGTTCCTAAACTGTATCAACAGATCTGTGATATTGTAATGTCAAGCAAGGTACCACATAAATCAAAAGTAATGGCGACATCAGCTTTTTGTGCCACAGCATGTAACCAGTGCCCCTGATAGGCTCAGGTGTGTGAGATGTCATGCCTTTCAGAGTTCAAATTGCTACTGGCTTAAAGCTAATCCCCTAACCTCTTGAAATAATTAGCAATTACATCACTCCAGACTGAAAAAAAAATGAAGGACTAAACAAACAGAACAGAAAGAAGTTAAAAGATCAGATGTCTGTAACAATGTCATTTTACTGTACTGTTCTCTGCATCTTATCTGAAAACAGATATAGGAATCAACCTCCCTTCCTCTTCTCTCCCCTGAAAAAAAGC
The DNA here is from genome assembly GCA_035590215.1 of Microhierax caerulescens. Classification (NCBI taxonomy): domain Eukaryota; kingdom Metazoa; phylum Chordata; class Aves; order Falconiformes; family Falconidae; genus Microhierax; species Microhierax caerulescens. The sequence goes on from JAVJGJ010000014.1 coordinate 77,796,987, forward strand.
CCAGGACACTTTTTAAGAACTTCAGGAACAGTAAAATTATACCTCAATTCTTCCTACAAGTTCATATGAAGCGCACCGTTTAGTGGCCCCATTGCTCAGCCCTAGGTGCTACTGCAATCAGGTTTTCTGTCTTTTGTGTCCTTGTGAATAGGTCTGAACATTGCCAATATCAGAACAGTCAGAACACAATGCTAAAAAATTCCTATTCTCTTCTATTGCTAAAGTCTCTCAGGGCCATCTGAACATCCTTGTTCAGGACTATTAGAATAGATTTTAGGCATTCTATTAGAATTTCAAGTCACATTTATTTACACTGCTACCTTTCTAGGCATCAAGAACACTCAGAAAAGCACACTTAATAAGAGGAAAGCAAGGTTAAAGCTTTTAGCTCCTGCCTCTGCTTATTGGCAGAAACACACATACATTAAAATTCTTATTTTTTAAAAGCTGGAAAGTCACTGGCTAATGAAAATGTGAACTTTGTCATCCAGCACAGAAACAGTCACCAGTGAAACTTAGGTTACAAACAATCTACTGAATTAGTTGTAGTGAAAACTGCTCACAGAAAGCTTGCTCCTGCAAGGCTTCCGCTTAGAAAGCGGTACTTTGGTAGTTGAACAGAGGGTAAAAAAGAAAGAACAAGACACAGTGACTGATTAGCATCTATGTCATCATTAAAAATAAACACAAATCTGGATTAACCTTCTTAAGTGCTCATTATCTAACTGTCAGGACAATCCTATGTGTGCAGTTCTGCCTTTCTATAAACAACACAGCCATTAGCTTGGCTCTAGTTTTCCGAGTTAACCTCACCTTTTACTGTCACATGCACACTCTGGCTGGTGGACAGCTGGGGCTGAACAAGGACATTGCATGTGTATTCACCCTCATCTACTTCCTTCTGCACATCTGAGAGCTTCAGTGTCCCGTTGTTCTCAAATGCCACTTGGCGATGGTTAAATGGTAGCAGGTTAGAATTCTTGTACCACTTGATGGAGTAATACGGGTAGCCGATCACACGGCAGTGGATGTAGGTGTCCCGTCCAGCTATTGCTGTGATGTTCTTCATCGGCCGAATGCTTGCTGGCCCTAGAAAGGTAAAAAGAAACTCTTGAAAACAATTTAAAGGCACATTTGCTTGAGGAAACATGCATATAATTTTTCTGAATATACAAATGTTAACAGCATTTACAGATGTGGCTTGCAGAACACTTCTTAGCATTTGACAGTTTTTCCTTTCAAGAGCTACTTAAGCAGTTTCCCTAATCTTTATATGCTCTACTTTTTCCTCACCCTGCAGCATACATACTAATTATGTGGGGGTACATGTCTGCATTATCCAGCACGTCCCTGATATAATCTTTGCCGCATTACAAATTAAAAGGCTGAGGATGATTTAATTAATGAGAAATAGTAAAACTTATACAAAGCTGGAATCCTGTTACACATGAGAACACTGACAAAGTTAGCTTTTCTTTTGACGTATATGAAGTATAATACCATGAGGATGGGTATTATGCCATGTTGGGCTAGAAATGCAAGCTAAAGTACTGTATACACAAGTAAATACAATGAATGTTGGACAAGTAAAAGAAAAGAAAAAAAAATCCATGCATAGCACAACAAAAGTAAAGAAATGGAACTAACAGAGATGAGTATAGGAAAAAGAGTATAGAACACAAGCTGTAGGGTTCTTCCAACATTTAACCATACCATACATTTTCTAGATGGGGCTGGAGAGGCAGGGTGGGAAAAGAGAGCGGGGAAGAAAAGGAGAGGAAAAACAGTAAGTTGGTTTTGGCATTCCAAGACTCATTTAATTCACATGCAACAATCTTCTCCACTACAATGAGTTATGTGTGTTTTTTTGAGGAGCTGATTTGACAAGCACCTCTTACGTTTATTCGAGCCTGGTACAGGACGACTCCAGCAGAGTTGTTGGCAGTACAGCGATAAACTCCACCATCTCGGACCTGAGTGTTAGAGATATTCAGGTAACTGACCACATTGCCTTCAGAGGTGATAATCTGGCTGATGCGATGACTGCCATCCTTCACAATGGGATCTTCGTCCAGCGTCCAAGTGATAGTAGGCAAAGGAGTCCCCTTCACGTTGCACATAAGGGAGACTGGCTCTCCCGGACTGACCACTTTCTCACTGAAGGCAGAAATGATTTTGGGAGTTCCATCTACCAGGGGAAAGAAAAACAGAATAGTACTTACATGGTGTAAAGCTTATTTCCTCTATCATGGAGCCTATCACATGAACCAAGATCTTATTTAGAAGTAATGTAAACAATTGTGTTCCAGAATGTAACTTGTAACTATTGAGAGAAGGAAACAAATTTTGGTAGTAAAGTACTTAAATGATCCTTTGCTTACTACAGGTTGATTTTTTTACTGGCTCTGCTGAAGGAAAAGCACTTGAATAGATGGACCAGGGCTCTGCACAGCTATATGAAGTACCAGGTACTTGCACAGAAGTGTTAAAGCCATACACAGTTCATCACAAAAGACATGGAATTTTTTTTCTCCTGGTAGATTTCAGCTCCTTGGAAAGCTAAGGATGAATCCTGTTGGCAAGAGCCAGGCACAACTTGCACTGGCTAATTTCACACAGCTGTGCCAATGCAGTTTAGTCCTGACCCACAATACCCCATTCAGAAAAGTATTAAATTAAGCTTCTCTGAACACAGATTGCCAGTACAGCAGTGATGCCAGTTCCCTTCTGTGGTCATTTTGTGCTACAGATAAATATTCCTCTGAAATGAGAGCATTCAAATGCTTTCTTTTGTGATCTGTGCCACAATTTACTCAGCCTCTACCAGGCAAGTGAACAAAGAGAGTGGATGGAGACAGAAACTTTGAGATTGTAAGTAGTGAGCAGAATTAAATAACCACCTATCCAGAGAGTTCAGTGGGGTAACGTTTATGAGTGCAAATATTCGGCTATTAGGAAGTCCTTTCTGGGATCCTGCAATGCACATTTGTTCTCCCTTGAAAATCATACTTTCAAAGCTGTATCTAAGAAGGCATTTCAGTGTAATTGGGAGCAAAAGGCCACACACCAGGAGCAGTATGCAGAACACAGGAAGCCATCCAGTCCAAAGTTTAGGCAACAGTGCTGCAGGCTACTGTCTGGTTTTAAATAGCCAAGTGGCAAATCAGCTAACTCCGGTGTTCCTACAGTATTAGTGCCTCCAAGAAATAGAAGGAAAAGGTGCCTCATTACTTAGAGAGGGGCCAAAGACACTTGAAAACCCATCTTGTACACAAAGAGCTTCAAGGACAACTCCTTTCAGTTTTGCACAGGACAGAGGATGTCAGGACAGGACTGACAAGTCTCACACTCTGTGATACACCATTTGATTGGCACATTATGTACTGTCTCTTCATGTACACTCTGTTACATATTACAGTAACAGATTAGAAATTGGGAGATTATTATAATATAATATATATTACAATAATAATATGTTCTTATTATAATATAATAATAATAATATAATTACAAATATTGGGAGACTTGAACCATGATTACCCTAGAAATCACAATTCTTACATTGCAATTTCAGTGCAACATCACACAGGAAACAGAGAACTGGCACAACATGTACAAGACTCCCCACAAAACAGAATTAAAAACAGGGCTGCAAAATTCCCTTGCTTGCCACATGGTAAAAAACATAAGGCACTGTCATTCTCAGGCTGCTGAAAGACATCAACATCCCCGGAGGAGCATTTAATTTTATTTGATTTCATAATTCTCCCCTCTTCCCCCCTCTCCCTTTCATTTCTGTCCCATTGGTTATGTATTTATTTTCATCTCTGACTCTTTTCCTTTCCTTTGCTGTGTATTTGATACTATCACCCCCCAGAAAACAAAATAGCAGAAGTAAACCAAAGCTTTTTATCCTGAAAGAAAGCTGACACAGGACCAATAAACCTGTGAGTGTGCATACTATGTACCTCTGCCAATCCTCCTCCTCTTTTTTTTTTATATATATATATATATATATATATATATATATTCAAGTGACAGGCTTTTTTTTTTTTGGAGATGAAAGCAGACATTATTTTCCCAGTAAGACCTGAGTGTCTTTGAAATCTTTCCTGCTGTTGCTCTCTGATAACCTGCACTCTCTCAACATCATGATAGATTATCAATATGCTCTTTAGGCTTTCTTAGTCACGGGAGATGGTTGCCGAGGTAACTTGGTCCAGGCTGGTAATCTCTTCTTTCTCTATACAGACTCTAAAAATAGTGCCCATGCCACAAATGCACTACAGCCTCATTAGTGAACCAACTCTGTACAAACTGATAATTTTTGTCATTTGATTATCATGCAGAACATTGTGTCCGTTAGTTATTATTTCTAAGCCCTCAGCCAACACGCCCCACCAGAAAAGCCATGCCCAGAAGATGTTTGGAGTTAAGAGAGACCTCTTCTCTTGTGTCTTGCTGAAAAGCTGATATAAAATCCACCCCACCAAAGGAAAAACAGTAAATTTGCTGTAAGGACTGCCCAGGAAGGATTTTTGTTTTCAAATTAAGTTTTTCGTTGTGTTAGTTTTTGCTCAGAGTGGGGCACAATAAACCCTTTTTCAGAGTCCACTATCCCTCATTATACAATGATAGCACCAAAGACAACATATATATCATTATGAAGACCAGAACTGCTAAAGAGGTAGTGACTGACCTTCCAGTACCACCTGAACATAGTCTTGAGCAGACATCTTGTCCTTGCGCACAAAGCACTGGTAAGCTCCACCGTCACTCTTGGCCATGCCATCCATAATAAGGTTCTCCCGATTGACACCAGTGATCCGGACATTGTTACCAGGGTTGATGATTTCACCATTATGATACCAGGAGAGCTCCTGGTCCTCAGTTCCCGTCACACTGCATGACAAGGACACTTGACTACCAACACTGCTTTTTACCTTCCGTGGACTGATAGTGGCTTTTAGTGGTTCTGAAGATTTAAAGCAAAATAAAGGATAGAGAAAGGGAAATAAACAGTAAGTATACATGTGAATTATGTGCAAATAACAAATTAACTCTCAATTAAGGACAACAACAAAAATCACACCATACCCTTCTGAAAAAAAATCCCTAAACAACAGATAACTGTGTGTGTTCTAAACCTGTATTTTTTTCTGTCTACAGCCATGACACAAAACATAGATCTATTGGGATAACCTATTCAACACATGATATAATCCCATGCCTAAATGAACAGTAGCAGCAGATGTACCGAGTAGCACCATCGGTGCTGAGGGCCTAACAATGGCCCTACACATATTTTGGGAGGGTAGGACCTTACTTCACATTAGTTCAGCGTGGACGTTTGAACTGGTACATTAGGTGCCTTCCTGAAATGCATCTTCTGGTTTAATTTCCTGCAAAAGAAACCCAGTTTATGTGTTCCACACCCACTCCCTCATGTGAACAAGTGCCGTAAATGCCAATGACAGGAGATTTGCTTTTAAGGGTGGAAGATTCATGCTAAAATGTTAACATAGATACATCCATAGGTATCCATCAGATCAGTCCACACAGAAGTGGGTTTGCATGTGGGCCCATGAGATTGTCTGTTTCAACATGGGAGGAATGCAATATTTTCAAGTCAGCCTTAAGAAACTGTAGGACATAGGCACTGAAGTTTTATATTGTAAAAAAATAAGATGAACCCTGCTGAAGAAAAGTCATAAATGTAAACGCAAGGGGAAAAAAATCTTTATCCTGACACCTAACAGTTATCAGCATTACTGATTGTAGACCTCATCTTATGCTTTGCATATACTGGTTTAACTACTATCACCACTGGTATCACCTTTGATACTAAATACATGCCATCCTATTTATTTTTTTACCAGTTTTTATACATGCATACATGATAATTTCCTCAGCTATCTCATTCACTTTACTGGACATTTTATAACACACAGGCTGGAATAAATCTTCAGTGGCCCAATGAAAACAGAGGCCTGGAAAAAAACTCACAGAGTTCAGTGGCCTCAGTCACTTTGGATCACAGACACGTATGTAACAGAACTTTCCTCTACAGTGGCCCAGAGCAACAGTTAATCTGTGCTCATATGCATGTTGCAAGTCACTGAGTATCTCTGTTTCCTATGCAAAAGACCACAAAGGCTCAAAACTGTCAATGACATACTAAACAAAACAGACACGCCCAAGTGCACCACTAACAGAGCCATGATGATGCAAGAAAGTGAACCACATCCTCCATTGCAGAGCAAGGCCCAACTATTGCTTCCTGCCAACCTGATCCAGAAGATATCTGCTGGCTGTTTGACCACTGAGTCAGTAAGTAAAACTATCACCGGGCACTGGGGATACTCTTGGTATCACTAGCAATGTGATTACATCATGTCTCTGGAAGTTTTGACTTTGTAACATAGAAGGCAAACTGAATTAAACTAATTTTAAGAATACATTCAGATGTAAAGCTCCTCTGTTACAATTCATGAATTACCGATCTTTGATCTCGGTTTTACTTTGACCAAATACATTTATGTATGATTATTTGGGAAGACATTTTTACAGCCTATACTGCTCACAGACTTCTTTCTCCCTTTTCAGTTTGCTAGTCATGCTGTATAGGTGGGAAATGTTAGTTGACAAAGCATTACTTCTATTCCAGGAAATATATATATTTTTTTTTTTTTTAACAATAGAAGAATAACAGTTTTCCAGTGCAATGCTTCTGAGCAATAATTATCTCTCTAGAATTTGTGAAACATTCAGAATATTCACACATGAATACTCAGCTGAGGGGAGGTATGAGTATTCAATATTACTGAACAGCATGAGTCATGGCAATGAGAGTTTGGCAGCTTTATTCATGAAAACATTTGCAATTTCTTTTTAAGCATCCAATCCAAGCTTCTAAATTACATATCCTCCATGTGATAAATTATGTAGCTGCATTAGAAATTGCATCTATTTGCACTTCTGATTGCTCAGTTGTCCAACTAACTCATCTCCACAGAGCCTACCTTCTGTTGGTCCCCAGTTTGAGAAGTTTAAGCATTGCTAAGACAAAGTAACAAAACAGAAGGTACAGCAAGACAAGGCAACATCTTCCCTGATGCAAACACCCGGACAAGTGGCCTGAGATCTTCACTCATTCCAGGACTTACGTTTTACATACAGTCGCCCTGTCATCTCAGCAGTCCCATAGTTGTTCCACACCTCGCAGACATAGTTGCCCGAGTCTGAGGGACGCGTGTTCTCAATCAGCAGACCTGTAACCGTCTGCCGAAACCTGCTGTCAGGCTCCCAGGGAATGTTGTCCTTCAGCCAACGATACTTTGGTGCGGGGTGCCCTGATGCTTTGCAAGGCAGCTCCACTCGCTGTCCTGCCATGGCTTTACGGTGGTCAAACCCATCTAGAATAGATGGAGCTGAATTCGCTGGATCTGACAGAACAAACAGCAGTTTTCAATGGGAGCATTAAAATTATTTCATTCAATAAGCAATATGCTAATATTTTTTCTCCTGCATTTTTTGACTCACTAGCACAGTGTTTTACGTATTACTGTTTGCTGCTTTGACCCAGCCATCAGTCTGTAATATCTCTGTAGTGGTGGCTGGGATCCAGCAGCATGTACTACTGAAGCATCTCATGACTACTTGGAAATCCTCTCAATGGATTTTTTCCTGGTGGCAACCATTTCTCTGCTCATCTTTCATGTTCCCTATCAAAGGAATGGTGAGCCAGGAATGTGTTGCTGTAACAATTATTACTGTTATTCCTGCACTACTTGACTAGAATGAAGCCAACACATCCTCCGTGCTTCTCAGTGGTTTGAAGACTTTGAATTAAAGAAGTGATTTATTCCCTTGTCAGGAGAGAAATGTGCAAAGACACAGGGATTTCCATCTCCAGTCTAACTGACAGACAAGCCTTTTCTTCTTTCCTGGAAAAAGGACTTAATGTGACAAGACCAACTTACAGCTCAATACTGGAACTTTCTGTGCTCAACTAACTTATAAAAGCAGCTCTCAAACTAACACACTCATGTAGCACCTGACATATATTTATGTATCTCACAGAACTCTGAGAGAATACCTTCATCAGAGGTGCACGTACCCCACCGGAAAGAGTAATCTGTTTGTGACTTCTGCTTTTTAGGTTCGAAAATTTTTGGAGGAGGGGGCTGTATATCAGTTTTGTGCAGCATGATGGAAGCCTACCCTGGAGCTATTGCAACACAAATACTGAACAATAAATCAACAAATACTCATTTGGGTATTTTCTCATCAGAGATATCCACTTTGCTAAGATTTGTCTCACAAAGAAACTCCACATGCTGATCAACAACTTCTGACACACTGGTCTCTTTTTGGGTATATCTACATCATTGTTGCCTGGGTGTAGGTGTAATCACAGCCATTTTGACATTTTCAAGTGGTCTTTGACTTAGCTCGTGTAGGTACTGCTCACAGGGCAGCTGTGGCAGGTTCCTGTTAGAAGCTGGAAATATTAAGGAGCAGCTCATGCTGAATTCAAGCTACTCAAGCAATAGTGTAATCAGCACCTGAGCTAGTTAGTTCAAAACTAGCTTAGATATACCTTCATGAACTGCAGTCACACCTGGGAGGGCACACTTGAGAGCAAACAGCTAGAGGCACTATGTAAGTTATACTATAAATCCAGAAACTAGAACTGTGATGGTAAATAAACAGGTCGAGTAAATTTTATCTGACTATCTAGGTAAAACGCTAAATGCCAAGTTCAATGAAAGCTGACCACAGAGGTTTTTCTGCTCTCTAGGTGCCAGCAAAAAGTTGAGCCACTGAAGGCAAAACTACATTCAGTTTACAGCAACTTATCGTCTGTCTCATTAGAAACTTGTCAGGCAGTAGTTAAACAAATTTTTTAATGCATGCATCAGTAGCCTCAAGGTCCATATTTGGTATCAAAATAGGTTATATTTTTGAGCTTGCCATGTTGTTTATGTCTGGCTTAGTGAAAGTACTGTTTTCCAGGATGTTACTGGGAAGACCAATGTTAATTTGAATAATTGATTAGCCAGCTCCTTTCTCACCTTTCGGGTCATCAGGCATCTATGCTTTCAGTGCATAGATTCTTTTGTTCAGTCTGAGGAATTAACTCAGTAAAAACATCAGTGTGCAAGAAATTACAGTTTTGCCTCTTAGGAAGGTTACAGCTACAAGAAATCAATTTCTTCAACTGAAAGTAATAATTAAATAATAAAAGAACTGACTTTTAAAGGCATTGTCTGTGCATTCCTACTCAAAACTCACAGTAGTTTCATATCTTTTCCGTACACTTTTAACTTCACAAGACTTTATGAAGGATATAAAGGTTTGCAAATGGGGCCATGTAAGTACAAAAGTACAGACTTAGGAACAGGATGACGGCCAGCAGGGGAGGAATGAAAGTAATGGTAAGGAAAAGTTGTAATTAATAAATATCACACTCCAACATCCTCCTAGTTTGCTGCAGAGAACTACATAGGCTTCAATGCTGGGCCCAGGCAAAGTGCAAAGCCACCTCAGAGAACAAGCTGGTGGTGACAGCAAAGCAGCTGCTGCCCTCCTGCCCCCATGCCTACACAGAAGCTTGGGAAGCTTGGGTATCCCAGGAGCTGGTGAGTACAGCAGCAGATGCCAGGGGAGGCACAGCCCCCTTTTGCAGCTACCATTTCTCGCTCTTCAAGAACAGCACACCAGTCCCTGGGTCCTCTAACCCAGGTTCATTTCACAGAATGGCCAGGGTTGGAAGGGACCTCTGGAGATCATCTAATACAACCCCCTGCTAAAGCAGGTTCACCTACATCAGGCTGCACAGGATCATGTCCAGGTGGGTTTTGGATGTCTCCAGAGAAGACTCCACATCCTCTCTGGGCAGCCTGTCCCAGTGCTCCGTCACCCTCAGAGTAAAGAAGTTCTTCCTCATATCCAGATGCAACCTCCCGGGTCTCAGTTTGTGCCCATTTATAGTCCCTTGTCCTGTCACTGGGCACTGCTGAAAAGAGCCTGGCTCCATCCTCTTGAGACTCATCCTTTAAGATACTTCTAGACATTGATAAGATCCTCTCTTATCCTTCTCCAGGCTGACCAGGCCCAGCTCTCTCAGCCTTTCCTCATAAGGGAGAAGGCCCCAGTCTCCTCATCATCTTCACAGGCTCCTTTGGACCTTTCCAGCAGTTCCCCATCTCTCTTGAACTGGGGCGCCCAGCACTGGGCCCAGCACTCCAGATGGGGCCCCACCAGGGCAGAGCATGGGGGCAGGATCACCTCCTTCCACCCGCTGGCCACGCTCCTCCTAATGCACCCCAGGATCCCATGGGCCTTCTTGGCCCCAAGGGCCCACGACTGGCTCATGGGCAACCCACTGTCCACCAGAACTGCCAGGTCCTTCTCCACAGAGCCGCCTCCCAGCAGGTCACCCCCAGCCCGTGCTGGTGTGTGGGGTTATTCCTTCCGGGTGCAGCACCTCACACTTGCATTTGCTGAACTTCATTAAGATCCTCTCTGCCCAACTTGCTTCACTTTTTCCCTTCTCGGGAAAACACTCGGCAGGGGCAGCCCAGCCTGGAGTCCCATCCACAGAACAGCTAACCTGGGATTCGCATTGAGAAGCCTTGAGCTGGTTCTTAAAAAGGAGGTATTTAAAATATATTCAGGGATGTGCAAAATATGATTCCAGTGACCTGCTACCTGCTTTCTTGCACTCTGTACTTAAAATGAATGGTAAAAACACCTCTTTGGGATGTCCCTGGAATGGACTTCTACTTAAAGCTCCTACATTGCGTATATTCCAGCATAACAAAAAAAAAAAAAAAAAAAAATCCCAGGCTTCATTTACAATCACCTACAATGAGGCAAACAGCAAAGTAACATAACCCAATTCCAATATGTGGTATGGACTCTTTCAAATAATTATTTTACTGTGCTTTAACAGTCAGCTGCAAATGACTTCTAGCAAGGACAATGCTGGAAAAATTGAGGCAAAGTACTGTTCTAAAATATTCTACTTTGGGTCTTTGAATGACAGATCAAGAAACTCATTATGCTTTCAAAATCACAAGTACTTTTTTAGAGGGTGGGAGTAAAAAAACAGTAAAGATTTTGGTAGCTGGGATTCATGGCTGGACAAAATTATTTTTGGAAAAGCACAGTATAATGGATATTAAAGGAATATTCTATAGCACATTAATGGTCTTGGGTTTAATTTTACCTAGAAATGCCACATGTTTTCAAGGAAATGTTTTTACTCCAAATGATGTTTGAAACTTAGCTTTGGTCATAGGCATACTAATTATTCGCATGTCTATTTGCTATTATATATACATTACTTTTCTTGCTCTTTCAAACAATAATGATACTTAACATGTATTAAAAATGTGGCTGAGAAGCTATGATCGATATCCACCACAATTTCATTCTCAAATAAGCAAGGAATATCTATGCATGTAAAAGGCAGGCAAAATTGTATGTCTCAGTCAAGCAGACCTTTCACAACTATGTTCAGGGATTCTCTGGTCTTAGTTCTTAAAGGACTCACTATTTAAAAATAAAAATTCCAATAAAGAAGAAAGAAAATATTCCAGAGAAATATAAAGAGACAAACTCTGACCATAATTGCTGCACTTGTTCATTAGACTAACAGGACTGGAAATCAGAGCCCACTATAGTTGTGATAGAGAATAATTACCGCTACTGAATTTAAAAAAAAACAGCTATTACCTACTGCACACAGGTTAAACTTCCTATTTTGTTTTGGTCAGTGGAGGAGAATAGAGAAGGGAACTCCAGACAGAGCACATCTTTTAGGGGGCTTGTCCTGAATTACAAAAAAGACAGAGTTTTCATTTTTCCCCTTTTGTTCAGTGAAATAACTAGAAATTTCCCTATGGTAACCAAGATACAAGTCTGATTTTATTTATGTTACCACTGGCTCAGCCTTAGCATGATTTCATACGGAAGCAGACCATATTATGGAGCCAGCTAGAAGGACAGAACCCTGCCTATCCTTGTAAAACCAAAGCAGGCAGATTACTGTGCAGGAAAACTACTTCTTCATCTGGCTGGGAAAAGCAGAAGCAAGAGTTTTACTCACAGGGAACACGTACCAAAGGAAGAAACTCCTGGATCTGACTGGTAAGTGATTCTAACCTGAACAATCACACTATTTTTCTATCATCAGTATATTTAAGTACTGGCTTGTGTGTTCAGAGGGCTCCAGAACCATTCAGCAATGACTGTTTTGAGGGAGGGCAGGAAGTATATTACTAATACAAAACTTTATACCCACCTCTGTCTCGCTTAGGACTCTCAAACAGAAGGTGGAGAGCTGAGACCTAATCAGTAGATTTTTTTTTTTTCTCTGACAAAAAGAGCAAAATACAAGATGACAAGGTCAAAATGAGAATGACTCCACCAACTCTTAGATTGTGAAGGTCACCATACCTTAACTGATCTTTAGGGTTAGGAACTTTAGGGCAACTCAGTAACAGTGAGAAGGAGAAAAAGCTCTGTGGGGCTTTCAGTGGGATGGTGGGCATGTGTTCTGTAAGGCAAGGATAGAGGCAGAAAGAAGAGTCTCAGATACAGTCTTGGTGAACTCTATGGATGTGGGAACACAACTGCAGATTTACTCACATGCAAACACAAGGTGCAGTTACAGACACGCAGCAAATGAAGGAGAGGCAGGAGAGAAGGAGAAGGGCTAATCCTATACAGAGAGATGTTTGAGAGCAAGTCCCAAACCCAGGCCTGGGGTCTGCTCCTCCTCATCTCACCCACAACCAGCATCTCCTCTCACTGAGACAAAATGAGAAGGTGGGATTGGAACAGCACTGTACTGACAGTCATAAGCATTTGGAGTGTGTGTGTGGGAACCCAACAGTCCATCACACACACACCAGTAAGGAGATGATTTTCAATTACAAGGAAAAGTTAAAATACCCCATCTACCTTCTCATTTCCCTACCTGCTGCACAAGGCCATTTTGCTTGGGGACTCTTAGCCCACAGACAAGGCACCAGCTAACCATCCTATCTGCTTGCAGCACCCTGCATAGACTGGAACAGGTCACATACCCTTCTGGCTGGAGATCACTCCTGGAAGCAGGGGAATACACTGTTTTCCCCAGGAAGGAGTGTAATGAATGAAAAGGAAGGCTGAAATGCACTTCAGCTAACCAGTTACTCCTGCAGTGGAAATACCTACAGCTGAGCTAAATGTATTCAGCTCCCGATCTGGTTAACAGAGAGAAACAGGCACCATGGGGCAACTAATCTCACCCCAAAGTGGGCAGCTGAAATAGGTCAGATACACTAATTCTAGAAGAGTTCCTCTCTTTTGGTTACAAAGGGAAGGTGACTAGATACTTTCACTGCACAAGTCTACTTTTAATGGGATGAATCCCATCTGCAATCCTTTTATAAAGTATTCTAAACCTACTGAAAATCACTGTATGAAATGCCAGTGCACCCTACAGGCTCTCTGGGAGTATCTAATGGGAAAAACAGGAGGAAAAAAAAAAAAAGGGGGGGGGGGGCTTTTAGGGGGGGATATTTTATTTTGCAGCAGCAGCTCACAGCTAACCAATTCTATCTTCCATTTGATAGATGACCTGGTGGTTAGTACATAGGTGCACAGGAACCTGCCTTGCCAGCTTAGCACGCTAGAGAGAGGCATATACAATACTTAACATGATATATAAAGGAGCACCTGATACAAAAAGTCTTGCACTGTTGCTTTGTCGTGTTTCTCCAGTGTATCTGTGCCTTGTGATACATCGGTAGTTGTACAGTCCATCTTCATTCTGTACGTCTAAAATATACAAGGCTCCCGTGGATGTGATGAGAAATCTAGGTCCTGAAAGACACAAGAATTTGCAATGTTTAAAATATCTGCAGGTTGTTACTGTGTTCTGCTTGCTCACACTGGGGGATGGATGACATGGGCTGGAGGGTCCTGAAGGTTTTTTTTGCCAGAGTGTAGAAGCTGCCAGTTATAAGTTTGCTAAGTACTCACTGCAAATGCATATAAAGATATTAATGCATGTGCACTTCTTGTAAAAAAAAAAAAAAAAAAGTAGGGATCTGTAAGGAAAACATGAGGAATGAAGGAAAGAAATGTGCCACAGTCTGTATCACAATCAACGAACATCCAAGAGACATCTGAAATAAAATACACAGTAAAGAACCAATGTGGAATTTAATCAAGTTTAATTCAATATTAATATGATGGCAATTCACCAGCAGAGCTGTATGTGTTAGAAGGACAATCTGGGATGGCATGCACAATTAAACAATATCAGCTAAAATGGCAGTTGTTGTCCAGGTACACCAGAAAATTGAGGGGAAAAAAGATCACAAAAAGTAAAACTAAAGGGATCAGCGGAAGCAAGAGAAACTCACAGAAGGAGAAACTTTTTACCCCAAGAATACAGAATGTATTTGCTAAAGGATGCCAGCCATAAAAGCCACATACTGCACAGCCCTGCTTCACAGCCTGCTTCAGGTGTGATGGGAAAAAAAGGACAGCAAAACCAGCTTTGCTGACGTCGCCTACCCCGCTGACCCCGGTGAAGCCGTACACACCCGCGCTAGCTGCACACTAGACAGCACCAGTGTCAGCAGCAGTCCCAACCCACCCTGTCCACGTTCCCAGTGGGTTAATGCACTCCAGGCCTCATCAGGGCAGGCTGAGCTCACTGCTTCCACGGCCAAGCCACTAGCAGAAGATGAGTTAATATATTACCTGATCTGCTGTGGAGGTTTAGAGTTTTTTTCAAATCATATTGCAGTCTGTGATTAGAGAAACACAATGGAAGCAGGTAGACAGACTGTGTCTAAAAGAAGCGTTTAAATAAACAGCACAGAATGTGTTATTTAAAATCCAAAGTTGGGGTTTTTTATTTTATTATTTATATATGTTTTATTATTATTATTATTATTTTTAATTCTACACAGACAAGTTTATTTCCGGAAGAAAATGAAGTCCATCTAAGTGACTGCCCCCTAAAACTGAATAAGACTGACATGCTCATGGTCAGCATTTCTCCTAGTGTTCATTTACATTGAAAATAATATAGTTGAAATTCTCTTCAAACACATATTTTCTGTTATTAACTCAAGAATATCTGGAAAATGTCATGGTACATAGGTGCAGTTTTGATCCTTTGACACCCACACAAATGCCTCTGTTCTGTTGTAAATGCATGTTCTAAAAGCAAGGACACAAGCTAACATCTGCACGGTACATGTTTACTCTAAAGCTTTTCCCATATTACGATAAATGGAAGCAATGTGGTTAGAATGCATTGCAGACCTGGGCCTCGCCTGACCACTCTTTCCATTTTAAAAATATTGCAGTCTAAGCTGTGTATGCTTTTCTAAAACTTTTACACTGGAGAAAATATCTTTTCTTTTTTTATATCTGCCATTTTTTCTGTAGTAACTGTAGGTCTTAAAATGTCCATGCCTGTATCTATGTAGTATAAAATATATGTGGCTGGCAAATTAGGGAAGAGAATGAACAAAGATGAAACCTATTATGAACTAATATTAAGTAATACGCAGTAAAAAATATTTCCTTTTCTTCAGAGGTATATTTGATCAATGACTTTTTAATAATTAAGTGTAGTCAGGGTGCTTGCTCAAACCAATCCAGCAGAGAAAAGACAGAAAGGAAACAGTAACATTACAGAGGGCAATCTCCTTTAAACCATGATCTAAAACAAATGGAAAAGAACCCTTAATGGTTAAAAGAACCATTTAATGTCACAGGACAGGACCAACCCTTAGAGCAGAGACTACTGAATAAAACAACATCAGCCCACCACTCATCCTTGTATACATACTGAATTATAAAATAACCACACTGGTGACTTATCTTGGCTGATCCTGTTCTCCTGAAAGTCAATGCACAAGCACGAAAGCAGTTAGATCAGAACTTTGGAAAAGCATAAATCACACTGCACATATCCTTCTCAAGTGCCTTGTTTGTTCAAATACCATGTGTCATCACTAAGAACTAAGTTAACAAAACAAGTCTCCAGAATGGTGGCATAGAAGATGTCGAACCACTTGCCTGCTACTGAAGGAGAAGAGCTAGGCAAGGGAAGGTGTGAAGGAGGAGGGAGGACTGGATGGCAAGAGCACTCTCCTCAGCCGTGAGCAACGCTATATTCCAGACTGGGGGGAGGGGGCTACAGGAGAGGGAGGTTCATTCTTACACAGAGGCCATATTGACTTCATATGCCTCTGAAAAATTAATTGCTTGCATACAGGAAGCTTGTGTTTCAATAAATTAGTTCTAAACAAACTTACTGATGAGTTTAGTAGGAAAAGCACCTAATAGGTAATATTTCAGTGTAACAGCTAGGTGTCTGAAATATGGCTTTGAAAAGGCTGCATGAAAAAAGCAAAGCTATATTGCATCTTATATTTTAACAGGTTAGTTGTAATGTTTGGAGGAAATTATATAGACACTTAATAAGAAGTTAAACCAATAGAATATGTTTTACCTAGCTTCTCAATTACTAAGAAGTTATTTATTTACTAGTCACAAAACACCTTGGCTTCATCAAACATGCTAATGAGGTTTTCTACAAATACCAGGCAGCTAACAGCTACCTAGTAGCAACCAGAAAGCATGGCCTGCAAGTGTGCCAGCAGTCACCTAGTGAACCCCTGTAACAATCACAAGATTGTTCTTTACCTGCTGTCAGCCTTACAGCCTAGCTCCAAAGCCATGGGCAAGAGGTGGTGGGGTTCCTCTTAGGGAGGCAGGCTCATAATGATTCACACAGGAGCACTGCTTCCTGTTGGTCACAGAACACTGTTTCTTTTTGTTGTTGATGATTCTCACACTGTGACTTCGAGATACAATGTAATGTCCTATGCTGAGTATTTCTTCCTGTTCCTTTCATAGTCCCCAATTACTCAGGCGTAAACACTTGTCCCATTCCACTGCCTCCTCATCACGTAGAGCTACTCAACATCTGTACCCTTTAACAACATTTACCTTTACCCCTAACTCTAGGTGAGAAGGATGTTTAGAATTGTGGTGTGAAAACCATGGGCTGTTTCACATCTGTGTCACATGCAGATTCTGCACTGTTGCAATGTTCATAAAGCAAATCTACCTTTGCCAAGAAATATAAGGGCTACAGGTAATTAAAGCACAGTTGTTTCTCTTAGTCTGTAGGCAGCATAAAACGACAGCTTCAGGAGATGGGGATCACATTTAAGGACTTTACTTGGGGTTAATGATGGTAAGCAGCAAAGGCACTCTCTTCTTGCTTCTGTTTCCAGCTGCGTGAGCATTAACCAGCTCTGTGTTTCAGACAGCACAGCCAGTTCAGATGTGTGCTTGCCCACAGCAATGCTACTCAGCTGGCAGGGCTGCCAGGCTGCTGAACCAGTGCTGCGCATACCATGCAGACATGTCCTCTGCAGCCTGATCAAGACTTAGATCAGATTTTTCAAGCTGGGATGTAATTCTGTTACCAAACTGTGCTGGGGTAGATGTCAGTAAAGAGGCTGCTCAGCTGCCATCATATCACAGGATCATGAACACATAAAATGGTGCTCCAGTAAATCCGCACATGCTCTGCATTTGTGTCAAGCAAGTGGAACCTAAACAGCTGAGAGGCAGAAATGTGCTCCTTGTACAATGACTTCACGTAGCTTTCTTTTTCTGGGACCCAATTTCACTTCTGCTAAATAGATAATTCCATTTTTACAGAGTTACACTTATGGAGACTACCAGTATGCACAAGTTTAAGATCATACAAACATGCCCAAAGTTTAAAAATTAATTCCTTCCTCTATCCTTCTCTAAAGCTCTCACTATTTCCAGATTCTCTGCACAATTTTGAGATATGTTCTATACAGGCCATTGTTAATAATTAAATCTGCCTCTTTTCTTAGGATAAGCGTGAAGCAACTTTCACAGAAATTAAGTTAGATCAAATTCAGACCTTTCCTTAAAACTGCTGAAAGCTCACTTCCTCAGTATTTCCACCTTGTATGTGTTACTGCTGTTAAAGCTTCCTGTGGAATCGAAACTGGGGAAACATGGGGAGCAGCTACTGCCATGTTAAGTAATATGTGTAGGTTTGTGGGCTCTTCCCAGACTCCATAGTACTGACTTGTATTTGCGAGTGACGCCTTCCCTCCTCAGTCCTGGAAGCAAGTTTCCTCAGGTGCAATTATACAACTGGGTCAATGATAGTGGGTACAGTTATTAAAATCCTGCCACATAATAAAAGGGGTTCATGAAAGCTGTGCAGAGCCAATAAATTGTTCAGTGTTATCTTGCTGTATTTTCTAGGGAAGTTATGAACATATTTGAGCTATCTAAGACTGCTTAGATCATCTTCCTGTTGGAAATTACTCAGACAATTATATAATAAAACCTTCACTTATAGGATTATCTAGAGATTTTTGCCTCACCCACTTTTAAGATAACTAAAAGCAAATAGTTATTGCCACACATCAGATGTTACCCACAGTACACATTTCTCACCAACACACATTGTATATAATTGCAGGGGTAAATCTTTTCCTTTTCCTCTCTTCTTAATAAATTTTGCATACTTATGTAATGCTTTAATAACCAACCCTCCCTTCTACTGTAAAAATGCAAGACAGAAAAGATGACAAAAAATGAAATGGGAAATGCATATAATTTCTGTCATCTTCTAAACGGAAAGCATTTTCATTAAAACCGACAGGCTGTCAGCTGTGACAAAGCCAAAGTGTTGAGTGTTCTGCCTTCTGTACTTTAAAAAGTGTTTAGAAATGCACCAGGATGGAGAACGACAAGCTCTTATTGCCCTGTTGATCTAGGGGAGTGCTTTCTTCTTGAGGCACATTTAATTTAATTGCTCTCGCTTTGCTGTAACAAAGTCTAAATTTTTTGACTCACCTACTTAATATGCCAAATAAGGATTTTTTTAAATGGAACATCCTTTGAGATAAATTGAAGGGTTTTGTTTGTTTGGCTGTTACCAGGCTTCAAGGAAGGAAGGAAGAGAAGCCTCCTTCACAACAACTGAAAAGAACACTGTCAAAATATAGCTCATAATTCCAATTTATTATTCCTCCTCAGTAGTGTTTGTATTAATCCCTTGAAAACTTGATTATAATAATTTCAGCATCTGATTTTCAGAGAGGTTGAAAGCTTGCATCTTTTTTGGCTTTCAATATTTAGTGCCTTTGAAAACCTGGTCCAACATCTGTAGTATGTATTTCATTCAGAATTCAAAGGATGTGAGAAAACCTTACAACCTATTGCCTTGGTGAGGTGGGCAACCACAGTAACATACTACTATTTAAAATTTAAATGTTTTACAGAGAAGCTTACTGAGATACATGGATCAATGTACACAAGTCATTGGAAAAGGAATGGAACCCACAATCCTTTCTCCAGCATCCCATCTGTCATTAATACATAATTTTGCCTCACTGTGAGACTGAAAACAAAATTTATAGATCCAAGGACTAGAAATACTATTAAAGTAATTTATTCTCACCTTTCGTGTTTCACCCATTAACTTCTGCACCAAGTCCATATCTGGAAGTTAAGCTATAGCTTTTTTAAAAAGACATTAGTCATGATTAAAGATTTCTTGTAAGCAGAGAACATGTGATACCCCTGGGCAAATTATTCCAATGGTTAATTATTCTCACTTTTGAAAGTTAGTGTATTGTTTGTGGTCTATCTGGCTTTGACCCCAGCTATTGGATCTTACTGTGCCTTCATTAAAGATTTCCTCTGCTGTCAGAAATCTTCTGCCCATTTAAGTACTTTACAGAACATGAGGAAATTACCTCTTAAACCATCTTTCTCCTTAATTAATTATACAGATTGAACTTCCTAAATCATTTACTGTGAATTATTCATATCTTGAAATATTCCGGTAGGTTATGTCTAACACTTTAACAACTTTTTGCAGTTCTTTTTTTAAGTTTGTATCATGCACCTAAGTTCAGTAATGGTTCTGGCAACAGTGAGTATCACCACTCTCCTCTACACAAATTTTCCTTCTATTTATGCATTCAGGAATTACACTAGTCCTCTTCTCAATGGTAACTTGCTTCAGTTATTCACTGAAAACTGTGATGCCTTTTCAGAATCATGGATTCAGAGAACAGATTTCCCCCGCCCTGCAGAAGCAACCTATTGTCTATCTTGACACTAGAATTCGCTGTATGAAAAACTACATGTTCAAACCAGACCTCTTTATCACACAACCCCTATGCAACTCACCAAGCCATGTCATCATTTGCCATTACACCATTTGCACAGTTTGCATACTTCATCATCATGTCTTTCCTTAACTAAATTTCATTCATCAATTGAAACTTTAAATTTATGTCTTCATCTGTAATATTACAAAACCACTTGATCTGAAGATACATACTTCAAAGTAGTAAGACATTGAAGAGAACAAAGAGGGAAGAGGGGGAGGAAACTGCATCATAGCTAGGCTTGACCAACTTGAATTAAGGGCCCCAAATCCCATGGCATTTTAGAAAAACACCCCTCATTTTACTACCTGCTGACTAGTGCCCTAAATAACCTAATAACTTCTTTAAAGTTAGGCTGCATTAGCAAATCACGCATTCATTTCTCTAAGTGATGAGGTCACATTAACAATTACAAAATTGCTCTTATGTAAGGTTTTAATGCTTTCCATTAGACTGTATAATATCAGAGATTAAAATAAAATTTTACAGGTCTGAGTAATGTTAAAATAATTCTGTTTAGTTTTCCTATGTGAAATCGTTCCTATGTATAATTCATAAGAAAATGCGAACACCTTCCCATCAAATTAGTGCACAATATTCTTGTATTAAAATGAGCATATTTAAAAACTGTAACATTAATTATTCTTTTATCATGTCCTTTTCCCCCAGCATGCTGGTAGTCTTTAAACAGGGGTAATGTTATCCTCAAGATGGCTTAAAAAATCATATTTGGTTTTCACTTGGTTGGAAACACATCTAATGACATTATGTTATTGCTGTGTAAACTGGGTTGATAGAAATTAAGAGAACAGATGGCTGTTCTAATCATGTGCCAAATGATAACATAGAACAAATAAACTTTTATCAGCTGTACTTGTCACCTCTGCTGTATAGAACTGCTTCTGCTAAGCAAGTTTCTAGCGTGACCTGTGCACACAAGGGGAGAAACCTCCCCACAAAACCAAAGCAGAAAGTAACCTATAACTCAGTTTTATTGCACTGCTACAACATTATTCTCAAAGCAAAACAATCTGCTGCTCTGGGCACAGAAAATGTGCTAGAAGCAGCCATGCTTAAACTGTGCCCTGAAGTAACAGTCCTGCGAATGCTTTTGATGCACAAACCAAAGATTAGATGAGGAAAGAGCGGCATGTAGGGAAAGAGACAGGTAAGGATCTCACTTTTCTAACGACTACTCACATAATGTGCACAACCTACACGAGACACCTGGGGTGTTGCTCACAGTAGGTGATGCAGATGGTCAGAACGTGACTACCCTCCTGTGAGCAGCACAATCTCCCCCTCGGGGACGTAGCCAAGCTCGCAGGCCCTGCTAACAGACCTTACAGAAGATAAAGCTAATTTTTTTTAGCTCCTCATATATCCACCAGCTCTGGGGTTTACAAACAATACCTTTGGAGTGTGCTGCCCACAGCCTCTCTCCCTGTCTGGGACACGACCTGCAGCTGACTTCCAGAACCGGAGAAGGAGGGAATCCACAGGCTGCCCTCCAGCCCAAGGGCAATGAACTTCTTTAATCAATTAGAATGAAATTAGCCCCCCTCCGTGTTACCACCTCCAGCCTTCAGGCACATCTGCTGAAGAACCAAATGCTTATTTGCATTACATGGCCTGGTCTTTGTCTCTCACAGACCTGAGTTTTGATAACTAGAGAGGCCACCTTGAATGTGACTCAGTTTCTGGGATTAAAATTCAGTGGCAAAGCTTCTCAAGTGTTACCATAGTACAACGTGGAATTAAGGTCTTCCATCTTCCCGTCCTGACACAAGGAAAGAAATAAGCATAAAAAACATAGGACATGGTTGTCTGAGGCAAAGTGGGCTGCTGCTATATTTGATCTATTTTTCCAGGCTCCTCAAAGCTCACAGAAATGTAACTCTTGTAAGACTGAGCTTGCAGGTCTGAAGTTTTCTTCAGTTCCAAAGCAGCCAGTTTTCCCTTCTCCTTCTGTTTGGTTGGGGTCGTCCCCCCCGTCCCCCTTTTTTTTTACCCCGGGAATTAAATTTGAGAATGTATAAAACTAGTCAGCAGCTTCACATGAGTGTGAGTTAAGGACACTTAGAAACATTTCCAGTCCTATGCCCTGATATGGTTCCAGTTGTAACATAGGTGGAGTCTTAACATCACAAAATTTATGTAGCCCTGATAGGTCAAAACTAAGACAGATTTTTTCTTACACCATCGTTCTTTACCCTCCTCTCCTTCTCTCCCTCAGCCAAGTCCCGCCTCAAGGAACATCTATTTTGGTGGCAGCTCAGTCTGAATAAGGGCGTACAAGTAAGTCTGTTACTGATTAGTCACCCTGCCCCTCAGCCAGTGGAGGTCAGAGCTGCTCAGTGTGTCCAATTCAACCATCATCAGTATGTCTCTAAAACGTCAGGAGAAGAAAGGAGCAAGGTCATGCAGTATTTTCCACTTGACAGTTGAAAGCAGAAGACCTCAAAGAGGAAAACAATATAGAATTGCTATTATTTTGGTACCTATATCTCTAAGGAACATTAGGGACAAACCATGTCTTTGTGCATCTCTCCAAAGAAAATGGATTTAGAAAAATCTGGATGCTGTGGTGTTTTCTTTTCCATTCCAAAATGGCTTACTGTCCCTTGTAACTTGAGATTTTGCCATAGGTATAGTTTCTAGATTTCCCTTAATGTTTTGCATGCTAAATTACTAGCTAAGACAAGAAACCTGCCTATTTCTTGCATATAGAACCGTAAGGTGAATAAAATGGAGGCAGAAAGGCAGCAAGAAACAAAGAGAAAGCAAGAAGAACATAAAAAAGAAAAAAAAGCAAAAATAAATAAAAAAAACCACACCCAAGACAGAAAGAAGATGGTGGGAGGGAAGGAAATGAAGCTCCATTTTGGGGTTTATAAATGGAGCTGAGAGAGATTATCTGAGTCAGTTACAGCTCTATGATAGGAACAAGAGTTGTGGTACCATGTTGGGTTCACATTTAGACAGGATGAAGCCCGAACTCAATGCTTAGAAATGAAGCAGGTCCTGAATGCTGGTGATAATTATGTTCATGTTTTTAACTGCTTTAAAATAAACTGTAACATGAATTTATTTCTGTTCCTGTAATCACAGAATAAGGAAAGACATACAAGCATTAGTGCTATTATATGTGTAGTGCTATCATTTTCTGAATAAGTTTGGATACTAGGATAATGGCAATTCCGAAAAACAGATTGTTAAGACAAGTTATTCAAATCAGAACACATTTTATTTCCCCCTCCATGTTTCTGAGACAGCAAAAATGTATTACATGCCAATTGTGCATACCAATTCCACTTACATTACATATGCAGTATTCAAATTTTATAAAGGAAGAATAAACATGCTCTTTTTTTTTTTTTTAAGAAAAAAGCATAAATTGATGCAGGAGTTGTATTTTTGTGTACACAGACTATGTTATGTTAATTGTTACTACTTTATGATTGGATCATATAAACGTGACTGATCACATAATGTTTACATTTAATTGTTCACCCTCTTAATCTTTTATGAATATATTAGGCATGAGCAGCTACAGTTCTCTACCCACTGTTGTTAACTGTCAGTCCTCCAGGATATTAATAAAACTGCCATAATCTTTAATGCTGCAGTTTTAGATTATTTGAGTCCTTGCACACGTTGCTGTAGAAGCTGCCTTCCCTGCTTCAACTAGAAAGCGAGCAGATATTTTAAATCACTAGCTAGTTTTAGGGGCTCCGATTAAAGAGGATTCAGTTTTGCCCATGATATATAGAGCTGTCTGGAGGATTAAAATATCTTCCCTCAGGCTTTTGATGGTGCATCCCAAATAAATAAATAGCCTGGAGCTGACCAGTGGCTTAGCACAAATAAACTTATGCTTTACTCTTTCCACATCAAGAAACATAACTCATCTCTCCTTCTATCTGCATGCAAATTTAAACACAAGCTTGTTAAGTAAAGGGAGAACCTCCACCTCCTCTGGCCTGAAAGCAGTTGGTTTATGTCACCATCATCAAATGTGTACCTTAATAGTTTATAGATTTGAAGTCATTGTATATGCAGAATATGTACTGTCACAGACAATGTGATCAGGATAAATCACACCAGCAGCACAATTATTTTAACTAACTGCAAATAATCAATATTGTGCTACATTAATTAGAGCAGCTGCAGCTCTGTGGCCCCACATGTTTAACCACATTTATTCTGCAGGTAACTGTGAAAGTAATCAAGCATCTCAACCTGACGGAACAATTTTATGAGAAATTTAGAACAGTACCCAGTTCCCTTTACGAGTAAATCTATTAAACGATTCACAGAACATCTGAGCATTCAGAATTTTTATTTAAGGTATATGCATTAAGGTATATTTAAGGTATAAACTAACAAAGACTCATATGGTACATTCTAGCATAGTATTTTCACCTAATGACTTATTTGAGAGTGTAAAATCCGGGAAACCTAAACAGATTAATTTGGTTTTAGAGTAATGACTTGGGAAGAAGTTATTATCTTCCTCACCCAATTTGAAAAAGTAAACCTATGTTGTTTGGATAAAAAATACTCAAAATAATCACTGTGGGAAGTAGTAGCTTCACTTGGAATTAGAGCTAAAATAAATAACTTCCCCTGGAGACTCATGGCCAGTCCCCTGGGGAAAGAGTCCAGTATTCAGTGAAAGATTTTTTAAAGTAAGAAAAAACCTGATAATAATGTACATTTCTATCTTTTGGAACAAGACAACAGTGTTAAGTCTGTGGAGTCACCTTTCAACAGCTCTTTAAAAATCAAATTATTTTCAAAAATTTCCCTTACAATTAGCTGCACACTACTTTTTCTCTAGAAACTTGCCCTCTCTCATGCACACTGATTTCCACTCTGAACATACTCAGCCATGGAATACAGGAACCTACCTCTGTCACTGGTTTACCCTTCCACACAACACAAGTGAGGCACAGAGCTCCATTTCATACCTTTTGTGTTTTTAACTTCTTTCAGCTCTGACTACCACTCATTCACTTACCATTTTTTAAAAAATAGCCACCTGATAAGCTAGTCCCATCCTTTAGGACTCCATATACATTTTCTTCAGTATGAAAACATACAGAACCTTCACTGGGTTCCTATACAGCATAGCATCAGAACAATTGATGGAGCAGTGTTTTGAACAGAAGAGACAGCGCATCGGGATGACAGTAGTAAGAGCAGAAGTATGTAAAGATTGTTCTGTACTGTATAATGAAACAAAAGAACTCCTGCAGACCCTGATCCAATGAAACTACCCATAAAGGAATATTACAAAAATAGCAACTAAGTATTATACAAGTTGTCACTTGTATAATCAACTTTGCTGGAAATAAAAAAACAAACAACCCACACTTATTTTAAATTGAAATAACTGTAAGCAATTCCTGAGAATTTGAGTGCAGACAGTATTGCATCAGCATATGGGGATTTAGCACAGCATGCATGCAGACCTCACCTTTTTTGTAAGCTACAAAGTTTTACAATTCTTACAACTTTGCAATAATCAGAAACACTTTGAATGTGAGTTTTGTTGTAATATTTTAAGTAGAATGGTTATCACGCTATTCATTTCCTGTGCTTTGTCAATTAGGTTCTTTGCTGACATCTTTGGCAAACTAACTTTTTAACAATAGCAGTGGTTCAGTAAATACAACTTTTCAGAATGGATTAAATTCACAGTGTGACTTATGATAAGCATCAAGGTTATGCGATATTTCAATCCAACTTAATTTCAAAGATATATGTTAGGTAAAACTAAGAAGGATGTCTAGTTCCAGACCTTCTCATAAAGATTACTTTGATTCTATACTATTACTCTCCTGGCAGCACAAAGGAAAATATCATTATAAGCACACCAAGTATCATTCCTTCAGAATAAATGAAAGTATTTTTTTTATTGTCTTCTCTGAACTGCTTAGAGAATCATGACTTGGAAGCCTGTCTAGATATAAGGAACATTATGCAAATATGTCCAAATAAATTTCTCATGTAATTTTCATCATTTGCCTATTTTTATTTGATTAGGAAATTAAGGCACAGTAAAGCTAATTGATTTGCCTAACCTTATCTTGCATGTTTGTGGCAGAATTGGGAATCCTGTATTCCAGTCCTGGGCTTTGAGCATAAAAGCATCTTTTCTTACTCCTCATCTTACATGCCAGATACTATTCAACCCTTTATGTAGGTACACAAGGACACAGTTTGAATATGTAAAGCTCTGTGTATGAGCTAAATGTTGCTAATATTCTACTCTCTCAATTGTCAGTGTTCGCAAGCAGCTGTACCTGTTTTGTTTGCACTGTTGCTCGTTTTGTATGAAGGCCTTGGAATAAATTATTTTGAAAATACAGCCTTTGGCCAAACTAATGTTTCAGGCAAGCCTGTGTTAACCATTCTCCTGCTTTTCTTGAGCCTTTCCTGCACTTAAAGATACAATTAGTTCTACAAATGCTGAAAACCATCTGTTTTTTTAACCCTTCCAGGTCTGTTTTAGGGTTGCATGGCACTATTTATTAAGATAAGGGAGCCATTGTAATGTGTTTTCTTGTATCTTTTAAATGATGAATGTTAAGAAAATAGAGGTGTCTTAGAATGAACTATTTACCAACTAGTAGCCTAAATATTAGACTTCAGGCTGAAATTTATGCAAAACATTTTTTTCACTTCTAAAACTTATTTTTGAAGAAGCATAGCATTAGATTAAAAACCAAAACCCAACAAAATAAAAATGTCAAAGTGCACACTGGACCCTAAGCAGTCTTCCTGTGCAGTCATTCTCTCTTTATCTCCTCAACCCATTAAAGAGCATGTTGAGTCACAGAGTGACCTTGCTTGTCAGCATCATATGACATTAGCTCAGATGGCCTTGACCATACTAATAACACTTACACATGATGATCTATATAATGGACATTTCTTGCATTGCCAGAAAATGCAAGCAGTGTAAATTTGTCTAAACAGGATTGACCTGTCAGACATGCCTTCACGTATATAACACATTCAGTCCATCCAAGACGTGCCGAATCTAAAGTGCATATTTTGCACTGGTGCAGCACAACTGTTGTGGAGTACACAGTGTATATCTGACACATCCATGACCTCCTGAACAACTGTAGGTGTAGAACATCAATGGCCAACTGCATGCATGGAATATGTCTTTAAAGGGTTAACATATAGGAATAAACCACACCTTTAAGTAGAGGAGCATTATGAAACCTGTAAACCATATATGTGTATCTCATTTAAGTCATCAAAACATGGCTCAAATGGGATTTCAAATCATGTACCAGTGCTCTGTTCTTCTTGCGTGTGCACAACAGTTGCCAGAATGCATAAGGTCTAAAAGCACTCTTTTTTTGGACATGTTTATCTAAAATATGGATATTTACCTGATTTCTTTCAATGTACAGAAAACAGTGCAGTTTTGGAGACTTGACATTTTACGTGAGCATTCAAAAAAAACCTAGTGTCACTTAGATAAGAACATTTTAAAATAATTATTCTTGTTTCTCAAAACCAGGCAGCTAAAAAGAAATGAATAAAAAACTCTGAACTAAAACTATTTTTATTCTCTTTTCTTGATATTCAGCTTTAATCTGGGTATACTCTTTTATGCAGCCAATGGCTTAGGGATGTGAACAGCCATAAATGAATCTTATAAGAAGAAAATTAATGTAGCAAAATCTGACAGCTGTATGGCATTTATTCTAAGCAAATTCTGCACTGGTTCAATCTCTTGAGCAACTGTTATTTGGGTCAACATTATTGCTTTCATAGTTCACAGTCTTTATCTCCCAGAAGAAAGCCAATTTTTCTTCACTCCAATCCTCTTAGGTAGAGCCCCATGAGTTTGTATCACTGACCCTAGCATTTGCATTCTACACCATGTCCACAGTCGAGCCACAGTATCTCCCTCCCTAGAGCATTTTCATTAAAAAGGTGGAACATATATGCAATCCCTATGAATTAAGCCTTGTTGACTTTACATTCTTTCTGGAGCAGAGGGAGAATTTTACAAAGCACAGCACATTGAAGAGCAAAGAACACAGAAGCTAGGATAAAAATTAAATAAATAATATCGAAAAGATCCAAAAGTCAATATACCGTGTTTCATTTCTTTTTATTTCTGACAGAAGCACTGGCCTCAGAGTCTGGTAAGGAGCAGTTCAATAATAACGATCTAAGGGTGGTATTCAATAGAGACTCAACAGCTGACAGCTCTTCTGTTCAAACTGACAGGAGCACAAAGAAAGGTTTGAATAATTAATTGTAAATGGTTGGATGTGATCTGATTGTGTGACCAACCTGTTACATTGACCTGTGTCCTGGTTTCAGCTGGGATAGAGTTAATTTTCTTCCTAGTAGCTGGTACAGTGCTGTGCTTCGGATATAGCATCAGGATAACGTTGATAACATGCTGATGGTTTAGCTGTTGGTAAGCTGAGCTTACCGTAAGTCAAGGACTGTTCAGTCTCTCCTGCTCTGCCAGTGAGTGGGTGCACAAGAAGCTGGGAGGGAGCAGAGCCTCCTGTCCTGCTGTCAGAGCAGCTGTCCTGGCTGATCTGAACTAGCCAAAGGGCTATTTCATATCATAGAACTTCATGCTCATTATATAAACTGGGGGGAGTTGGCCAGGAGGGGACAGTTGCTGCTGGGGGACTGGCTGGGCATCCATCAGCAGGTCGTGAGCAACTGTATTGTGCATCACTTGTTTTTCTTGGGTTTTATTCCTCTCTTTTTGTTATCTCCCTTTTTGTTACTACTAGTATTATTATATTTCAATTTATTTCAATTGTTAAACTGTTCTTACATAAACCCATGGGTTTCACCTTATTCCAGTTCTCCTCCTCATCCCAC
>JAVJGJ010000014.1:77826413-77836912 GCA_035590215.1 Microhierax caerulescens
CCCTTTCCTCCCACAGCAATGCTCTGAACACCCAGGAGAGGCTGACCACCTAGCAGCCGCCGGCTCCCTCCACAGCCGGTTTTCACCCCCACCCACCCCCCAACCAACAAAAACAACAGGGATGTGGAAAGAAAGTATTACCAAAAGTAACACCTATGCACTAATTAATTTCTTCCTACCTTAAAAAAAAAACTTACATGAAGAGCTACCCTTTCTCACTTAATTTCTGATACACTTTTTAACTAACTTTTCCTAGAATGATTTCCCGTTTAAATAGAAGATGCAAACACCTGATCATTCAGAGGCAAGCCATGTGATTAACAACATTTCAAACATAATCTGCATTATTATTTTTTTTTTAGGCACACAGTATGTTAAAACGCATGACTTCAACTTAGCTCAGATGCTGCTTTTTCTGCCTCAGCAAGCCTCAAGTACTGGTGGCACAACAAACCTTTGTTTAACCACCATTCACCATATTTGTGTGACAGAAATAGCAGATAGCCTATAATTTCTAGTTGCTAAAGTTCATACAGATCTTTTAATATGAGAAGGAAAGATTGCTTTTTTAGGCTGCCCATGGTCTGTGAATTTGTAGTTAAATGCTGATTCTGTATTTTGAAGGAGTGTTTGCTACAGTTAACTGGTAAATACTTACTACATTGTACCTTGGGAAACTGAGATTTTTTCAGGGATGAATAACAAATATTTTCTGTGAGACCCAGGCTTCTCTCTCTCCTCATTCAGACAAAATTCTCAGAGTTTTACTGTGTATGGGAAAGCTGACTGACTGCGGATGCATGTTTTAAAGTTTGTTTGATAGCTTGTCTTCTGAACAACAGCACCACTTACAGAGAAGAACATGATTGTTCAGGACTCTGCCTTGCTTTGTTCTAGTCCTAGGTTAACACTGCACCACAGCACATACTGTATAGAATTGATATAGTCTCCGGTGCTAAATTATAAAAAAAAAAAAAATAATCCTATCTTTTTTAAAAATATGACTTATGTTTAAGGCAAATACTAGCTCTTAAAAGACAGTAAGTTTTGAAGAAGAAATTGAAATACACAGAAGTAGAACATACCTTTAGTAAGATAAGAAGATGTTAAATTATCTTAATTCTTCTTCAGATTTAAAATAATATTCCGTGGAGAGGCATCAACTGTCTCTTACCACACTGCACCCTGTGGTACATATTAGTGTTGCTGAAAGAAGTATTTTCCAAAAATTTTAGCAGCAATATTTGCTTAGACTCAGTTAAATATTTATACATTAATCTCTAGTTTTATGTAAGAACGTATCCTATATATGCATGTGTGCACATGCATGTCCTCATGCAGGTGATAAATAATAGAAGATCCCTCTTTAGGATAAATTATAGATGAGATGTATAATATATGAACTAAAGTTAACAACGGGAAAAATCATTCACACACAAGAAGCTGGGGGGCAGAATTCAGTGAAGTCCCACTACCTGCTGGAGAGAGGTGGTGAACAAT
Organism: Microhierax caerulescens; assembly: GCA_035590215.1. NCBI lineage: Eukaryota > Metazoa > Chordata > Aves > Falconiformes > Falconidae > Microhierax > Microhierax caerulescens. The sequence continues at coordinate 77,827,914 of JAVJGJ010000014.1, forward strand.
TAAAACCTTAGTTCAAAAAAAAAATAGATCTGAAGATTTTGTAACTGTGCAGCTTTCTCTGCTCTGTTTATGGAAGCATTTTTTGTCAAAGCAACTGGAAAAAAAAGAAATATCAAAAAAAGTAAATTTCAACCACTGAAATAAAGTTGAAAATTTGGCAGGATACAGGGAAGAGCTGCAAGAGTGATTCAAGAGCTGGAAGCCCAGTTTTACAGTGGTAGCCTTAAGAGCCATAGACCTTAGGTTATGAGAAAGGAGCTTATAAAGAGACATGAAAACAGCCTGAGGGATGAGAGGGAAGACTTTTAAATTAGCAGGTCAAGACATAACAGCATACCCTATCAGAAGGTGAAAACTAAATTGATTGAGAACAGACAGCAGATGGAAAATTTTAGCAATAGGGCATTCACAAAAAATATCTCTGTTCATGCAGAAATTACAGAGTGGGTATAGGAACTCTATGGTAAATTCAAGGCAGAAACGTGAAAGGTCAAAACAATTTAAAAGATTGATTAGAAAAAAAGCAGAACATTTGTCTTTCCTATGAGAATTTGCAGATGTGTAGGAATTAGACACTTTGCTGTAGCAGAATTACAGTGAACTACTACTGGAACTGTCCCCCCATCATCTCCCTCTGCGCAGCCTGGGGAGCACAGCATTACAGGGGGCTTCCTTCGGAGGCACCCACTGCTGCATATGAAGCCAGACAATAATTTGAAGATGCTTGCCTTAGGTTTCTAATGTGAATTAATAAAAATTTTATAATGGAATTACCTCTCTGCACATTGCTGGACACATCTGTCCCCTTCTGTGCTGAAAAACCTCTGAGTAAAGAAATTCCTAGAATGCATAGGCAACTGTTCCTCTAATTTTACTATTACTTCTGGGTTCCTGACCAGATCAAATGTATTGCATTCACACACGAGCATCAGAAACCTCTGCTAAAATAAAGAAGTGGGAGCTTGAAAGCAGCAACAGCTTTCAAGCAATGAAGGGCAAATACAAAAAATTGTACACACAGTGGCAAAGTCGCTCGCACAGAACAAAAATTGGTCTTAACAGTTGCTGATAGCCTGATCCAAGCATAATGTGAACCAAGCATCAGCCAAGTTTCTTCTGAGACTTGGAGGGGTGAGGGTGAAAAATGTATGTTAATTTTAGATCCAGATGTTCTTCATAGTCTTCCTTCTAATTTCTGTAATTCCTGGTTTCAGTCTGGTTTGGGACCTAATCTATGTTAAATATTATTAGAGGTACTTATAATTTCCTACTACTCATTCTTTCAGAATTATGAAAGCATAGATTTTCTTCTCTTTTTCAACTTAAAAATAATTATCATGTTAACACAGAAGCTATACTTCTCTCATTTTTTCACATTGGTCCACATTTTTGTGGAGAAGTAGTCACAGATCACTTTAAGAATCTGTGCAAAAACACAGTAAAAAATACTTTGTGCTTAATTTCTTTTCTCCAAAAACATCCTTGATGTTTGCTGTGAATATTAATTCCTAGCAGTGGCCCTGGATCTGGGAAAGCTTTATTTTGAAACTGTTTCATCCTTGTTACTGTATAATAAACCTGAAAATGAAAACATTTTGGAATACAGTTTCCAGCCAAGAATTTTTCTATGCTCCCAAAGATTATAACTACACTGAAATTTAGAATTGAACATGTGGGCATTCAGATACACTCTTTGGGCTTGAAGTAATTTCTGTTAAATCTACGGAAGTCAGGAACAGGATCGGTTCTCATTAATAATGCCAGGTATGCACACTGCAATGTTGTGCCCATAGTATCTGCTTAATAAAAATCTCATAATCTCAAATGGGAGGCATAAATGGGTTACAGTTTCTCAAATTTACTTACAAAGGCTGATAGGAGAATACACTACATGAACCCACCCTCCTCCACTTTGTATGTGTTCCTTCCCCTTGGTTTTAAGAGCTGTTCTGTTCATTTTGAGGAGAAAAAGATCATTATTGAGGAAAACAAAGAGAGAGCTGCAAGTGGAGCAGGTAAATAACTGTACAATGACCATTATTTTGAAATAGGATGGAGTTCCATCAATTTAAAGGGATGGAGAAAGAGGAACATGGAGGTATTGATGGATAGGACAACTGTGAGTTACCAGTGAGACACAGCCATGAAAGAACATAATAGGATTCTAAGATTAAGCAGGTAAGGAGTTTTGGCAGACGCAGGGAAGCCATAGTACCATTGGAAAAGATGCAGGCAAGAGCTCATTTAGGGCATCATCTGTAATCCAAGTTGACTTTGTTCACAACGGACATCTCAAATAAGAATAAAAGACAACTGTGTAAGTGCTTAGGGAAAAAGAGAACCTACTCTTTTAGAAGGGACTTTTAAAAGTTGGTTTATTTATGCTACTAAAATAAAAGTAGTAATAAATGTGTCAATAATAACATTGCAGTAATTAAAAAAAAAATATGTTTGGGTGTACCCAGGAAAGAGAGAGAATAATTATTCAATTTAAAGAGCATTATTGGAATGGGATTTAATGGTTTTGAATTATCCATTAATAAAACTTAGTCTAGACATTTGAAGAAGATTAGAAGAAGATTGGGGTAGATGGAAAGCCTCCCAAACAGAGCAGTAGGAAAATCTACTTGTTTCAAGATGGAGCCTGAGACAGAGATGGAAGTGACTGTGTAACATGATGTGGGAGTTTGGAAAGCTTGAGAAGTAAAGTTTTGGGCATTAAATCAAAGCAAATAACTGGTATTTGTTAATGTTTCTCAGCACACAGTGTTTCATATTTGGTTGATTCTGTGACTCAGATCTGATCATTAACTGTAGGAATCAGGAAGATTTCTTCCCCCAGACTCTTTGATGTATCTATTGTCTTCTCAGCACACACCTTCACAGCAAGGTGATGGGCAGAAAATAACATTCTAAAGGGAATGACAGAAAACCTAGAGTACCTAGTTGGCATCTGTTGTTTGCATGCTCAGGATTAAAGGCAGTCTCCTAATCTAGGAAAAAATAAAGAATTATGGTATCAACGACACTGGCAAGATCCTCTGGGCTGTTTACTTTTCCCTGCCACTGGAGGGTTGTAGGATATCACTTTTTCATCCCTCCTCTTGATTGTGTCATAATGGTTTTGGATGGATTTTTGTTTCTTTGTTTTGTTTAGTTAATGTAGATTCTGTACACCAGAAGCTATAAGATCATTTCAGGGAGCGCTTTTTGGTTTTTGTTTTTTGGAGGGAGGTTAAGAATAGATGTTCTGTGAACTGTTCAATACTATGTATTTATGTTCATGGAGCTGAACTTGAAGACCCAGATCATTCTTTTCCTAAATTATAATGGAAACCACAATTAGTTTTTGCTTTTATGTCCCCATTTCAGCTGAGTTTCTAACCATGGAAGGTTTTACAGCTGAGAATAAAGCAAAAGAACATTTTTCTTGTGAGGTTTTTTTCCATCTTTCCAGTTCTGTGCAAGGGATTACAAGGAAAAAACCCTTTAAAAACTTGGTTGAGGAGATTCACTTTCTAACAGAAAAACTGAATGTCTAATTTGACATAGTTCTTGCATTTATTTGCAGTAGGTTAACATTGATGCACCCTTAAAACAGAAAATTAAACCATCTGTTACTTCTTGCAGTTAAGTATACGACCTTCACATGAAGTTTATACTATGAGGTGTATGTACAAGAAGGATTACAATGAATATCTCTGTCCATGCACTATGTCATACTTTCTAAAACTACAATGTTTGTCAAGCACCAAAAGAGCCTGTACACAGCGAAAACATTTGTTTTCTTTTACAATTTACAGCTTGGATACCGTGGCTATTTTTTGTCACACCATCACTAAAAAAAAAAATAGCCACCAGAATATTTCCACTGGACAGATATTAGGCTCACTGTTCTTAGCACAGTTGTCTTGATTTCCTGATGCCTTTAAGGAGCAGTTCAAATAAAGCATACTAAACAGAAGTTATGTATATGTAAAGGAGAGTATGATGCAGGACTGTCCTTTAAGTAATATAATCAACAGACAAGTAAAACAATTTGCTCTACAAACTTTTCCCAAAATAGAAATTTGGATGGTAATTTTATATCTACCAGTAACAACATCAACAAAACCACCAATAAGCTAATGTAAATGTCCCAACTTTGAAGACCAAAGTAACATAAAATTAATATGATGGGTTTACTGTTGTACGGGACAATGAAGAAATGCAGAAAACCAAGAATTTACTTTTTTTTTTTTTTATCACAGAGTAGGAGGGAAATTCTGGGCAAGTAGGGAAGCAGCTAAATTCCCAGGAAGCAGTAATAACATAGTCTAATATAGTGTAGGTCTTAGGCGTATGATGGTGTAAGAACAAGTTAAATGAGCTGAAGATTTGCCTTTAGAGTAACAGGGAATAATTTAGTAAATGGTTATTTGTACAAGCTTGGTCAACAAGAAAACTCTAATGGTTCTTCCTTCTCTGATTTTCATTAAAGTTCTCCATGTATAAAACACCTCAATGGAAAACAGAAACCACTGACACAATGGCCACAATAACCTGCTCATGACTATAAGACACTATGCTTCAGGCTATTAAAAAATAAAAATAATGGAAAAGAAAACCAGTATTGATTTTTAAAAATCAGCTTTAACACCTGAGAATGTTAAAACCTATTTTCAGTCTATTCACAACCCTTCTATTAACAGCTGTTACTTATTAACTAATGCCACTGCATCTACTGGAAATGCAAGTGAACATGAGATGAAGCAGAAATCAATGCATCTCATCAGCAACATGAAAACGTGAACCTCGGGAAATACAAATACAACAAAACAGAGGCTTCTTCAGGTTTTCTTGGAGCTGCAGAGACATCAGGCATGTGTAAAAACAGACTGTAAAATAGCATATTTATCCAGTCAAACCAGTAACACAAAGTGTTGGCATGGGTGAATCTGAAGTTTCCTAAGGGATTCTTGGACAACATTCATTGTTTTTTCCTCACACTCCAAAGAAATTCACATTCAATTTCCTGAAAACTGAATTCTACAGTGAACCCTGCCTATTTGGATTTTGAGAAAAAAAGCAATCTACTAGGGGCCTTTCCTTTGGATGAAGACACTCTTCCACTCTCTGAATCATCAGAATAACGCTGTAAACTATGCAAAATGGATGACCATAAAAAGGATTAAATACTATGAGGTGCTAGTCAAAATTAGTATGTAATGTCCCAGCAATCCATCACCTAAATACGTTGGGGACAATAACAACTCACAAAGCTAGGTATCTCCTGCTGATTTTTTAAAAGAAGAAAATGGGCTCAACAGTTCACAGGTGAGTAATCTACTTCATTCAATGGCAAAACTCCAATTTGCTTATAACTGCTACTTGGAAAATTCTTTACCTTCTATGCATCAGAAATGAAAATGTTATTACACGTTGTATATAATACCATAGCTCCTTTGTGCCAAATGCCTTACAGTACTGATTCCCCATACCATTCCCTACAGGTAACACAGTGCCTGCGAGTCTCTCTAATGCTGCTCTTGGCAACAGGGAACTTAGTTCCAACTCAGACTGTGAAAGCAAGGCATGCCATGAAATAGTCATAATGCATACAATTAAGTTGATCTCCAGTTGAGCATTATGACTTCTAAAAATCTTGTTTTGAGTGTTACAAGTTGTCTTGAAGTGGAGGCATTCAGAAACCATAAATATTTTAAATATTCTTGACCTTGGATCTTCTGGAGAAGTCACTGACCTAGTTTGGTTTGGTTTTTCAGCTACTCCAGTAAGTTTGCTCAGAATGTAACTGAATGGAAATAGAGACAAAGCTCTTCCTAGATTTAATGAGAGAGCATAGAGAGGGTATGGATCCTACTGTTAAGGGGTTATGGCCATCCACGAGCTCTACCACCTGCCCCTAGAGGAGAAGGACATGAAAAATCTTACAAACTTTTCATCCACAGACAGGAAACAGAAACTGGAGTCTACTCCACAACACCCTTCTGCTGTGTAACACTGCTTTGATTGCATCTTCCTTAATATTGGTCATGAATTAGGATTTAGCAGGTTTTAAGGCTTACCTCAGTGTAACTACAAAAAGAACTGTATCCTAAAAGAATCCATAAGTAGCATCCAAATCTCAAGTGAAAACTACAATTATTCCTTTTCTGTATCAAGCTTATTTCTTAAATCTGACTTTTTTGTTTGTTTTTCTTCTGGACATTGTGGTTGTCTTGACTAAGCATGCAATTCTGTGATTTCATTTGATTATTTTATTTTATTTTTTTTTTAATGCTTTGAACTTACTGGGAGGGGAAAAGAATATTGGCATCTACAAAGCGATTGACTGTGCAGCCCGATCATTTGCTAAGCATTATTAAAAGCTCCCTGAAATCACTCCAGTGCATTGCCCTTTACAAGCCATCAGCCATCAGTTCTGACCGTCAAATGTGATTACCAGTGCTCTTCCTGAAGCTACTTCCAAGCCATTAGTCTGATCGAAAAGCTGTGTCTTTTTTTTCCCAAGTGCATGTAAATCTACCATACCAGTGCTTCTGTGTTTATGTGGTAATTCATTACACTTCTGAATAGCATTTATGGTGTTAAATCTCCGAGACAAGTCAGAATTTGTTAAATTTGCAGAAATCATCCTTATTTAAGGGAACTTTTTCAAAAGTACACTCACATGTACATCTCTCTTCTATGTGTACCTATCCATTATGTATTTCAAATGTACTTGTTCTGCTAGCATGGCAAAAGAGATTTAGTGGCAGTTGCTTGGAAAAGCAGAATTAGACTGGAATCAAACTGTGCTACCAGTAGCTACCAAACGTCCTTCTTTTATGGAATATTTTGTGAGTACTTTTGCACTTCTGCCTGACCAGGAGTGGATGACTCCCAAGCAACATTCATCCAGGGTTATACAATTTTTTTTTTTTAGAGAAAGGTAAGCACTTTATATTTGCCACACATTGATTCTGAGAAATCAAACTCAGCATGTGTATGATTTTCTGCACAGAATTATAACTGAACATAGACACTGACTCTACTTCCAGCCCAGCCTTCACTCCAAGAACATACAAAATTGCAAACATGAACGACTCACACAGGAATATCAAGAAGTATTGAGCTGAGGTAGTTAAGATTGGGCACCAAACACGAAACATGTTTTCTGGTTTCTTACTTACCAAGCTAGTTACTCACTGGAACAGTCTCACTAGGGACATGGTAGAATCCCTGTCACTGAGGATTTTCAAGATGCAATTGAACAGAGTCCTATGTAATCTCAACTAGGCTCCCTTTCCTGCAAAAGGTTGGACCAGATCATCTTTTGAGGTCCTTTACAACCTGAACTGTTCTATGAATCAACCCCAACACGCTGAGATTTCTCAGCACAAACCATTTTGAGTCTGCTAAGAGAAAAACTAATAATAATAATAAAAAAAATAGAGGAGGACAGGTTGTCTTTATGTGGTCCTCCCTCTTTAAGAGTGGTAATGAAACACTACATCTATGCTCCTCCCTCTCACAGTTCTTTGGAATCAAAATGGCCATTGTCAGCACACTTCAGGGCAAATCAGAGCACTCTATTCTTCAAAAGTCATATTTCACTTAATCACACAATTTACAGTCACATTTATCAGCTTGTCAGAGCTTGTTTCTTCATCATCCTGTATCAAACATGACCAATGAGCAATGTACCCACAGTCAGCATTCAGAAAGGTGATCCCTGGATCATCACCTTGACCTGTGTGCTGCTATCTAGATGCTGCCATATGAATACAAGACTTTGAAGAGCGGAGTATTAAATTACCATGGAAACTGTTTCAGCCCATTGCTTCTAAAGTCACGGAAGTATGGATTTAGGTGCCCGACTTGGCTACCCAGGCTTGTAAATGTCACTTGTGAACTTGTAAATGTTCACAAAACAGGCAGGAGGTAGAAATCTGAGCAACCCTCACTTGCTTAGTTTCCTTTTGACTGAAAACATAGGAAACAGAACTTTTCATTAATATACTTCTAGAAATCCAATTCTCAGCCATGTTATCATCTCCTCCTATTGTACAACTGAACAAATGACCAACTTTTCATTTATTTGTGTGGTCAATGTCTTTCATGAGGTTTTTCACTTTATAATTGGAACATATGCCAAGATAATTTATCTTCACCTGATAGAGAAACCAGAACAAATCCTCACAAATGAAGAGGTCCTGTAGCAATAACAGCTGAGGAAACCATTACAAATGCAAGACAGCAAGATAGACAGGTAACTAGAAGATGCACCATTCCCTGCAAATAATTTATAACAAATAATTTATTTATCCAATTTCACTGGTTTTTTCTGCTCACAATGCATTAGCAAGATCCCAGTCCTAGAACTGACTCTCTACTTGAAATTATTCATGATTTTTCCCCTTTAAAGATAAAAAGGTTTCCCTTCTCCTTTATTTTTCAAAAAGATTTTTACCAGGTTTGAAAATTATGTAGAATTTGATTTAAACTAGACAACTTAATTTTAGCTTTAGAGTACTGAAAACTTACCCATATCTCAATTTTTATTTTTCAATTATTCTTAACTGTATTTTTTAAGGATACTTTTCCAGGCTACACACTTCAGTAATCCTATGCAAGTATTTAAGATATATTGCACTCTGATTTTAAACAAATCAGCTAAGTAGCACGTATCTCTAACTCATGGTAAAAATATTCAGCAGTGGGCAACTTCTGTATCTGTCTCTCAATTTAAAGTTCTTCTTTTATTCTTCTCCTCTCTACTCACGAGGTTACACTTTACCACAGACCAGACGCTATGTACCTGTGGGCACAGTGGGTCACTTACAGAGCAATCTCTGCCTTCGTTTCCAGGCATGGCTTCCCCTGGGCTGGCTGGGCTCTAGCTCTGGGCTACCAGCAGAATCTTCTTCCAGCTTGGTCCAAACCAGGGGTCCTCAAACTTTTTAACCAGGGGGCCAGCGCATGGATTAAGTGGCAGACAGTCATCTGCGGCTGCT
>JAVJGJ010000014.1:77841867-77859505 GCA_035590215.1 Microhierax caerulescens
AGGGCAAACCGCACCCCGGGGTGCCCTAAACGCGGCCTAACCGGCCGGTCGGGGGGTGATTACCCTGCTGCGTTCAGTGCTGGAGCAGCCTGACCTTGAATACTGTGTGCAGTTCCGGGCCCCACAATTTAAGAATGATGTGAAGGTCTTTGAATGCTTCCAGAGGACAGTAACAAAGCTGATGAAAGGGGTGGAAGGCATGTCCTATGGGGAGTGGCTAAGGGTTTGGGCTTGCCTAGCTTGGTGAACAGGAGCCTGAGGGACAATCCCATTGCTCTCTACAGCTTTCTGAGGAGGGGAAGCAGAGAGGAAGGTCCTGATCTCTTCTCCCTGGTATCCAGTGCCAGGATGCATGGGAATGGTTCAAAGCTGCACCAAGGGAGGTTTAGACTGTGCATTAGGAAGCATTTCTTTACTGAGAGGATGGTCAAACACTGGAACAGGCTTCTTAGAGAAGTGCTTGATGCCCCAAACCTGACAGTTTTTAAGAGATACTTGGCCAATGCCCTTAACAACATGCTTTAACTTTTGGTCAGCCTTGAACTGGTCAGGCAGTTGGACTAGATGATCATTGTAGGTCTCTTCCAACTGAAACAGTCGATTCTATTCTAAGCCTATAAAATGACCAAACCACAACACAAATTTTAAAAAAAACCAACATAACATTTTAACCTTTAAACGGCAATCAGACACAGCTAATTTATCATCCAGAGGCCAATTAAACACTTTCCAATTGCCCCAAACTATAATTTTGCTAAAAAATCTCTGATAAAGGTTAAAATGAGCAAAGATGCTCTTATCTACACCCTGGGAAGGAGTTCTTTTGACAATTATCACTTCTTGCTAGCTGTGACATAACCTAGTTGCCATGATTTTGGATTTATGTTCATCCTTTTTACTCATCCTTCTTATTATTATCTATTATTTCTGATGATAAGGTGAATGGAATTGTTATTATTTATTTACTATATAACAAAAAAATGAACATTATTATTCCTTAAGCGGATATTCAGAATTATATAGGACTGAAAGCACAGAAATAGAAGTCTTGCATGATTGAGTCAATTAATGAGATGACCAAGCAATAATACTAATAGCAATCTTGATTTTTTTTATAATGTCTAGGTGATAACATTGTGAAAAATAGTACTTGCACATATATTTTCATATGACATCTGTAAAAGAGAATTAATTCTCCTTGTAAAAACAACGACAGAAATGGACATCCTTATTTAAAATTCTCTTTGCCCTGTCACTTGCAGTGTAACTTGTCACAGTTTATTCAGACTCATCTTTTTCAAAACAGGGTCAGAATCTGACCGCTAACTTGGATGCTACTTAACTACCCTTTCCCCCCAGTTTATTTACTCCACAACAAAAGGCCATCCTTTTCTAAAGGCTTCTTCTATTCACCACTTTGTTTACTGAAGCAGAAGGGGATCAAACTAAAACCTTCTATCCCAACTTTGGGAAAAATCCAAAAGTAAAACCTGTGAACGAGAAAGAAACAATTGTATCAAATACCACCAGACAGAACAGGAAAACCATGATGTCAATGTAAATTCAAAAGTCTGCAGGGGCAGAGCACATCTTTTCAAATTTGTGTGTGATTTGTGAGTAAAGCTTCTTGACGCACTGCAAATCACTGCCTTCACTGCTTAGGACTTGCCAGTCCTTAGCAAACTGAGGAGAGCTCTGTGCAGTTAGAAGCTGCTGGTAGAAAATCATACAGATGATGCTGTCCTGCAGGTCAATGGCAGGGAGTAGCTTGCATCCTCTGCATTTTCAGCCTAATTTTTTCTTTCTTATGTGATTTTCTGTACTTACTTGACTGCACTTGTATAAAGTCTTTTGTTAAACCTGGAACTTCAAGTAATGTGATGATAACTGCAGCGTGTGCTCTCCAATAGATGCAGCTAACTTTCCATTAGGCTACTTTCCGCAAACATGTAAACAAGTACTTTTTGTAGCAAGGACTGTACAGTTTCACATGCATTTAACAGTTTTGCTTCATGTGCTCTAAATGTCTGGCTCTAATTGTTTCATATATATTAAAATACAGTACCCAAAAGCAGCTTGTTACATGTCACCTGCACTGTCTTTCACCCAAGCTAAATGTCAGCTTTGGGACGGGGGGCGAGCCCTGAGGGCAGCCAAGCACACCACCAAAACCAGGGAAATGGGGAAAGTGATAAGCTTCAGCATGAGACGAGGCAATGAGTAAGGAGCGCTGTCATTTAATAAGGTCTGTTCTCAGTAATTACAGCGACACAATTTGATCAGCAAGGACTAAGTATCTTCATCTGAAAGGGATCGGATGAAATTAGTGCTGATGTAATAAGTACTATTTGTCACCATTAGGGAGAGAGGTGTTGACAGGTCCCTGCCGTTGCTGTGGTAACACAGCAGCACTGTTTCTCCTGGCATGGGCTTCAACTCTAGGAAGTTACACAAGTCTGGGAGGCACAGGATGCTCCGCCACGGTAACCCAGTTACCCTCTTCCCCAACTTGGGCCACGCAGGATTGCCTGACACTACCAGCACTGGGATACCTGGGGTTCAGTTTAGGACGGTGGTCTGCACAGTGATGGTCAGCTGAGGGGTGCCGTTCTGCAGCCCTAACCTTGAACCTGCATCCTTGGGAATACTCTCTCTGGATCACACTGGCTCTGGTACCTTGCTACCAGCCCTTTTGCAGCTGGCTTCCACACAGGCCTTGTGGCAGGTGGGAACTGCCTGTGTTTTATGGCTGTTTTGACAGCATCCCTACACGCTTGCTGGGTTGGCCACCTTCTGCCACACAACCTTATTGCAAGATTTAGAAACGCTGAAGGCTTTGTGTTGGCCGAACTTGACTGAAAGGTGTCCTTTCCAGGTGACTGCTTTCCATCAGGCAGCCCCATAAAGGAAATTTTCATTTGAAGCAGAAGCACAGCTCTCTGACAGTAAAACTCCAGTCACATGCAGTGAGGTTATTCACAGGTAGATTACATATTGTTACAATATTTTCCACTGACACATTCCACAATGTTAAATAAAAAGGCAAGATTTTCTGCCAGCATACTAAAATACTAAGCGTGAAATGTCACATGAAAGAAAAAGAGAGATTCTCTCGATCAGATACTCATAATCAACACACAGCCAAAACACAATCTTAATTACTGCCAGTGGGTGGAAGTTTCCTGAATGTTAAATTACCTGCAGCAATTACAAACTACTGAGTAACCTGTTTACAGCTTCCTGAAATTATCATCACATAATTTGGCAATCTGCCATATTTTATTTCATTAAAAACTTAATGTACCATAACATAATAGCCATAATAAAGCTGTCAAGGGCCACTCATTGCTATTTACTTAGGTATCATCTGTTTATTATCTCTCAAAAACAACAACCAAACAGAAAGGAAACCTGAGACTAACAGGTCACATGAGAAACAGGAATATGAAGAGCTCCCTCTTCCTGCTGTACAGCCCCAGAATTCATATCTATCCCACTTGTCTCACAGTCAAAACCATGAACAGGGAATACATAATAACCTGTTTTAAGGACCATTACTGCTTGCTAAAGTATGATGCATTTAGATGGGACAAAACATAACTTGCCAGAACCCGGTAATAATTACTAATAGTTTACACTATCTATAATATTAACAATGCCAATGGATTCTATCATGATTTTCAAGCTATCACCCGGAAGAAGTGTTTCTTTTACCAGGATACCTTTTAAATTAAACGTTGAAGCATTTAAGAAGTTGCAGTACCTGGAACTGATGCAAAATAAATAAAAAAAAAAATTAGTGACAATCACAAAACACAAAGCTATTAGATGATTAGTGAATCCTTTCAATTACAGCCTCACAGCACCAGACAAGATGGGGTGAGCTTGGTGCTGTGGTTTTACCTGGCACTGCTTTCTCAGAGGTTTCATCATTCAGATGGAGCGCAAGTCTAGAAATATATTAATGTAAGAGTCATCTATAAACCAAACTGCTCTACTTAGAGCAGAAGTGTGGATTTTCTTCAACAGCTGCCTGCTCAAGCACTGACATGCACCACGCCTGCTTAAGTTTTGAAGCAGATGAAGTGCTAAGATGTAGGCTTTTGGAGGAAACGAGTGGGTACTGCTACAGCAGGTGTAGGTGGAACAACAGTACCAGCAGAAGTATTAGTTGTGAGCAGCAAGACAACAGCACTAACAGAGCTGAGATCCTAGCAAAAACCCCACATCCTAGTGCTTAGTGAATTTAATGCACTAATCCCTGTAACTGACAAATGCTGAAGTAGTTTAACATATGTATATAAAAATACACTGAGTAGCACATTAGTTAGTGTATTTTGTCCACTTGGGATTTTTTTTTGGCTTATATATCAAGAAAATAGTTAAAATTACGTTATGTTTTTGTGCATCACTAAGTTATTGAAATCACAATGACAGAGCATCTTATTTGGAAAACATTCAACGACAATTTCACAAATGAGGCAAATAAACCAAGATACAATGCATTAAGTTTTCAAGTAGTAAGGGATAAATTAACATGTTTCAGTGCTCATAGGCAGCTAAAAGAAGCATTAGTTGATATTGTTTAGGTAATTCACAGTTTTAATCTTCAGTCTTTCAAGTAAGGGAAGAACTGTTGGATATACTCTATTTAAAGGCAGTATTTCTCTGAGTTTTAGATTAATGCATCAAATAGAAGACAATCAACACATATATAAGTACTGAAGAAATCTGAAGGGAACCTGTAGTAACATAAAACCCTTGCAGAAAAAAAAAAGCACTTTTCATTAAAACAATTTTGCTGACATCATTTTACCATAAGTGTGATTTACAATAAGCATTTCTTCTGGTTACAAGTGCTGCATAGCTACACTAGCACACACTTCCATGGGTAAGCAGGCAAACTAGTACATTTTCCTCAGTTTCAGGCTAGGATCAACAGCTTATGCCATATTTAACAAGGAATATTAGCTAAAAATGAAAAGCAAATACTAATTTGACTTTCAAATTCATATCCAGATATATCCTCTCAGACAAAAACTGTTAGAACAGTTATACTAAAACCTTCACGCTATTTTACATACACTATCAGATCCACAGCAGTCGTTACTTGGAATATGTGTGCAGGTTTTCCCACTTTGCCTCCAAGTGCAATTGGAAAGTGCAAAGGAAGGGGAAAGAGCAGAGGCTGTTATTCTCTATTTCAAGCACCCCACAGAGAGACTGCACAACTAGCTGCAGCAAAAAGCAAGACTTCTAAGCCCTACACCTGAATTAGGGAACAAAATCTGAAAAGTAAAGTTCATGTTTTATGCTACTCTAAAACGTAGGATAAAATAAGGGTACAAGGGACCTTAGATCCTAGTTCTCAACCAGAGTCACTGACTTTATTGAAACAACCCCAGTCCAGTCAAATGGGTTTGAAGTAAGAAAATGTGTCTAGTTACACTAGTGGGAATTAGGCAATGATGATGCTTTATCACAACTGAATCTACTTACGAGGTTACAATTTTGACATAACGTGCATGATGTCAAACCTGAAACTTAACTGACTCATATTAGAGGTTTGCATTCTCTCAATACTTTTATGTTACTCACTCTTCTGCCTAAATGGACCCATTATGGTCAATCTGTTACTGCACCTATAAAACATACCTTTACCTGGTCTCTACATCTGGTGAGAAAGATTTTCTGTTTTCTACGAGTGTGTCTGCACAGCTCAGTATTCTGCCATGTACCTGAAGTCATCTGGATGTTGGAAAAAGTACTGAGCAAAAGAAGGATGGCAAACTAGTCCTGGCCAAGTGCCAAGCTCAGCAGGCCGTAACACTTCCAGTATCTGGAGAAGCTCACCCATACCCATACTTCACTGAACTGGGCAATTGTAGACTCCCTCTTACAAGCTGTGATATTAGCAGTTTTACCAGTGGCAGATTATCCAGAGAGCTGGTACCACACTCCATGTGTTCTTCCTGTGTCATCCACTACATGCATCAAAGGTCTTCATGAAAAACGATTTAGCTGTGTGGGAAGGCACGCAGGCCTGCAAATGCCCAGGTGCCATTAGATATGCCTGATAATTGCTGCTCCAACCTTAATTTCTCTGCTTTTTATTTGTTATGGTGCTGATGCCATGAATAACTGTCCTCCTTGATAGGCTTTTCACAACACTTTTTCAGGATTTGTTTTATTATTTTCAGCTAACATTGTTTTTTAACACATGATTTGTAACCAACTGAATAAAATGCATCCTCAGAGACAGTTCAGGAATGATTACATCATTCTGTCCTTCATGCTGCTATCATTAGAAGGGATGTGCTATCATTACTGCCTGAAATTTCTGAAAGGGCTTTAGAAAAAAAAACACCCCAAAAGCACATCAACACTTACGAACATGCTTTGGCAATAATTTCAGCTTTTACAAAGGCTTAATTTAATCTGAAACTTGTACTTAAAGGGAAAAGGCTCAAAATAGTAGCTGCTCACAGCAGAGCAGATGGTCCAGACAATAAAAATGGCAGAATTATTTGAGGAGCAGGACTTGTTCACTGATAGAGATACAACCAATTAGCAAGTGCAGTGAAATTGTATTTTCACTGGAATAAACTAATTTGTAAAACAAACTTTGAAAACTTGATATGGATTAATCTTTACCTGTTTTTCCTCCTTTAAAAAGATGTTCTGAACCAGTCCAAATGGCCCATTTTTAAACAAAAAATTGTGTTTCAAAATGCTATTTCATTTAAAAATCTAAGATAATTGTAGTAATTTATTTAAATATGGGGGTAGGGGTGGGATGACACACATCCAAACCAACCCAGTGTCAATTGAGATGTATATCCTCTAGGTATCTTATTACATGGTGAGAAAAGAAACTTTAAAGTGTAGTTTTTCTAGGATATAACAATTATTTCCTATTTCAAATTATTGTTTCTTGTAGCTCAGGAAATGGGGAAAATAATCATCACAAACAGCAAAATACCTAACTGGAAAATCATAGTTAAATATTATAGTTACCTGATTAATTTTTTGGGGAGGGTTTAACATAATCGATGTCAGTAAGTCCTTTAGAAAGCCACCTCAAAATGGAAACATTTAAGTCACATCTTAAATTTGCAATAGCTGTAGAGTTTACTTATTAAATAACAATATAATCTACATGTATCAAGTTTCCAACTTCATTCCTTTAACTAGTAATTTCTCTCTTGAACATTTATCATGTTCTCTCTTGCAGTTAAAATAAAGAAAATGTGTTATTTAACCTGAAATACCTTTGGTCATCTTACAGTACACTTTCATTCAGTTTTCACAATAACTCTTTAAAGATTATTCAGAAGAAAGTGGAAGCTGAAGGGACTTTCTTGTGTAAGGCATCACTGGCTTTTGCTTTAGTAGGCAAACACAATGTATAATCTTTTTTATAGACCAAAGCAGCACCATACAGATCCCTTTCACATCTACACTGCTTTCTCTTGGAAGGCAGTTTCTGAACTTTGGTTCTGCTGATGCCTGGAAGCCTTCTTCCAGTTTTCAGACTAAATGGGTTTGGGATCAATTTATGTTTATGCTTTCCTTGAGCTTATACAGCTTTGCACCCTCCCTGACGTTTTCACATTACCCTTCTTAGAGAAGAAAATGGTATTTCCCCCTTCCCTGGCATATTTATTCTAGTTAATTAAACCAGCCACACTTACTTTAGCAGTTTTCCAAGATATTTTCTTCATTCCTAAATCCTGTCAGTAGGCATTCTTTATACTTATCCCAATGTGAATTCATCTCTGTTGATGACCAGCCATGAAGAAAACTACACCAAATGAAATTGTACGTTGCTTTGTGTAACTAATACTGATTAATAATAGTAACATACTAATGCTTCCGTTTCTCTTTTGGAAATAACCTCTGCTTCTCTGTGCTTTGCATGATATTCTACTGACTTTCTGGATGTCTAGCAACCTACACTATCTGATGAATGGAAGTCATGGTATTTCTGGAGTTAAAAAAAAAATAATCAATTTTTACTGGAACATTATTCCTTATGGAGTTGAGTGTCCTTATCCTATCAGGAGCCTAGAAATTGCCTTCGCTTCTCCTCTCTAATGACTGCCTGTTAGTCACTGAAAAGCACTTTTACTCCTTCTGTAGGTCCAAGCCCTGTGACACAGAAATCATGAATTTCCATGACTTCAAAGGAAATTTCAGTGTTCCAGAGTTCCCAAGCTTTGGCTAGCAGTTAAAACACACAATAATTCTTGCTACTAATGAGAAAGCAATCACTGGGACAAAGAATTTAAGTGCTTCCACATTAACAGTTACCATTATATGCTAATCACATTTTAATTGCTAACCAGCCGCTACCAAAAAAGAACAGACTGCAAAAGCAGAAGATAAAATTCATGAAGCAGAAGTGTCAGTTTATCTCTTCTTTCATGTTTAACTTCCATTAGTTTCTATCTGACCTGCATCTGCGTGAAATACATTAGGTTACAGAAGGCTCAGAGCCCTTGGGTCAGGTAATTCTATAAAAAGTTAATCTGAGAAATATTTCATTTTTCAGTGAGTCTAGGCCAAAGGTTTGGATTTTCACACCCCCACTCAGGTCTGGGGTGGGTTCAAAAATTTGTCTTCCCTATTGCTCTCAGCTTAAGTTTTCCAGAGTTGCCTGTGTCCAACCTGTGCTTGTTATTGCAGCTATACCACCAAGTCAGTACCACTGCTTATCTCCCCAAACTGAGCCAGTGTGGTGAAGAGGCTTTTTAGCTCTGGCACAGTACCAGTACAACTCAGTCAGCCGTGCAATTTCCAGAAGTAAACGGGATCAGAAATTCACCTCTCTGTTCTTTGGAAAGCCAGTGAAACCCCCTCTTCTCAGGTAATACTACAGAGGAAAGGAGTTTTCAAGAGAACAAACTAAAACAAAAAATAAAACAGCAACCCTGTCCTTTCTACCCAGTTGCAAATAATTTCTACCCAAATGAAGATTATATATATCTGAGCAGTTGAAAGCTCCTCTGGCCCACAGAAGGCCTTGGAAAGGTTTTTCATTTCATGCACATCCATCCTGTTAGGGAACTCAGAAACCTCCTTTCTGTTTAAGTGCTGAGCAAGAAATGGTGGAGAATGGCAATTAGTGGAGAGTCATGGGGGGAGCAAAGTCCCCCTGGAGAGGGAAAAAGCACTTCAGGGCAAAGGAGCCTGCATGAGGAGGCTCAGGGAAGGTGTGGAGGGCAGAGTTTAACCTCAAAGGTACCAGGGGTACATGGCCTGTGGGATTCTCACTGCCACGTCCCTTAAAGCTAAGAGTCATAGAATAACTCAGATATTCTACATGAAACAAGAACAGATTAGTAACCCAAATCAGTACATTTCTCTACCTCTGACTGTTAATTTTGCAGTTCATTACGTGCATCTAGCACGTGTTCTTCCAAAAGATTATTTTCTATGTTTCATCGCTTTTGTCAAAAATTGACAAATTTTTTTTTGTCAAAAATCAAAAATTGATTGAAAGACCTCACACTAAGTGTGGGTTTTTATTTCAAATTTAAAGAATTTCCAAATCTGACTGCTGCAACAGTTAGTAGTGCTAAAAATCACTTTCAAAGATATTTGTGTGGGGAGAGACAGCAATTGAGCTATGAGCTTCTACAACCTTTCAAAATACACCTTGATAGAAAAACTGAAACTAAGTCAACAGGAGGAATATCAAAACCTGAAGTTAAATTTAAGTTATTTTGATATGAAAGCACAGCCTAACTAGCAGCAATGGTAATTCTTAAATAACGGCTCTAGGAAGCATAGATACAACACCTGTACCTTGTAACCTTTCCCTGGCAATTGTCAGCAAACGGACAACCCACTCATTAATTAGGTGGAGTCTGAGTAAGTTTTTTAACTTCTACGAAAGAAAAAGGAATTTTTGCCCTCATCAACAATGGGCATTATGACCAAGCAACAAAACTACAGAAAACAATTTCTCACACATGACTGGACAAGAAATATGTACTATCAGTTATCAGGAGTCAAGCCAGAGCCTAGGAGAGGATGGTCCCTTCACCTTTCATCGACAAGGTGTTGTTTGAAAAAACAGTCTCACATTTGTATTTACATGTTACATTTCTATGGCATTTCCATGTTCAGTTGTGCTGGAAGAGAACATAAACAATTATCTCAGTCCTACATTAAAGAACTATTTTTTAAGTATCGTTTGCAAGCTGTCCATCCCTCTCTCTCTGATTCTTACTGGCATCTAGTGGTACAGTACTGTTTTTGTTAAAAATACAGGTTCTTTATTGGACAAAACACAAATTGCCCAGAAATAAAATGCAGATTCTGGACTCTAGAGGGTTAAGAGAACTGGAGTTAAGCCTGAGTTTATAGGTCTGATGGTGTCACTAGGCAACAAGTAACTTGCTGCAGCCAGCTCTTTTCAACCTCCTTGCTTCCTAATGAAGCCTGGTCTGAAGGCTGGTTTAGATAATAATAACAGAAAGCATGTTTATTCCCTTTTCTTCTTTCTCCCCTCTCAAAACCTAAAACAAAACAAAACCCTAAAATCCAGGAGTGATGCTGCAATTGCAGATGCACCATGCTGGAAGGGATTAAAACCAGAGAGGTTTTGTAAGGCGGGGAGGATTGTGGAGCTCCTCTGTTTTAGCCATGTTTCAAGAAAAGGGCTGTAGCTCAAGTCCAACAGAAAAAGAGAAGGGGGGGGAAATATATGTCATCTAACTACTTTTTCCAAAGACCCCTTAAAATACAATTCAAAGCACTTCATGTCTTTTTAAATTGGAAATTTAGTTATGTTTCTGTGTCTTGACTGATTGTGCCTTACATTCTTACCTGTTCTAAGGGGTTAAAGAATGAGCCTGATTTAAACAGCTAATTCTGTACAGTTGTCTTGTAGACATTATATTATTTTCAGTAACACAGAAATGTTAAAGACATTGTGATGAACTGAAGAAAATCTCATGATAGAATGTTTTGCAAACCATTTGTTTAACTACACAAAACTTCCTACAAACAAGGAAAGAATAAATGACCCTTAAATTGCATAGGAATTTTGCAGAATTTGAATACAATACAATGAAAATAAATCAGTGCTATGCAATCATCAAGGCATGCTCTGTTTTCTACATTCAAACAAAATAATATCACGTGTCTTTTATTCATGTGGTCCAACAGATTACATGTTCTTGCATTTCATAAATCTGAATTGTGCTCTCATAAATTCTATACCCCAGCAACTATACAACCCTACCATTTTTGACAAGCTAAGATACTTATTTGATTTGAAGATAGGTCCTTGTACATTTGGTAAATGTAGTATCTCACAGCAAGTACAAAAATATGAGCATATTGTATTACATTCTCAGAACAGCAGCCCTGTGTAGTAATGAATACACACAAGATGACCTGTGCCCTACTAGCTTGCAACTGCAGCACATTTTCCCCAGAGGTAAAATTCGGACACGCTAAACCAAATTTCATCCTTCATGTCAAACTAGTCACTCTGTTGTCCTGGCTAAGATACAGCTCGATACTTTTTAGTTCTTACAAAGCATATTACAGGTTTAATTAATATGGTCACTCTCAGAATAGAGATTGAAAGCTATTTCCACGGAGGTCCTAATTTTGCACACTGATCAGTGTTTCCTGCAGGTTTTGCATTTCAGAGTAAGCTCAGAACTGCTGGGTTTTTACTGCAAGATGTTTTCATTTTTGCACACAATAAGCCTTATTTCCCTCTTTGAAATAACTTTTTAGCCAGTCTACTTTCATGCACACTTTCAGGTTTAAAGCTCTCCCTTCTTAAGCTGCACAAGCAGCAAGTTTTTAATCTTCATCTGCTCCATATAACAATAGATGCCCATGCACTCACTACAGCCTCGTAAAGCCACAACAAAGCTGTAACAAAGGAGTAAGGAAGCAGCTGCCACGTTAAGTAACTAGGTCCTGTGTTTGTGGAGCTGAAATTAATTTCAGTCACTAAGAAACATGTATTCCCAGATGGGTGATCTCTCTTTAGAGCCAGAAAACAAGTGATCAGGTTCACAAAGAATGAATAATTACACTAATTTAGTAATAAGGAGGTTACACACGGCTCTTCAGTCTCTTTTTAAGATCAAGGGAAAACGGAAAGTCAAATCAGCAGGTTCTAGATCAGTTATCCACCTAAAATTCTTGGATAACTCCTTGAATGCCACCTAGAAAAGAAATCTGACTTCACCTTGGAGGTGCAGTTCACAGTCAAGGCCGCTTGCCTCATGCAGGAGGCAGGCCACTGGTTTTCAGAGCAGCAGAAAACCTCTCAGTGGCCAACAATAAATGTATGCCCAAGGAGAGCATATCGTAAGAAAACAATACAGTACAGTTACAATACCATAAGCTGGGAGGTGCAAAAGCTGTGCTTTGCCAAGGAATGGTGAAAACATCCCGCGTGCCCATGCTGGATAGAAAGGTACTTGCTCTAGCAAGGACTGCATCGGAGACCACCGACTCCCACTGTGTTTCAGTCTCAGCTGGTTCCCCTCAACTTGGACCTCCGGTTCAGAGAGCCATTAGGAAATCACAGAGCTAGCTTCAGGGTAATTTACAGTAAAAACAACATCACCATGTCAACAGCTCTCAGTTTTCCTCATAACATTCACCAACCCCATGAGAAGCAGAGGTGCAACCCCTCACACCTCCTGCGCTGACTGTACACAGCATGCAAAAACTGTCCTGCTTTTAGGGAGTATGGGTCAGAGGGAGTGTGCCACAGGCCATTTCATTTTCCTCCCCAGCTCAGTTAGGAAACAACTGTCTTCTCTTCTCAGCATGCTCCTTTTATTTTGTCTTGCTCCTGAATGATTTACCTCCCATGCCCCTTCCCTTTCCCACTTCAGCACGGGCTCTGAATGCTGATGAGACACTGCCTGTCACCCCAGGTAGCTACCTAGGTACTTCAGGTATGAAGATTACCTGACCGACACACACACACAGACCAGTCAATCCTGTTACTTGAAACAGCCCCAGGTGTTATGTTGGTGCTGCCTGGATCACAACAAAAATTCTACACACATGTACACAAACAAGTACAACCCTTGTGCAGATGGTGAGGAGGAACAAAAACAAAACCAGTTTTTAATAGAACAAAGACTAAGGAAAGATACTTGCTTTTGAAGTGCAACATCTCTTGCTTGCTTCTCAAAGACCTACAGTAATTAAGGATAAATAGCAACTTAAATGTATTTTATTTTATTTCCAACACTGAAAACTTCAATTTTCTTTCATTAGAGGGGGAACAATGTGTTTTCTTCCTGTAGGAAGAAAGTTGTTCTGTGATTATAATGACATCATGCTGCCTCTCCTGGATTGTTGGAAGTCTAAGAACTTGAGAAAGAGGAAGGGCACGTGAAGTACAGTGCAGCCTTCAGCTGTTTAAGTAAAAATTCCCATACATATGCATGTACAAAAAGCAAACAGTAAATGAACTCCTTTTTATTTGACTCTGAACTCTCCTTCCCTTAGCCAAAACACTTACAAAAACTGGGATCGGGAGAAATTTATATGATTTTAGTTTGTTTTTCCTCTGTAAAGTAGCAATAAGCCAAATCAAGGATCCAAATGCCTTTGGAGGAAAATGCCAATCATAACAATGTTCAAAATTTATCATGCAATTTCATCAAAAAATTATTCCACATTTTATACTAAAAACTATTTTATTGCTTACATACAAGTTATGTTATAATGAGTGTGAACTGTTTTCATGTCGCTTGTAGAATTAAAGTAATAAAGTGACAAAGCATGAATTTGTTTCCAACAATTTGACTCTGTGTCATGGAAAATAAGAATCATATTCACCTATGCTTCATGGTTGAGCAATAATATTAGTTAAGTCTGTTTACATTTTAGGGTCTTTGGGACCAAGACCATAATATTCATATATTTGGGGTCCTCTTTAGAATTATTGCAAAGTACTATCCATTCATAATGTATGCTAAAGAATAATTGCTGGTTGCTGCCAATGTTGCCATGCCCGTCATGTTGGGGCATGCAGGGAGACTATCTGCCAGGAGACTATTTGCAGGGACACCACAGCAGTGCACTGAGCCTCCTTCCCTGTTGCAGCAAGGCCTGTTTTTCAGGACCCTCTGAGGTCATCTGCCCCTTCCTTCTACCACTAGTCACTTCTTGTGATTCATGTCCCTCATCTTTAGGGCAGCATAATTCAAATCTGCTTGCTTTACTGACATGCCTAAAGCTTCCTCCAAGCTATGCCAATACACAAAGGAGTGACTGCTTTGAGCTCTTTTTCCTGGGAGTCTAGCAGTCTTGTCATTCTCAAATTTGAAGCATAAAACTCCCTTACAAAAGACTGAAGCAAAGCCTCAGCCACCAAGGAATCACTGGATATCATTACTCAAAACAACACCGCAGAAATCAGTGCATCACTTCTTTGCATATCACTGTTATTTGGGAAATGCTTTTATTAGGTGAAATGGAGTAATACATATGTATTTCATGAAACTCTACTTATGCAGCATCAAAAAGGTCACTTTCATGTCCGAAGTTTCAACATTTGTAAGAAAAGGAGTTTTGTCAGGTACTAGTCAAAATATTGGCCTAACACTTGTGGCTAAAGGAAAATAGATCCATGCAGATTCCCCAGAAGATGGTAAGGTTATTATTGGCCAAAAAGTGATTTTACAGGATTCATAATGCAAAGACATACTATGATCTTTAATTCTGATTTCCATCACAAGTTTTACTACTGCACAGATTGTTCTAGTAAAGAATCCCAGACATGCTGTAAGATACCTCACCTGACCTTCATTTTCTAGCTTCCCCTTGTCCAAATTCAGAAATCTGCCAAGGAAAAACTGAGTTTTGTAATTTGCAATGCCAATATACCAGTCTAATGTTCAAACAACGAGGGAAGTTGAGGGGTAGTTACTGATAACATCCCATCACCCGTTTGCATCTCTTCATATTCAAGAGTCTTGCACAATTCAGGAAATCACAACTGAACTGGTACCACCAGGAGGGAGCAGTAACCCCTCAAATCACCAAGAAAGAAACGATTAAGCTGTGATGCATGAGAAACCATACCATCCAGAAACAGACTGGGACTGACACAAAAACTGGAAAAACTGTCATTGCATTTTCCCTACCTGGTAAATCACCAAGCAAGCAGGAAACCCTGCCGCTGGCAGCCATTTGAGATCCCACGTCCTGATCAAGCAAAGTACAATATCCAAGTCCTGAGGCAGCTGAGACTTAGATTAGCACAGAAAAGCTGCATTAGGAGAGAAAATTGGACCATTCTCACCAGGTCTAGGTTTGAGGACACTGGTCAGGCTGCATCTGCAACTGGTTCTTATATGATCAGCCTAGGCTATAATCAAACCCTGAACTTGCAAATCTAACACTCAAAAGTGCTGTTGGGCTTCTGCACAGAAGTTTACAAACACCTTTTCAATACTGATTCTGGCTGCCATGGCTGTTGGGGTTGAATGATTTAGTGCTTAGTTTGCTCATCTTTCAAGGGCAAATTTTCACTGAATTCATGGTGATGGAAAACACAGGATTTATTCAGCACTTGCTCTAAGGACCTGATGAAAATGAACAAGGAGAGACATTGTTTGAACATGTGAACTCGTTACAGGCACTAATGTAAGTACCTATTTTTAAATGGTATTTCTGCAATCTCTCCTACAGATATCCATATTCAGAGCGTGGCCATCTGCAAAGCGTATGATGAAAAGTTCTTGGAACAGTTTCTTGATGATCCTGAGGCATGAAATTCCACAATAAACCAGAGAGAACATACCTGAGGACAATCAAACTATTAAAACATATTAGCTTTTCTGTTCATTGTTGCCAGCACAGGAAAAAAAAAAATTAAATCCCCTTGAGAATATACTCCTGTTGATCACTACCACTAATCTTTTCTTGTCTGCAGCTCTGACCATGGTATGCAATGGACTGAGATCAATCAGTCCACTGAGATTTGCCTTCAGGATCCCAGAACATCTATTTATGAAATCAAATCTTTAAAAGCAGACAAAGCCTTCTCTGCTTCTTTGCTGAATCATTGCTGAATAATTTCAATTTGGTGCAAATTTTTAAAAACACTGTGGCTTTTCTGTTTCCCAAGTATACCACTGATTTCAGAATAAAACAAAACCTATACTGAAATGCAGATAGTAAAAAAAAAAAAAAAGCAGAAAAATAAAACATGTTTTAAAAACTGTATCTAGCCAAGCCTAGTTAAAATAAGGCAAATTACTTCCCAAATTCACTATATTTCTGAGTTTTTCATTATAACCTACCATACCAGTTCAGTTTCTAATCAGGATCATTAAACCTACTCTCTTTAAAGCCTGGAAATTATTTACTGCATGTGCAAAGGGTTCTTTTTTTTGGTGTTTTTTACAGTTCCTACAGTCAGTTTGCTGTAATTACAGGATGAATAAGGATAAACATGCAGGAAGGCACCCCTCCTTGCAAATCTGCTGGAAGCCAGTTGTTATGATTTAAAGACACTTCCATGCTTCTGCTCTGGCAATGTTTAAGCATTAGTAAACACTGTAAAATCCGATGTGGAAAGGGAAGTGATAGTAGATATAGGAAAAAGAATGACAATTTCAATCAAAGAACTAGTGAAAAGAAGTTGGAAGGTCGGACTAAATAATCTTTAAAGGTCTCTTCCAACCCAAATCATTCTATGGCTATATAAAAATGGAATGACTGTACATTTAAGAGAGATCCTTGGAAATTTTTTACGATTTTCACTCTTGACTGGGGTTATAAGTAGGTCATCATAATCTGGTAGATTAAAAACTGAATGCCTTCTCCAGCTCTTCTCACAAAAAAAGGGTGTTTTTTGATTAAAAAAAAAAATAAAATAAATTTTCCAACAGTATTTTTAAAATAAACCAATGCTATATACAATTTAAAAATTGACCTAATGAATGTGATAATTCTATGCTTTTAATAGTTGTTCCCTTTATTTATATTAACAGTTCCTGGGCTTCAATTTTATCCTCCAGCATCAAGATCATATGAGCCTCAAGTTTTAAGACATATATCATCAGAGAATTTTTCAAACAATCAAAACACAAACCAAGTAGAATTAAAGGAAAGATAAATTATATGCCAGCATTACTGTATTTTTGTTGTTGTTATTTTACCCCCATCATTGGATCAGTCAGGGCCATTGAGGTACAGAGACCATGTCCAGCTTCTCAAAGAACCTAATACCCTCAGGGAACAGTTCCTACAACCCTTCCCTTGATTGTCTACAGCTTAATGATGGTGACGATAGGGCTGAGTGTATATGGGTAAGAATCAGGAGGAAGGCCAACAGGGCAGGTATCATGGTGGCAGTCTGTTATAGACCACCCTCTGTTACAGACCACTCAACCAGGATGAAGAGGCAGATGAAATATTCTACAAGCAGCAAGTAATATTCTATAAGCAACTGGGAGAAGTCTCGCAATCACTAGCCCTTGTTCTCATGGGAGATTTCACCTTACCAGATGCCTGCTGGAAATACAATACAGTGGAAACAGTCTAGGAAGTTCCTGGAGTGTGTGGAAGAGAAACTTTCTGACACAGCTGATGAGTCAACCAGCTAGGGAAGGCACCCCGCTGGACC
>JAVJGJ010000014.1:77860607-77883546 GCA_035590215.1 Microhierax caerulescens
GTTTAACTGGACTTTAGTAAAGCCTTTGACACCATTTCCCACTGTGTCCTCCTGGAGAAACTGGCTGCTCAGGGGTCGGACAGGTGTGCTGTTCACTGGGTCAAAAACTGGCTGGATGGCTGAGCCCAAAGAGCGGTGGGGGATGGAATTACATCCAGCTGGTGGCTGGTCACAAGTGGTGTTCTGCAGGGCTCAGTACTGGGGCCAGTTCTGTTCAATATCTTTATCAATGACCTGGACAAGGGGATCAAGTGCACCCTCAGTACGTCTGCAGATGACACCAAGCTGGGTGGGAGTGTTGCTCTGCTTGAGGGCAGGAAAGCTCTACAGGGTGATCTGGACAGACTGGATAGATGGATGAGGCCAGTTGTGTGAAGTTCAACAAGGAGAAGTGCCGGGTCCTGCAGCTGGGTCACAACAACCCCACGTAATGCTACAGGCTTGGGGCAGAGTGGCTGGGAAGCTGCCCAGTGGAAAAGGACCTGGGGGTGCTGGTTGACAGCTGCCTGAATATGAGCCAGAAGTGTGCCCAGGTGGCCAAGAAAGCCAAGAGCATCCTCGCTTGTAACCAAAGGAGTGTGGCCAACAAGACAGGAACATCCCCCTGTACTTGGCATTGGTGAAGCTGTGAGTCAAATACTGTGTTCAGTTTTGGGTCCCCCACTACAAGAAAGAGATTGAGGAGCTGGAGGCAATGAACCTGGTGAAAGGTCTGGAGAGCAAGTCTTATGAGGAGCTGCTGAGAGAAGTGGGGTTGTTTAGCCTGCAGAAAAAGAGGCTCAGGGGAGACCTTACTGCTCTCTAGAAAGGAGGTTGTAGTGAGGCAGGTGTTGGTCTCTTCTCCCAAGGAACAAGTGACAGGACAAGAAGAAATGGCCTCAAGTTGTGCTAGGGGAGGTTTAGATTTGGTATTAGGAAAAATTTCTTCACCAAAATGGTGGTCAAGCATTGGGGCAGGCTGCCCAGGGAAGTGATTGGGTCACCATCCCTGAAGCTATTAAGACCTGTAGATGTGGTGCTTAGGGACATCGTTTAGTGCTGGACTTGGTGATCTTAAAGGTCATTTACAACCTAAAGGATTCTATTATTCTATGATTCTAACTACATAATCTTTGAAGGCATTTAAGGAATATGGACTTGAGTTCTGTCATAGTTTAACCCCAGCTTCCAGCTAGGTACCATGCAGCTGCTCACTCACTCTCCCACTCCCTTGCTGGCACTGGGGGTAAAACCCATGGGTTGAGATAAGAATAGTTTAATAACTGAAATAAAGTAAAATCTGATACTACTACTACTACTACTACTACTAACAACAACAATAGTAATGAAAAGGGACATAATAAAAACAGAGAGGAATAAAACTCAAGAAAAACAAGTGATGCACAATACAATTGCTTGCCACTTGCTGATGGATGCCCAGCCAGTTCCCCAGCAGCAATCAGCGGTCCCCAGCCAACTCCCCCCATTTTATACACTTACATACCATTATATAGCATGATGTTCTGTGGTATGGAATATCCCTTTGGCTAGTTCAGGCCAGCTGTCCTGGCTCTGCTCCCTCCCTGTTTCTTGTGCACCTCCTCACTGGCAGAGCATGGGACACTGCACAGTCCCAGACTTAGGGCAAGCACTGCTGAGCAACAACTAAACCACCAGTTGTTATCAACAATATCCTAGTACTAAATCCAAAGCACAGCACTGTACCAGCTACTAGGAAGAAGATTAACTCTATCCCAGCTGAAATCAGGAGAAATTTGAACCTTCCAGAGAAAAGATTAAGATCCATATTTGCAGTAAGAATTTCCTGCTAGTAATATAAATTATCTGAGAATCTGGCCTTTCTGGCTTTAATGGAGGAAAAGAAAAGTATATTATACGTGAAGTAGAAAATATACCTAGTTCCAGAGTTGACAGATTTTCTTACTTGTGTTGGCTTCTCTGTTGCATAATAGAGAATTACTATTAACTGAAGCTCTTCCCACCATTAGGGTCTTCATAGCAACCATCTCCCACTGAGACCCTTGGGAGTCTAATGAGATTTGAACCCACGGTGTATTCTTCCCCTCAGAAGAAACACTGGGTATGGCTTCTGCTCCAGTTTGTGTTTCCCCAAACCTTGTAGGGATATATAGCATTCAAGGTGTAATTTGTATTTGTCAAATGTAGTAGGCCCTATTGGTCAACAGGTTCAAAAGCTGCTGCGCCTGGGAGACAAGAAGTAAAAGGAATTTGGCTCAGATGGTAATACCATCAGCAAGATCAGTAAGCTCTTGTTTTCTTTGAAAAATAATCTTTAAAAGTATTCCTTTCTCTTTTACATGGACTGGGCTAAGTTTTCTTCTTGGTGAGAAACACTAATTTAATAGTACAAGTTAAGTTTAGAAAAGAGTAGCAAACTATATTAAGTATGCTATTTCTTCTGTACCTGTTTATATCCAGGCATTTGATGACACAAATATATTATGCATCTGTGCATGAATTATGAACTACTTTTACACTAATTAAAGAACTAGTCATAATGTGGTATAGTAATCATGGATAAAAATGACCATCTGCCTGTTAAATTTGGAACAGGAAAAATCTATTATAACTTTATTCATTTTAACTGTGTTCTGCTACACATTTACACTGAGGTGAATACCATGAAAAATTAAGTATTAAATCAAAGATCTCTTCTTGTCATAGTTTCACTCTTACTGTTTGAAACACAACGACAAAAAGATCTGAAAAATCATTGAAGGGAATTCTTACACTCTGTGTATCTGTAATCTATCCAGTGCCAATAGTGGGACATATGAAAGCTGATTTCCACATTTTATGATAAAGTTAACCATACTGTGTGAAAATGCATCTGTTATTTGCACAGTCAATGTCCTTATCTGTTCTCACAGTCACCAGCTGCAAACTGGAGCTGGAATGGGGCATTTTCATTTAGTTTGCATTTGATAGATGTACAGTGATAACTGCATAAAGCATCTGAATGACATTCCAAACCAGCGCTGACATTTCAGGTTTGTTCTTGTCACCTAATGTTAAAGCACCACAACAGTTTTGCCAGTTTATTTCAATTTTATAGTGGTTTTTTTCTTAAAAAAGATTCTAATACACAAGCTGTTTTGCTGTGTGACACTTCTCTTTAGAGTGGTCATTGAATTATCAAGCAACGAATATACCATTCCTTCATCTTCTTTAGAATGCAAACACTCTTGAGAAGGCGAAGGGAAAACATTAGAAAAGCTTCACTCTGTCCTGTCATGTTGTCTTAGTGTGACATGAAATTCTGTGACATGTGACATTAAAAAAGGTCACTTTGACAACCTGACTACTAGGATGCCAGCCTATCTTTTACTACTGGCAAATGAATGGCAAATTGCACAATTTCTGCAACTAACAATAAAAATAATATTTTTCTTTTATTTTTTTTCCATTTTAGTGAGATTTATGATCTTATGGAGCTTTAAAATGTTATGGAGCTTCCTCAGCTTCTCTCCAGCTTTCTTATTTCTTCCACATAGAGTTTTCTTAGTTGCAATGAGGTTTGTTATGTTTATTTTTAAGGGTTCTATTTAATGTGTTAATGATTTCCCTATTCCTTCCTACTACACTGGATAGAAATAAAAGAAAAAATGCATTTTTAGTACTATGTTTAAAATTTAAAAGAGGAAGAAATCCAAGAAAGAGACATAAGACAGGCCCAGACCTTGCCTTTGAAGAATGATCAGCATTTTTGTGTATAAGCTGGGAGCCTCCAGGTTCATTCTAATATGACAGAGGCTCTAATTGATACCACAGCAGTCAAATCTCTTTAAAATTAAGTTTTAGCAATTAAAAAAGATAGGCATTCATAAAGACTGAAGTCACAGTCTTAACCTACACATAAAACCCATGGTGGAGGTGGAACAGAGAGTAAATCTGATGAAGATTTGCTGGAGACCAAAAATGGTTTGGTTTTTTGTGGGGTTTTTTTTGTACATAAGGTCAGTTGCTTAGTAATGTATGATTTAAAAAAAAAAAGGAGGTGGGGGGGCTATGGTTCATATTTATACTCTGATTTTCTTGTACTTATCATGACACCTACCTAGGTCATTGTAGTATGCATTCTATCAGCTTTTTAAATTTTAAGTGTTGTTCTCATGGGTGTATTACTTGTCTGTTTCTATTATACTTCACAAAGTGGGGTTGCTGGGGTTCTGAAATGTATTTTCAGCCTCCCAAGTGCTGTTTAAAAGAGAAAAGCAAAAAAATGTGGGTTTCGAATGTTCTTCTCTTATAAACAAAAAGATTGAATTTGGAAAAATAAGAGTTTGCAATTGAATGAAACAAGACAAGGACTGGCTTCCATCAATACTGTAAAATTGAAAAAACCCAAGCTATTCTTTTTCATGTTTTCCCCAGGTTTTTTTGGAGCTTAATAATATAATATAGCTGAGGTGTTCTGTAAATATTGTGGACCACTCTTTAGTTGGAGACTACCAATATGAAGCACTCATTTACAGATGGTGTTTGTTTACTGAGTTGGCTATTGATGTGCATTTCCAGATGGTGATCTATCAGGACTTTCCTTAAGAGCACAGGTAGATCTTGCAAAAATGTGTCTGTTTAAATTGTAGTGATTTCTTGGAAGACCCTGTTCTTTACAGCAGTTAAACCTCATGTCTCTAGAGCACTGGGTAAGTGTTTTTTACACACGTGGAAAAGATTCTAACCTTTAACAGAGGCTGTAATGCTGTGTTGTTTAATCTGTTTTGATTTAGAACTGCCCAGATGGAGGAAGTTTTTAAAAAATACACAGAAACGTAAGTCTTTTGGAGTCAAAGACAAGGGATGACTTTTTGTTGGGTTTGGGTTTTTTTTATGGAACTGGGTTTTTTTCTTTATGGAACTGGGCTTTGAATTACTTTCTTGATTCCACTAGGTCTACATGTGTCATATTACATACAAACAGATTTCATAATCACAGTTGTTAACTCACTTTGAAGGACTATGACATACCGTGTAGTATATACTAAAACATCAGAAAATCCAGTTCAGTAGTATGAAAGCATACATTAAGTATTTCGTAAAGCTAAATTCAAGGAAAAACACTGTTCTTGTCTAATGCCATTAGAAAAGCTTCTACAGATCTATACTCCCAGCTTGATCTCAAAAGATGGAGAACATCTGATAATGAATTCCCTTAGCATGTGGCAGGAAGTATTGAGTATCTTACCATTACATTCCAATTCTGGGGGTCACCTTATATATGTGGATCCTACACCCCACAGAGGCAATCTGTTCACATGACCAAGGAGAAGGCCAAGGATCTGCTAATTAACAGGACAGCAGAAAACAGGCTGGGCTGAAACTAGTGCATAGCTCTGTGCCCATCAATGGTGGACCTCAGGGGAAAAAAGGACAATATGAAGTGGGCAATGGGAAAATCCAATACCGTCTTTGCAGACAACTTACATTCAGTAAAGCCAAAAGCCTGAAAAAAAAGTTAGCTATCAACATAGAACTGCAACATGTTGCAGTGCCTTGTTCTAACTTCTTAACTTCTAACATTATAATCTTAACAACAAAATCAGGGCTACATGCTCATCCTTCTTGATCCCACAGCTCTCTCAAAACCAGTCACTCTTACTCCTCTCCCTGTAATGCTGTCTTTGTTCAATTCCATGGCTTCCAGCTCTCCTTCACTTTCAATCTTTCTAGTTTCTTTTTCAGTGTTTCCTCCCATGATCCTTCTCTTCACCCAAATTCCCATAATTTCATATAATAATTACTACTTTTTTTGGCCTTGGCAAACATAAGTTTGCCTTTCTTATGCCTATCCAAAGTGCTGCTGGGAGAAAACTTTTCCTTGTTCGCTGCTTTGGCTGTGTCGCTTTTCCACCAGCTTCCCCTTTCCCAATCATATCAAACAGAAGTTGCTTGTCATACCCATCACGGCACTTTATTTCCCATCCATATGTTCCCCATCACTTCTGACTCTGACTCAGAAGGGTGATTTTGGTATCCACTTGCCCTGTGGTG
The DNA here is from genome assembly GCA_035590215.1 of Microhierax caerulescens. Taxonomy (NCBI): domain Eukaryota; kingdom Metazoa; phylum Chordata; class Aves; order Falconiformes; family Falconidae; genus Microhierax; species Microhierax caerulescens. The sequence continues at coordinate 77,866,623 of JAVJGJ010000014.1, forward strand.
CCAACTCCCTGCACCTCTTGCAAACTCACACCTAGGAGGATTTCCTCAGCTATCTCCAAAGACCAGCCTCCTTCAGTCTTCTTCCTAAGGATCCCTTCTTCTCTGATGCCCTTTGAAACTTAACAGCAGGTAGCTTCTGCTGCACACTGTACCTAGCATTCCTAGTACTGCACCTACCTGACCAGCACCATCTCACTGCTTCCTTGTTCCCCCCATTTACCTGCAACCGTCTGCTCTGCCTTGTCTTATGTGGCCCTCATGCTGCTCTGTGTTTGCACAGAGCCTCAGAGAAGAAAGGATTTTAAGGAGAGGTGATATCTCTTATTAGATCAGCTGAAAAAAACGGAAGAAACAGACAAACTTTTGGGTACTTCCTCAGGTCTACCAGTTTTTTTTCATTTGGTCAAAAAAAACCCTCTTTTTCTCTTTACAAATATTGCTTCTCTTATACCCTTAAAGACAGACAGATGAAACACTACCACTCTAACAGTACAGGGGTATACAGCAAGTGAATATTCCCTTAGGTTGCAAATGCCACACAGCCAACAAAAAATAAGTGTTCATATCTGGAAAAAAAAAATTGTCAAGTTTGGCTCTGAGGAAAAAGTAGGGGTTGGGGTGGAGTGGTAATTACTGGCCATTTTTTACATTCTAATTTAGAGCAACACCTATTATATGCAAGGTCACCTGCTACCTCCAGTTTCTGAACAGTTAACATTATTAGAGAGGATGAACTTGGACCCTGACACATGACACAACAGTAACAGCTTATCCACAAAGGTAAGTCAGGATAGTCTCAGCAGCTGGTACTCATGCCTTAGGCTGTATGTTGCTTCTGATTGTAGTGAACATTTGAGCATGGGACAAGTGTAATGACTGCAGAGGAATTCCCTTCAAAGTTATGGAGTTGCCAGCAAAGTATTTTTACAACCAGAAATCAATTTACTGTGACATACAAAATGTGTTATCTTAGAATATGTATGAATTATCAAAGGGTTGACAAATAAAGAGACTTGAACAGCTTAGATGGCATTAGTAGTACTGAAATTAACCTTGTAGCCATGGCTCACTACTTACTTGCTCTTTGGGACTGAAAGTCAGTTAGACTATGCAATCGCTGAACAGTTACTATACAAAATGAAAAACACCTTTAGTATTTTTATTTTTCTCATAATAGCAGTAATTTCTCTGTATCCTACCTAGAGTCTATGCCATTCTTTCTTCTTTACTACCTACAAGATGTGTTGTTTGAGAGTTACATAAACACTTTAATTATTACTTTAATTACACTACTGTAATTTTTCCGTCAGGAAAAAAATATGCTACTTAACTATACCCCCAGATGGTGCGCAAGAGAAGATATAAACCCAAAGAAACTCTTCCTGCACAAGAGCAAATAAGATCTACAGATTTTCAAATGGGAAAGCGGTTATTAGCACTTTGCTTAGTGGGTTCTGGATTGCTATGTTATTCCATTCTTTGAAGACAGTCAGTGACAATAAAATAAGAGCACAAATGCAGAGTTGCACCTCTCCTATGAAGAAGAGTTGGGGTTGTTCATCCTGGAGAAGCAAAGGCTCTGGAGACACCTTATCACAGCCCATCAGTATATAAAGGGGGCTGATTAGAAAGATTGGGAGAGACATTTACTAAGGCCTGTAGTGACAGACCAAGGGGCAGAAGTTTTAAACTGAAAGAGGGTACACTTAGATTGGACATAGGGAAGAAATAGTCTATGATAAGGGTGGTGAGAGACTGGAGCTGGTTGCCCAGAGAAGCTGTGGATGCTCCATCACTGGAAGTGTTCAAGGATGGGGCTTTGAGCAACCTGGTCTAGTGAAATATGTCCCTGCCCATGGCAGGGGGGCTGCACTAGATAATCCTTGAAGATCCCTTCCAAACCATTCTATGATTCTATAACTGGCATTGTAATTTTACAATGAACTTTACTGGAAGATCATAAAACCCAGAAGATGTAGGGTCAGGCTGAACAATAACTGTGCAGTTTTCACACCACAAACATATCTTAAAGCTGTGCACAAGCTGATTATCAGATACTAGGGCAAATGAAAGGTTGCATAATGTTTGAGATGCTAAAAAATCAAAGTACCATATTTTTTTATAGTTATTAAATATCTTGACTGATTTTTCAGATATGTAAAACTGAGAAAAATACTGATGCTCAGCTACCATTCTAGCCAATGAATGTTACAATTCCACTGCATCACTTGTGTTCAAAAAGCAAGCTGAGTGAAGAGTTTGTACTGAGTTATCTCCTGGAAGGGACATTCCTGAAAGAATTAAGCCAAATGGAAATGCAAGCCCCAAAAGGAAAAAGCTTACTGAATTCCAGAATCTGTGTCTCATGTTTATATTCAGCTCAATGCACCAGTGCATTTTTCCCATTCCTTAGAATTTCACCAAGACAATTTATAATTGTTAACATAACTGCCTAAAGCCTGTTAGGTGTAAATCTGTAAGCAATGAAGTGAGGTGGAAAAGTAGCTTCCCTGTGACAGATGTGTGCTTGAAAATGAGGTGATAATAGGTAAAATGGTATTAAGAAGACTAATGACATACAATAACAAGCCTGTCTAATTGTAAGGATTTAATTAAAGCAGAGCTGCTGTGATGCTGATGCAATTATTAAGAGAATATCTGGCTTTCTGTGCCAGATCAAGATGCTGTTTCAAAATAATATAATACAAACCTTTAAAAAGGTCTAGATCCTAGCATGTCATATAAATATTTTAATCTACTTAATTACTTTGGGTTAAGATTATATTAACGGAGTTGAGCAAAAAAAATATATTCCTAAGATGCTTCAGAAGCACATTATATATGAAGTCCTTGCCATTCTGCCAGACACTTAGTGCCTGAAATTTTTAGAAACAAGATTGCATGAATGATAAAAAAGCTGGATGAATGACAAACTGCAAAACATACAATATTTTATTATAAGGTTAGGTGGCTTGTGACAACTCTAAAGCTGCTTTCAGCTCTTTCCCACTGAATTATATTTGCAACTGTAACTAGCACCACATGCTACTTGGGATTTGCTAGTATGTGTTAGACAGCAGATCCCGAATTCCAGTAGACTAATGCATGAAGCAGATCTGCTTAGGCTCCTCGTACCATCCGTGAAAACTCCCTTCGGTTAATAATTTAGAGCAGGGGCCCCTCTCATCTCTAAGAAACCCTGATTTATAAACTTAAATAGATGGTAAGAATTCCTCATTGTTCCTCCTTTCAGTCTAGTCCCAATGTCCAATCTTCCCTGGGAGGCTCAAATACAAGGCATGAAGGATACATACATGGCTGGCCTCAATCCCCAGCATTTTTGCTTTGAAAATTGCTAGCCAATTCAAATGAAGCATTTTTCTTGTATCTGCTGTCACCTCAATCCATGCTGTCCTGTATGCCTACTTCAGCACTTGCACTTTCTCTTATTTATTCCCTTTCCAATATCCATTTACTGCCTCGGTTTCCATTTCATGGTGACCTTAATAACTGCTATGCTCAAGAAACTCGGCCAGCATCTCTCTTTGTAAAGTATTAAAATGTGCAAGACCTACTTGTTGTAACACGACTCAGAAGTCCTAACATGACCCTTTCCTTTCCCTCCACTGATTTCCTTATGTATAAGGAGTACATTTTTGCACCTTGTCTAACCCCTTCAATACCTTTATGCCATAGGGGTTTTGACTGTCAATTAAATGCAGGTTTAAGATTGTTCTTATGTAGTATCTTATCATAGGTCTAAAAATCTCAAGTCATCTGGACAGATTAGTGGTGGAAAAGCAAAGATACTACAGTGCAGCCCTCCAAATAATTTTCTCTGTTTAATACTTTTTAAAATTATATGCTTACCTTGAGGTTGCTCTACAGATGGACTAGCAGCCTACAATATGGAAAGAAAGCAGAATCACGGGGATGTGTCTGTACCCACACTCAAGCCTGCTACTCACTTTATAAGGCAGGGATATCTTCTTTGTCTTACTTTGCAATATTGCCATTGAGTGGCTCAAAGGCTTTAAGGACAAAATATGGCTTTACAAAAGCATTTCAGATAGACTGATTTTAAATATCTCAAATGCAACTACTTGAGAGCTAATATAAATTCTATCATTGTCTAATTCAAATTAAGGAAAATTCACCAGTGCAGGGAAAGCTTCTTTCCCCTTGTCCCTGTACAAAGCAATAACAAAAATTAACAGCAGATGGTATATGAACTATTGGTCATTTGTACAGTCATTCAAAGTCTATTTTAATCCTTTTACAGGAGACTTTAATTATTTTTTCCTTCCAATCGCAGTTATTTCTTTCTTCGTTATTTCAGCATTTCCCATTCCAGCTAATAACCAGAAATGAACATAAAGCTGTGGTCCTGGATTTTACAGAAGGTTTGGTTCAGATTTCATGCTATGAGTATCATAATATTTATAGCTAATGAGAGAAAGGGACAAACCCAACATTTCACATAGGCCAGACAAATAATTTAGAAGTGATTTTCTACCTTTAGACTTACAGGCTTGAGATGGTAGCCTACAGGCAATGGATTCATTCCCCCTATCCACCAGATTGTCCACTGATTCCACCCCAACAAATCACTTTGATAGTTTGTTTACTCTGGGTTTTGGATTAATCGATCCAATACGTTAGAAGGAACATCCCCCCGAGGTTTCCTACATTTTCAACTTGTCAAACATCATTCTGCCCTCATGCACTGTCTTTTAGACACACTCTCCTCACCCTTTCAACACTCTACAAAGGACTCAGACATCCCAATTTATTTTAGCCCTGTGTTACGTTAAGACATCTTGTTTTCAGCATCAGCATCAGTAAATGATAGCTCCAAGGAGAGCGTGATTTAAAGGGCTGTGCATAAGCATGAAAAGATTGCACAGATTAACTTTCCTGAGTCTCAGAAAAAGTGGAGAGTCTTCTTTATTATTTACAGAAGTAGCTTGCAATAGTTGAATTAAATAGAAATAACAAAAAAGGAGTCTTTAATTGCTCATGTTTTACAAAAATCTTACTCTTGCACTGCTTAGTGGTTTTTAAACATGTACACTCTAAAGTTGAATGAAATCTCAATCTATTCTGTCCCAGCCTGTCTGTCTCCACCTTGCTTTCCTCCTTTCTATCTCACTTGTTCTTACTTCTGAAGACAGATCTGGAGAGACTTTGCTCTCAGTACATCTGTCTTTTTGAAAACCTCATTCCAATTCTTCCTAGCTTACTAAAGTCATGCAAAAAATCTGGTTGCGGTGGCATTTGAGCTATTGCAATGGTCATATTTGTTCCATTCATACTGGGCCACATTAAATGCCACCACAACTGATAGCGCACACTTGCTGGTGGAATGCACAAAAGATTAGGAACCAACATTGACAAAGAACTTCCTGTGACAAACCGGCTTGGTATGTCCTAGTTCAGGAAGGAATGAAAATTGTTGAGTAAAGATGAGCAGAATTATGATGTTCTGAAACTTTTGAAAAGCTGAGACAACATGGACCGAGGGCAGTTCCTGTTTCCTGGTTGTTCTGCCAGTGGCATAAGATGGGATACCGAAGATTTGCTCCAACACTGCCCTAGGATACTTGACACACGTGGAGTACCAGGGTGGGAGAGAAGGAGAAATAGCTGTTTGCTTTCCTGTAGTTTAGCTGATGAAGAAATGTGCTTTCTAGTTTAAACTAAATACCAATTTCTTCTCCTCTTAAGTACTTCTCTGCTGATCAAAACCAGAAGGCATATTCTTTCCAGATCAAAGATATGGTTGAAAATGTTGGAAATTATCAAAATTCCCAGAAGACACCACTAGTAAACTGCAGAGCCACAAGGGGTTTGTGGATTCATGAAGACTTTACAACTCATTTGATGTCAGAAGGCATCACAAATTCCAAAATATCTGTAATGGGAGGGTTTTTTTTTCCTCCCTTGGGAGTTGAGGAGGGAGAGTTGGTCATGACTTGCTTAAGCAAAAGTCAGAGGGACAACTCTTAGAAAACCCCTGGGTTTACTTCTCTTGTTTTTGCAAAATAAAGATGTCTTTTAAAAGTATTTCTCCTTCTGGGTAAAATCACAATGGAATTTAACATTTCAGAAAGAAATTAGAAAGAAAAAATAACTTTCTGTTTCAGAATACTAAAAAAAAGATTCCTGTCACTTTACGTCTGTCTTCCAAAAGTAACTAGTTGTGTTACAAGGAAAAGAAGGGAAGGAATCACTTCCATACAGTCTGCAAGTCCCCCCACCCCAAAAGCCAATAAAGAAAGCAGAACAGCTATATAGGATAGCCGCATGATGAAACAACTCTCAGGCTCAGTTGTAATTTAAATAAGTTTCTCCGTAAATCTAGATATCCTGTCTATGCCATGCAACACTTTCACACAGAAAATGGAAAGACAGAATTAGGGAGATGGAAATAAATCTGGACACAGAAAAGAAAATGAGAGAATCAAAATAAGCTAATGGAGAAACTGCAGGGTTTTTTTTTTTTTGGGGGGGGGGGTTGTTTTTTTTTTTTGTTAAGTGCAGCAAACTGCTTGGTTTAACCAGAGGATGACTTGCCCAAACACAAATTTTGTTATGTGTGATACCAAATTTGTTCCACTGCATTCTTCATCTGTAAAACAAGTGACATAAACAGGATGTGCTTGTACTGGCAATGACTTCTATTTGCAAGGCAGGAATATCACCTCATTGACATAAATGACAAAAACTCCCAATAAAACTAAAAGGACAAGGCTTCATCCATAGTTTACTGTTCCTCACTATTCAGCTATAGTTGTTAATAGCTTGATCCCACAATTTTTTATGTGGATGAATGACTATACTCATATTTGTTCCATTCATACTGTGCCACGTTAAATGTCACCACAATGATAGTGCATGCGAGATCTCTCACAGCTAAGTAACAGCGCTATTTGTAGTGTTAGGAAACAAGTAGGGAAATGTCATCTTGGGGTCGCAACTGGACCAGGTTGCTCAAGAAGTTAATAAAATCCCAACATTCAATTATCAGCCATTTACAGATGTATTCCTTTGGAAAAGTATCCTTAGGATTCTTTGTGATAAGCACAATTAAAATAATTTCAGTTTTCTTATAAGTCTGTACAGTTTCCTTTTATGGCACAGAAAATCTCAATGTTCAAGAATCATTTTGTAGAGAAGTCATTTGCAAGTATAATTTATCCCCATATTGCCATACAAGATTGCACTTAGAAAGACAAACAGAACAAAATGAATGATAAATTTCCCTGCTCATTATGTATGATCAGGATCCTGCAAAGGCATTATGTCTGATATAAATATGTGAAATACGGTCTTTCACTCATGAATTTACGTAAGTTTGACTTAATAATAAGTGAGATTAAAAACTCTTTGTGAGCATGGAAGGAAGATCTCAAGTCTTGCTGTGAGAGAGAAAATGGCCGGGGGGAGTGGGTGGGTGGGGTGGGGGGGTGAGCAACAGCAGCACTTCTTGAGAGGTATTGCTAACCACCTTGAGCCCTGAATGGATCAGAAGCAAGCCATAAAAGAGAAACATACTTCACACTTGTTTTAATTTCTGCCTTTCTTCTTTTTACCTCCCCAAATGAAGGGAAATAAAACATGCTACAAGAGCATTTACATTAACAAAACATAATTATAGCCTCTAAAACATTTTTAAATTGAAGTAATTGCTTTGTATGACCTGCTTCTACCTATGACTCTGCTCATGTTTTGCTGATTTTTTTCCTCAAAATATTTTGCTACTCCATTATGAGGGTTTTTTTGGTTCAACAAACATGTCAAAAATTTAAAGTAGTGTTATTTTATAAATATTGCAGCCTGCAGCCTATATATAGACAAAATTAATGTAACATTTTGTACTACTGGATTTTATATTTCTTCTGTAGTATATTATTTCCTATTAGTGTTCCATCATCCTTGGCTTCATTATATCATTTTGAAAGCTCTGTTCACCTGAAAAGGAAATAAAAGTTCTCCTTTTCTGTAATTTAATGGATCTAGGTGCTGATCCGTCAGCTTTAACATAAATTCTTGCTTTTCAATAATGAAGACAACATTTGCAGTGCCAATTCTCTAGTCATTTATACTTCTAAAACTCCACTGACTGCAGGGAAGTCACTCCTGATTTACAGAACCGTAACTAAGAAAATCATGTTACACACTACAGCATTACGCTATTGATCAAAGTACTAAAGTTTCTTGTGCAAAGGGACAACCCAGAGTACAACACTGCAGAACTCAGAAGAGATGTTGTATGAATGTAATGTGTAGTTTATGTTTTGAAGTTTCCAGCTTTACTTCTCAAAGTGAGACTTTTTCATGGCTGCTTTGCCAATCAGTCACTGGGCTGGAGCATTGTCATAATTAATACAAATACACATGCTATTACTGCAGCAGAGCTAGACCACCTGTAGAACACTTTGCTTATGCAGTGTTATAAACTTAATGATTAATATAGCAGCATATCTCACCATTGTTACTGAAGTAAGAATAACAAATTGGTTTATCCCATTTTTATGTGAAAATAAAAGCTAAGCAATTCCCATCCCCTTCCTTTGCAAAAGGATATTCTAGCAGTGTTCCTTTCAAGAAGGAGTCTCTGAGGTTCATGTATATCAATTTAACAAGAACATCCCTTTGGACAAGCATTCTGCAAATGTCTTTGAAGATATAACCTTTTCTTTATAAGTGTTTTAAAGATATGTTAGTCTGAGATATCTACATATTCCAGCCAAAACTACTGGGATTTTATTTTTTTTTTTTGCTAGTGGTAAGAGAAAGGACAATAACCCCTTCTACACATCCACAGCACAGTTTTGTCATTGTTGTTTGAAAAAAACATTTGACTTTCCCATCTCTTCCAAATATCCCATCTGAAGATTGAGCTGTTGTAAAAGTACAGTCTTAGCTTGACTGAAACTTATGCAAGGGGGGTTTACTACCTACACCAAGGTAGCCAGGATTTCATTGTCAGGCAATTAGACAATAAGAATAAATTATGAAATTAAGAAGAAATAAAAGAATACAAAAGACTGCAGAACTTTATGCTACATAGGGTGTTAGAAGGCTTTATGACCCCCAGGCTTTCATATACTTGCACGTGCATCAAGTGATGCAAAAGAGCATACCATGACCTTTAGGTTTGCCATGTGCCATTTTCTCTCTTCTCCTGCTTAGACATCATTAACCTTGGGCCTCAAGAAAACTTAATTTTCTCCTTATTTTTACTATGTTCAGTACAATTGGACTGTAGCAGATTTTTTTTCAGGGGGAAAAAACAAATCAGCTCGCACTTGTTTTTGTAAATGCTAAAAACATAAGAAAATAGAAAATTAGTATTTGTAACAGGATAGCTCCTAGGCATTGCAGTAGATAAGCAGGAAACTGTTAACATCCGTGTTATATAAATAAATACATCACAAAGCCTTCTTCAGTAACTTTAAATGGACAATTTAAATGGACAAGACAAAGAGGGAAATGGAAACAAAACTGAATTACACAGACGACAATTTGTCCAAGGTCACACTACAGCTGTCTAAAGTCACTACGTTGACACAATGGAGCAACTACTGGCAGCAGTACTAAAAATTCCCATATATTTAAGCTTTATCCATGCAACCATGCTGCTAGTCAACTTCCAAATGCATTGGCAGCAGCAACATAGGGTTGGTTAGTCACTGGAAGAGAAGATAGGAGGTCTCCTGCAATTTAAGTATTATTTCTCCAGTTTGACAAGTTACCAAGCAAACAGAAGAAGCAGCAAGCACTTAGGTATTAAAATGTACCCTTCTCAGTACTGAGATTTACAAATTAATTTATTTCAAGCAGTAAGAAGAGGCTCCTGGAGTTGCTGTCAACATTAACAAATTCTTATTAATGGCCGTCTTATTCCACCTCCATTCACAACTGCTCCGAAGAAAGATGCAAAGGAATGGAAAGGGTAAGAATAAAGGAAAAGTAGTGGAAATATTTCTATTTCCAATACCTAATGGTCAAAACATTGAAATATGCAAAACATCTCAATATGCTGCAAGAAAGCTGATAGCAACTGCAACATGAAAGCAAGCTGTAGGACTGTGTATCATTGTTTATTGTTCTATTATAATAATCATCAAATAAGAGATTCAGAGCCCTGAAAAAAAGATGGAATGTAATTTCTGGAAAAAGTACTATTTCAAAAATGTGTTGAAATAACCACAATAATATTATATCAAATTCAGGACAATTAAATAGGAAAAGAACTAGAAATTCTTTGCTACAACAATAAAAAAAAGCTACTTCAAAGTAATTGCTTACAACATATTCTACTATTTATCTAAAGAAAAAGATAGAAGTGTGAATTATAAAACACAATTTGTTCCCTAAAGTCTATAGAAGTAAGAGGAAACAAAATTGTTAGCCCTGTGATTTTAGATAACACCATGCAATACACACATGGGAAGCATTAATGGATTAAGAAAGGAAAAAGAATTTTATCTGCTGTCTGGAAAAATTACTGCAAACATAAAGATTCACATATATAACAGCAAAAATAGCTTTAAACCCTTTTTTTTTTTGTTACAGATCAACAGAATGAGCAGGGAGGGAAAACCATTTTATGGAAGGTAATAGATAAGGTTCATGTATGTATGTTAAAGATGAACAACCCATATTCTTAACGAAAAGAGTGTTCTGCTTGATACAATTAATTTATAATAAATGTTGCATATGCTTTGGAATACCTGAATCATAAATATTACCACTTCAGTTTCTGAAAAAGCTTCAAGAATCCCATCTCTCTGAGTTCAAATCTACCACGTTTCTTTTCTGCATACTACAATGTGAAGTCCAGTTTCACATGAAAAGAGGAAGTAGCATATTAGAAAGAGAATTTATGTTCATAATTATTTGCATTTCTTTAAGACAGAGAAAGAGCAGTTTAAGCCAACTGCTATATATGATTTTAAGAATTAATCAGAACTCAAAAATTTTCTTTCACATAAAAAGTTGTATTTTTAAGTCATAGATAATCCAGAAGATGTAGTCAACATTTATTTTCTAAAGAGACATACTTTTTCCTTGAGAAACAGCAGCCCTGAATGAAGAAATGCAAAGACCCTGAAGATGCAATGCAGAGGCAGAGGTAACTATTTCATCAACGTATTAGAGTAAGGTGTTGGAAAAAAATACTAGTTAAAAGGAGTTAATTTCAAACATATAATGCATATGGATATGGGAATAAAAATCAAGGCCAGCAATTAATAAGACAGGGATGGAAGTCTAATGTGCCTCTGGCAAAACATAATGTCTATTTTGATACCTACATAAACCAGGAAATGAGGCTTTTTGGGTTTTAGGTGGCTATTTTCCCCTTTGGAACTGTGGACTAGTACTAGGGTACTCAGTTCATTGCCCTTTATATGGCTGGTCATTAGTTTCTTGCTGATACCCTTGAAATATGTTTGATGAGGAAGCCACACATCCCAAAGTTCCTATAGTAGAAGTCCACTGCATGTGACGGCTGCGTGCCTTTGTTTCCTTTCCTTCATTTTCCCTTCCCCACCAACCTTCCCCAACTTCCTCTCTCTCAGGAGAAGTAACTTTACAGATGGGTATGGATAGATCTAAGCCTGTATGTCCATGTTTCCATCAGGCTAGAGCAGCATCAGGTACAGTTTGGGGAACATCTATCCATGTACAGTGGAGAACCCTGTTGAAAAAAAATTGTCTTCCCTTTCAACAGAGCTTATTGCCTAGCTGTAAAGATAAACCATCATGGTTACACAACTTATGACTTGGGTCTGGCTTGTGTGTAGCCTGTTCAGACCACAGACAGAAAAGCTCACCTTTGCTCTCATCCCCATAGACCTGCCTTTGGGCTCAGCTATACTGTCTCTCCTATCCTGATCTGTCAACACATTTCACGTAACTGAAATGGCTTGGGACATGACACATGTTGGAAAATAATGTAATTTAAAAACATGTACTTAAATACTAGAAACAAAAGGTTCTGGTTTCAAAACCTGACAGGGACTTTCAATGCAGATCTCTAGCATTTTATCTAGTCTCAGTACAAAAGGAAAGCAGACTTCAAAGATGAAGCTGTGTCAAAGGACTGCTTTGAAAAAACATCTCTGCAGCTGGTAAAAGGCACAAGTGCCCAAGCCTAGGCAAACTACAGAGCTTCTCAACAGCTCAAGAATTTACAGCAGCAAAGAATTTAGTCCATCCAGGTGTATGTAAATACCAGGAATGGTCAAACTTACTCTTAATTTGTATTTCTTTGACTGTGGAGGGGTTTGTAACCTGCCTGAAAAACAAGGTACTTCCAACAACCGTAATTCTGAATATCTCAAAGTATTTAATTAGAGCCACTCAGAATAAGTTTAACTGCAGTAACTTTTGTGTATGGCAGAATATCCTCTATGATTTGTGCTACTCTGTTCCATTAAATGGCCATTCCAAAACCATAATATCTTTCCTACCATTCATAGAGCAATACCACACAGAAAATACTAGACGGTATCCAAAAATTACTTATGCGGGTATATGTCACCTTCTCAGTAGTGAATATCTGCAGTACATCTCTATTAAGATAAGATCTTAAGTACTGCTTATCAGGAAATATTGATTTTGCTTCTTAATCCTATGACCATATGTAAAAGCTACATCTTCCAAAGAGAAATTAGATTACCTGTTTTTTCTTTATCCTCTTTCTACAATAGCCCAATGACTTGTTTGCATTGCTCCCTACTGCTGTGTGCTGTCTTGGTTGTTTCAATTACTTTTCTACAATAATCAACACTTCTTTCCTCATCAGTGTACTGGATGATTGGTTCCCAGACTAATTATTTTACATATTTCTATACACTGTATTTGCCATCTGTTGACCCAATTACCTAAATGATCCAAATCCTCTTCAGTCTGGTTGCAGTTTCTCATTATTTGCTTTAACTTCCAGTTCAGTAACATACATAAGCCATGAGGGCTTATTTTCCATTTGACATCCATGTATCTGTAGATCTTAAGACTTAGAGGGTCAGATACCACTAAAGAATATTCTGAATCTGATGCACTGGACAATTATTTCTTCAAATGGTATAAAAGATGATACTAGCATATATATATATATGTGTATGTGTGTGTGTATATATATATATATTTATATATATGACGTTTCTGGCTTATTTTCAAGTTTAGGTCCGAATATTCATTCATCTGCTCAGCCTAGTCCTCACTTTTAAGGTTTTCAGAGATATTTTTGAAGTATGTAGCTATCACTGCAGACTTAAATCATTTCCTTCTCAGCTTTGCCAGCTTTGTCTAACACTAACTAACTACTAACAGAAAGAAGGCAAACACACAATGGGCTGATCATGTCCTCAGGTGCTCCTGACAAAGTAAGTTGCTTTACTGATATCCTGCAAGGATTAAACACTGCACTTTCTACAGAGGAAAGTGGGTTTCTGAATTATATCATATGTTTCATATGACAATGGCTGTGATACCAATTCAAGACACTACTGTAAACTTCAGTAAGCAGTAGTGGCTTTGAATTTTGCAAGAGAAGAAGATACTAATACTGTTTCTTTCTGAGAAGGAGTGGGATGGAGGAGAATTTCTCAGCAAAAAAGCTTTTTCTCACTGTGATTTTTAAATAAGTGGGAGAAATCAGAAGGGAATGGTATATGCACAGAGAGAGTTAAAAGGCTGGAGGGTTTTTAGGGAGAGGGATTTGCAGTTTGCTCTAATTGCCTGCTTATTCCTTCATTATGGTTGAAGGGTTCTGGTAATTCACCATTATTAAATATTCAAGGACTGGTCTGGAGGAAGCATTCTTCAGGGACTGCTCTCATCACTCCAGTGTGAGTTGAAAATCCTGCTTCGTGCCTGTTCATGTGTGCAAATAAAGCTTTGCTTTTCCCTTTTTATTGACTTCCCTTACTAAAAAGGCTTCAAGCATTGTGGTAATGTGAGATTATGTAGGAAATTAACACTTGTGCATCTTCCATAGGTCTTTCCTTATATTAACATGAACAGTGTGTTTAATTTTTAGAAGCAGAGAGTAAAAATGTTCCTCCCTCTGAGTACAGCCTTAATATGTCAACACTTCCTCCACTCCCATGTTGCTAATATTCTCACCTACATGCACTTTCCTCACCTAAAGACCTCATAGCATGAAGAGTCGGTTCTCTTACTTCCTTGTCAAGTTGGACTAGTATAAAAGATACAATCATAAGTTATACAGTACTTTCAAATCACTTGAAGAACAAATTGTCAGCTATGCTAGGGAAACGCTGCATTACTAGAAAGGCTTCATCAGTACTAGGGCCCTATCATAACAGGGAGTATGTACACACAGTAGTTGAGCATCCTTTCTCCAAGTCTTCAAAATAAAGAGGCACAAAATGCCTTCTTGTACTGGTTAGACACAAAAAGCACCTACAAAAGTTGAGAAGAGTGCTTGGCCATGACATAGTCCACCACTGTAGAGGTTAGTCTCATTTCTATGCAAATTTTTCACTGAGGTCTGACTTCTGCGGAGGGAGTAACAGTGAAAGCTATACAAATCACACCGCAGGATCACAACTGTTATATTGTAAAAATCAGCTGTCACCGGCAAGCACCTTCTAAGAAGGCTTGAGAGCTACCCTGGGAATTACCATCAGGTGATGTTTGGACTTCAACATCCAGATCTGTACCTAAGTGTTCACTTTAGTCTAGAAGTTTCTAATAAGCATATAAAATAATTTCAAATCCAATTATTACGGGTTGCTACACAGAAAATTACAGAGAAATGCTATGTCCTTTCTCAGTATATCCTTATGTATGATTCAATATTAAATTTAATTTGGCAGGGAATAATGCTGGACTCTGCTGGATTTTGTTTTGGCTAACATTGGCGATTCAAAGCAGCTATGTCCCATGTCCTAGATTATGCTGAGATCTGTTCATCAAAAATTACATTTAATTTATCTTTCACTTGAAGCCAAATTCTTTCATTTTTATTTTGATAACCTAAGGCACAATCTCATGAAAATGAAGTTGCGAAACCTTGTATTGATCATACACAAAACAACCAAAAAAACCCTTAACAAACTCATGACATCCAAACCATGAAATAAGTATTACAAGTGTAATACTTATTTGGTAACAAATAATTCTGAGGATTACTTACTCCTCTTGTTTACATCTTTGAAAGTTTTAGACACTAGGGAAATTTTCTGTGTCAAACTCTACCAGGATTTGTTTTGGAATTCCTGATAGAAACGGGTAAAACTTAAGTTTGCTCTCTAATCCTAATAAAATATGTAGGATTCTTTCTTCCTGAAACCACTGAATAAGAAAATTCCAAATAGATTTGGGCAAGGATTTCCTGAAAATGGTGTATCTACCAAAAAAAAAACAAAACCAAAACCCCAAACTCAACAACAACAACAAAACAAAAAACAAAACAAAACAATTTAGTCAGACTCAAGGTAGTTGCAAATTTGGCTGAAATTCACCAAAGATTTTCAACTAAGTGAAAGAAATGTTAAAGGCTGATTTTCACAAAATTATGGTTTAGTGGTTTGAACACTATGTACAAAGTACACAGATGATCAATTTCTTCTCTGACTGAAGAAGCTCAAAACGCAAATCTTCCCCTCCTTGGAGAGTATCCTGACTAGCAGCCTGTAAGCATATTTGATTTTTTTTCTCTACTTTGCATAACTCCTTAAATGAAGGTGGTAATTCTTCCACATCTACAATAAGCATCCTATCCATTGTTGTTGTTGGGTTTTGTTGTTTGCTTATTTTTAAGGTGGCTCTTTCTTTACAGTAGTCTTGAAATATTGAAGTAGAAGTATTAAACGGAAGCAGACAGGAGGAGAGGGAGGGAGTGATTTTCTGGCCTGATGGTTTCAAAAATCATTTAGGAGGATTTAAGGGTTCTGGAATTTGCACTGCTGAACATTAAGTTATTTACATAACATGAAACTGTCAACAGGAAATCTATAATCTATAGGTACGTGACTAGAGTGTTCCTCCTGAACAGGTAGACAATATGGATTTGATTACCTTCTGACAGGGAATGATCTGGACCCATATCTCCTTTCTGTTTTATATCTAATCTACTGCATAAAGGGGCATCTCTTTTCAGCAATTTTGGGAAGAAAAAGAAAAAAAAAAAAAAAGTCGCAATAAAAGCCAGACTTTTCATTTAAAAAAAAAAAAAAAAGCCAGCTAGACTGGATTAGACCATTCAATCTCTGATGGCAATGGTAGTGGATGGCCTAACAAAGACGGTAAAAACAGGGAAAGCATATACTGATCTATCAGCGGAATACTTCATCTGTAACTTAGGGACCTCCTGAGCTTTTGATGGCATCTTTGTATTTAATAGTCCCCGATCGGATGTTTTCTGCCGTGAATTTGTCCAACCACTTTTTAAATCCATGTAAATTTGTAGTAAATGTGACATCCTGTGCAATAAGTTTCTCAGAACAATTATGCGAAGTGTGAGGATGTACATCCCATTGCTCATTCAAAGCTACCACCAGATAATTCAATCTGATAGCTTGTTCTTATGGGGGGGGAGAAGAGTGGGGGAGAAGAGTGGGGGAGAGAGAAGGAGAATAATCATTCACTACCATTATCTTTCATGGTGCCTGGGATTTTGTAGTCTTTTATCATATGCCCCCTCAGCTGTCTTATTCCTAAACTGAAGTCTTACACCATATAATAGTCCTGTGTGCACAATAAGATCCATACCAACCAACTCTGTCACCTTTCTCTGAATCTGTCCTGAATCCACTGCCTCTGTCCTAGGGTGGAATTGAACCAAATTTCCCACAGTATTCAGGTACAGCATGGACTGATATACACACGTGCTGGGGATTTACAGAACAGAGTAGTAACAGTTGCTTTGGAGCCTGCCCCT
>JAVJGJ010000014.1:77883574-77927085 GCA_035590215.1 Microhierax caerulescens
CTGACCTGAAAGAATGCTGAGCTGAGAGCTACCGTAACCTCAGACCTGACAACTGAATGTTAACAATTAGCTCATGGCCTGCTACGCTGCGTGTACATACGCTGCTTGGCATTTATATTACTGAGCTTTGCCTGGCCTGTTTTTTTGTCACACAGATAGTTTACTTCTCAGTCAGCCCTCACTCGTGTTACTCAGAAAAAACTGCATACTGTCAGCAGCCTCTGTCACCTCATCCTTCACAGCCTTTCACACTCGTGCTGGTGACTTCCCAAAGAAGTGTCTTAAAACTGTGACCCACTTTTTAGACAGCTTTTATACAGGTGAAGAACTACCCTCTTCTGCAACGGTTTTGGCTTTCCCTTGGTGCTTTTTTTGGCACTTCTTACATTACCTTGGGGGGGAGTGGGGTGTTGATATTTGAGTGCTTGTGAGTGGCTGGTGCTAGCGATTTGCTAACATTCATTTTATCTATTTGTTCCATAGGTCTCCTCTGTGGCAACTGAACCTTTATGGTTCTTTTGCTACAGTCTTATCTTCTCTTAGCAGTCCTTTCACACATTCCTCATCTATTGGCCCTCTGCACACTCTGGCAGAATTTCTGTTTCTGTTGTGTCTCTAAGTTGATGTATTCTTTTTTCAATACATTTTGAAGTTGCTGCTAAAAGTCTTTGTAGCTTGACATGTTACGTTTCTACACAATAAAAACTGTCAGAGGTTAAATTACTTCCTATTTTCCTCTTTTGGACATAACATTAAATTTCTGATGGATGCCTTCTTTCTTCTGTTACTTTCTTCTGTTATCCTCTCTTACCTCCTTGTTTGGCCATGGCGGCTTTTGGACAACTTTTCCATAGCCTTTTAAATAGATGACATTGTCTCCAATATGCGGTCTTTGAGCAGTGGCCAAGACACCTGCAAAGATTCTGCGCTTTCAGCTACCCTTTTCATTTTCCTTTCTTAAGGTGCTTCCTCATTCTTCTCAGAGGCCCCTTTTTGCCATCAAGTACATGCAAAGTGAATGCTGACCCCTGTCACTCCTGCAAGAACACATGGAAGGGCCACACAGTCACTGCAAGGGAGCACCTCCATGTCCACAGCATATTGGACAGTGTTTGTGCATGCTTCAGGCCCGTCAAGGCTGACATTCCCTCCCCTGCATTTCGCTCCATGAATTAGTTGTCTGCAGCAGTACAGTTAAATTAGAGCTCGGTTTGTTGAGGTTTTTTCCTCATCCATTTTCAAGTTTGCAGCCAAGCCAAGAGACAACTATTCCCCAGCCATAATTTCAGCAGTTTTCACAGAAGAAACACCAGAAATTTTCCTCGGTTTAGTATTTTTACAGTTGACTGTTATTTATTGCTGTAAGTTAGATTTCAGTATATTTGCATATCTGCATTTCACAGCTTAGGAAATGTAAATTAAAAGTTAATTACACTGAAATATGAGGGGAAATATAATTATTATCTCAACATTAATAGTGTCAAGGAAGCATATTTTAATACTGGAGTTAACTGTGTAGTTATCGAGATCTGCATTAAATTCATGGTTTATGCTATCCAAACTAGATTATCATTTATTCTTTCTGCTTTTACTATTCGTGAAAATACACAGTTCTCTGACATATCATAATATCTTATTGCTTTTTCTTCTTTTTTTTTCCTTTCTCTGTCTTTTTTGGCCCTAAAGGCTTACATCAGAACATCACTAACTTACTACAGCAAATTACTTTGACTTGATCTACCTCTGCTTTACTGCAGACATAGCAGCCTTGGCTGGGACTGTAACTTTGACAGGTAAATTCCAGTTACTTTAGTCATCAACCATTCTGAATTACCGAAGAACTATTAACAAATTCCTGACATGAAAATACTGCCTCTTGTCACTCTCATGCAATAACTAGAATAAGCAAGTAAGCAAGTGCTCATTTTCTCATTCAGCTGACATGTCTTCAGTCTTACCCACCTGAGCTTTGATACTTAGTATGCCACATACCTACAAGAACTATGAAATTTTAAATGGAAAGCTTTCCCAAAGAAAGTTCCAGTTCAGCTTAAAATGGTGCCAAGTTCTATACTTGCAGAAACAGCATTTGGATGCTGCAGGTACCTAAAAGGTGAAAGCTGTAGGACAAGGGACCTTTTTTGGTTGAACCTCCTCTCTCTTACTTACAGCTCTAAAGCCTGAAGCAAATGAAAGCTTAAGACACTGCAAAGCTTGAGACATCACAATTCAAATAAACACAATGTTAGCAGAAGAGCTTCCCCAATAACTTTTGCCCAGATACATTGAAGTAGCTCTGCATTTTTAAGCCTAAATTTACATATGTAGGTAGTGTCACGGATGTCTGCTTTAAAACAACAAACTCTTCTTCAGCCTAATTGAAGGATTTTGTCTCACTTTGGGTGAATATCTAAATTAGTGAAGGGAAAGAAAGGCAGATACTTATTTTTAATATTATGGGGATAGTCTGTCTGCTTTTCACTCTTTTTCAAATCTCCTCATCCCTAATTTCCAAAAGGTGTCTCATTCATCCAGCTACAAACTAGAAGCATTTTCATATTACAGAAAAACTGTTTCTTTGTTATGCCCATGATGAATGCAATAGCAACAAGTTCTATCTGTATGCACAGGGATTTCCTGAATACTGTTACTATTGATAGAGCTGATGCAGTGGTAACCCTGGTTGGATATTTTTATATCATCTGCCAACTCTAAGAAGACATCTGGAAAAGAGGCCACAGTTTCCCTGTTCTCATTTTGTCAATACCCTTTTAGAGTGATATTCACTGGTGATAACTGCAAATTTGAGTATATAACAGCAGTGATTGAAACATTCAGCATCCTTTCTAAAATGACCTTTTCAAAAGAAGAAAAATCGCATCATCATTGAACAAAAAAGTATTGTTTCACTGGCATTATATTTTTTGTATCTTTAAAACTAAGTAGATGGTTTTGAGTACAATCAGCAAGTCAGACCCCTTAGAAACCTTTGAAAATGTTGAACTGCAATTAAAGTTCCCATGTTGTGTTGTGGAGATTTCATCTCTTTCATCAGGCAATTTGGGAACAAAAGTTAGATTTTAAAAAGTTGCTTACTGTTACAGTACTTTGCATAAATCCTTTGGGCTGAGAAAAGTAGTAGCTGTTTCCCAAATCTGTTAATGAATTTCACACTAAATACTTTGTAATCTTTAGAAACAAGGGACTTAACCAAAATTGCTTTTCCATCATTTTGGAAATATGGCAGTCTTCCCAACGGTAACATCTACTTTTTTTTAACTGGTGCTCTAATTCAAAACCGTAAAATCTGACTATAATAGCATTGTCCTGGTTGAGTTTCCTGCATTTCATACCTCCTTATAGTAATCAGAGTACCCTATGCTGATAAGCAACCAGGCTAAAGCACAGATGGTGGTCAGAGAGTAACTTTCAGTTTCAAGTACTCCAATTAAACTATTCCCCTGGGACTTCCACTCACAAAACAAGGTCACTTGGGGCCTGCACAGTGACAGTGACAAACAGTGCTTCTAATTAAAGAAACCCAAAACACTGTTAGTGCTATTATCAGTTTCTCAGGGACCAGTAAGAAAAATATTTTAGCCTCACACTTTGCTGACTACTATGAAATAAACATATATTTGTAATTAATGACGATAGGCAATAATAAACATTTGACCTTAATTTCTTTCATATGCATAGTGACACAAGATCATATAAATTAAGAGTACTGGTGACAGTCTCTCACAGTGAGCAGAAACAACCACACCCGGTGGACTTGTGCTGCCGCAAAGCACCTTTACAGGCTGTTGGAGAAACATTCATTACCATGTGCCACGCTCATGTTTCACTAATACATAACCAATGTATAGAATTGCTCCATTAATCTTAAAGATGAATGACTACTGTCAGGGCTTTATACAGACTTATCTCTACCACCAACACTTGGGCAATGAGACAATAATAGCAACATTGCATTTGGTCTTGAGCAAGGGGAAAAAGAATGAATATTGCAAGTAATTAAAGATACTCAGTTTAGACAGTTGATCTTCTTTTCCAGGAGCCGGGACTCTATGTTTCACTAATAAGTCATTCCAAGTACCAAACCCCACTGCTAACATACAAATTTTTAACCTGCAGGAAAAGCAATTAATGGTATTACGTGACTGTGGACTTTTCACCAGTTCTTTAGCTTCTTCCTTTCAGCCAGAAACAAATCTACATAAACTGCATGAGATAAAAAGGTCAAAGGTCAAGAAAGATTCAACTGTAATTAACTTTTGAATGCATTGCTTTGTAGAGAACTTGGCTCAATGGCCATGTTCATATGCTTAGACTTTTGTATGGTTGTTTTTTTTTAGTTTGAATCTTGCTCAGGTCAGACTAACTTGCACCTAAAATGATGGCTTTGCAAAGCAGCAAAAAGCAAAAGGAAAATTTTGCAGACTGCCTTTAAATTTTTGTGATTGTCTTATCACATACTTGTCAGTTTTAGTCTCCATGAGCAATGTGTCAAAGTTTAGGATGGGCTGGGCAAACATCTACATGGGCTACACTGAACTACATAGAAAGCAAGTTCACTTATGCCCCAAGCTGTCTCTGCTAACAACTTGGGACTGCAGGGAACTGAAAGCTTCAGGGAACACAACGTTTCACAGTCTACACATTCAGTCTTGCTTCGCAGTGCTCAAAAATTATGAACATCTCACAGATTGTTATATAATAAAGTTTAATGTGGGATGTGTGTCCACATCACATGAATGTGGTGACCAACTTGTTAAACCAAGCACTTGGGAAATCTGTGGAACTGGGTGCAAGAAAGGCAGACTGCACTATTTTAGTCACAGATTACTGAGATACGTAATTTAGAGAAGTGACCTTTTATTTTTTTGCAGTCAAAAAGAGTATAAAAATAGATTCCAAATAAAAACTATTTCATTCTGTTATGAAAATTATGAGTATATCGGAAAGTGTACTGAATAGAAACATAACATTAAATCAGTAACAGAAACCATTTTATTCCTATAAAGCCAATATGTTACCACAATTACTTTTTCAATACCTAAAAAAAGTTTGCTTTCTGTTAACAGTGAATTCTGTAGTTCAATATATTCTATTTCATCTTTCCTATGACCATTCTTTCTATGTTTAAATTAAACTGTGTTCTTGACTGTTTTGGGAAATGTGCATCATCATAATGCTTTTGCTATCATTATTTTATTAGAAGCCATGGGAAAAATATGGTATGTAAGTTTCACAACAACTAGGCTATCCCTGGAAAATAATATTCAACTTCAAAAGAAAGAGCAGTCAAAATTAAAATGTTTTCTGAGGGGAAATGAGAGGGTTGCTGGAGAGTAGACTATAGAACACCAAATATGTGGGGATCCTAAGATGAACGTATTTAAATACGCTATTTGGGTTTATTAAGGCAAACATATTTAAGTTTGCTGTTTGGGTGTATTTCTTAATTTAATGGCATCTTTGCTGGGGTGGTTGTTCTTCATGGAACAAGCTCCTACTTCTGTATCTGTCCATTCTGTGTATCTTGTGTCTAACTTCTCATCACCTGATACAAAATTATATTCTCATTTACTACTAAATGTATCTCATTACCCATCACTTAAGTCTCATTTCTAATCTATGAATTCCATTAAAACAATTTACATGTTTTAGAGTACACTGATTTGGGATATTTATTTTCTTGTCTGTATTTGGACAAGACAGAACAGCATAGTGGCAGAGAAGCAAGGAAAGAAAAATGGCTTTGAAAAGTTGTGAGATGAAGATTAGAGAAATTCAGACAGACGTTCAGACTCAAAGATGATGGGATCTGTAGCCTAGGGAGGGAGGATGAGGTTACAGCCTTTAAGCCATGCTATGCAGGAAGATCCACAAGAAAATCTAGGTCAGTCTCTCACTATAGATTGCACACTGCTCAGTAGTAGCAGCAATCTGTGTCTGGTAGTTGTATGAGGGAGAGGCAGGAGATGATCCTCACTTGACCTCAAGCACAATACCAGACAAGAGGTGGTGGTGTGAGAACATGTGTGGGCATAGTTTCAGGGGCTAAAGCTCCATTAGGTGCCCCACTTCCAAGTAGTCCAGATGTGAACTCCTTCCTGTTGGTTTTTCCTTCATTCATTTCCTATTACTGGTAAATACAGGGTGCTCTTTTTTTTTTCTTTTTTTCTTTTTTTCTTTTTTTCTTTTTTTTTTTTTAATGCATTTTAACATCAGCAGTTGACTACCATTTAGTAGTGCTCAAATATTTATAACGAAAATTAATCACTTCCAGCACAGTTTATGGCTCACCTCTACTTCTCAGAGCACTGGAAGGCTAAATACCAGTACTCAATACACAAAATACAGTAAGGTCCCTCAAATACTATTGTTAAATAGGATATAAAAATTCCTATGGGAAAAAGGAAAGAGACAGGTTGGAGAAATATGGAGAAGCTGGTTTTGCAGAAGCAAAAAGGGAGGCTGTAATATTTCTGAGTACCCTATAGAATTCAAGTTACTTCTACTTTACTCTACTTTACTACCCACACTTTACTCAGAATGACCAGAGACTCAGCACATTGTCCTTCCTAATGAAAATGAGGTGAATGAATAGCCCTATTGTTTTCACTGTTATTCTTCTTTCTGCGTTTTAATGGTGCATTACCATGTGAACTGCCTTCTCGGACTTTCTCCAGTACTTACAGATACCATTAAAAGCAGCCAGGTTGCACTGATGTGTGCTCTAATGGCCGATGGTAGCATCTAATGGCGTGAACAAGATGGAAAATACCTGATGTTCCTTTAAATGACAGAAGAGTGGTGCATTACAGGTCATGGAAGTAACACAGACTGCCATCAATAAGGATCCCCTGGAAATGTTTATGCCTTCTATGCATATTATTCTCACATGCCGTGTTTGTGGATTTGATAAAAGCTAATCATCCTTGCCTAATGTGGAGAGCATTCCAGGACTATCTGGGTGGATTGCCCACTAGGTGTCATACTAGAAGGAAGGCCTGTGTTTAATGCACACTTGTGAGTCACCTCATGTTCAGATAAAGGGTACATCACACACCTTCTGCAACAGAGGCCACAAATAAAAGTAAAATACAAAAAAAAATATGGTCACTGTACACATTAGCTCTTACAAAATAAGTACACTAGTATTCCTGGATGTATTACCAAGGCATATGTGAGAAAAGTTTCAAAAGCACTATTTCCAAAGAAATACATTAACTAAAATATATTCAAGTACAGAAGATTCCCCCACAGAATCTGATCATGTTTAGGTGGCAATATTTGCACATTGCATCTTCAAAACATCAAAGTGGGGTTCCTACTGTTGGCTATGTCCTAGATAAAAGTTAGAATATAAACAAATTGCCCAGAAGTGAACGAAATCATATTAATCATTATTATGCATGAAAAATTACATTGTCAAAAGCATCAGACATCACCAAAAATAAGCAATTCAACAGTTAAGGTGAAAAACACACAGTGAATACAATACTGTACTAACCATCACTTGTAGTGGTTTAAATATACTGTACAATATTGTAATATCATCCACCAGCAGTGATGAATACATAAAAAAGAAAAATAACATGGAGCTACATTTTTTATGCTTGTGTGTAAACAATCTTTTCTCCTGCAGCTGTAGAATATTTCAGTGCTTCAATGTAGCCTTTTAACTACATGAACATGCTCATGGTGGGCATGCTTAGTTTACAATGGCAGCTCAGGATGATGTATAAATCTACTAACATGGACAGAGAGGTTTTAAAGTCCTAATTCCAACATAACGTAAATCAGCCTGCTTTGTGGGCCTAAATCTAACTTATACCCAAATCTAAGTTATCCGGCAGCTCAACTACCTCCTGATCGCTCAGCCACCAGCAAACTCAACTGTCTGGCAGGTCTGCAAAGCTTTGGAGATAAATGAAGGCAAAAATCTCTCAAGAAAATACTGTCATTAATTTAAATTACTTGCTTCACAAATTTAAATTAGGAAAACTGTAACCATTTTCCGTCAGGAATCCTTTTACTCCTGCTTAGGTTTAAATGGTCCTGCCCACTTCTCCAGCAGGAGTTGATTTTCAGTACACCGCAGTCACTTTCCCAAGACTATCATTAAAAACAGATCACACCAACTCCATAATGATGATGGCCAATTTGCACAGGTTTCTAAAAAATCAGCTCAGGATTATCTGTCTCAGTTTTAATTAAGTTAATCAGTTATAATTACAGGTCTAAACACTACTTATGCACATGCCAAAAAAAGCCTTAATTTTTTTTCTTACTGCCTCATGTCAAATACTCCTATGAAGTGCTCATACAACACCTACCTCACACTGAGATCTGCTCAATACAGGTAACCATGATACCAATTTTAGTATCATGTGGTAATATCTAATTACTGACAGAACTTCAGAATGAAACAGTTGTAAATGTAATAATCTTATGTCTCACTCAGAAAATACCACCAGAAAGCCTAAGTCTGACTAAGAGAAACTGATCTACTTCCATTAGAATTCAGCTCAAGTAGCTGCCTAGTTTTGTCACTGTAACTTCCAAAAATGTTAATTAATTCTTAATCAGAATGTATGTAATTATAATAGTTTTCTGCTGGAAAACAAATTACCTGATGCCTTTGGGGTGAACAAGACAGAAGATCTTTCATATTCCTTTCAACACCACAAATATTTTACCTTTTAGACCATGAAAATAATGTGCCAACCATAAGCATCCCTTTTTTCCCCCTCAGAAATGTTTAGAAAAACTGTTTTCTTCCTCTTAGCATGAAGACACTAAACGAGTTGACAGTCTGCTTGCCAGTCAGTTTAATCTCACTCTCTCTGTGGGTTTGTGGGAAAACTGTGGCATGCCAAGTTATTTTTGGCCAAATGTTACAGTATAAAGAGCCTTCAGGAGCTTTCATTTAGTGAGTGGACTAACTGGCAGCTGTTGTACCTGCAGAATGTGAATTGATGTTGCCATGGAAATAGAATAACTTTTTTTTGTTGTTCTGTCTTTTTATATTTGGATTTGCCCTAGTACAGAAGTCAGTTTGGGAGGAATCTTCAAGAACTGAGTGAAAGACAAGAAGGCCTCTTGGAAAGAGATCAAAAGTTATTTGCATCTATTTCAGATAATGGTCATTTATGAACAAACTACTTGTGTTTCTCTTCCTAAATGGAAAGTGGGTGAAAAATAAAAATCCACATTTCATGCTTGTCTGTTGTTGACTGCCATATTTTCCATTGCATTTTTCATACTGACCAAATTTCACAAAAATGTGCCTCTTTCAAAAGGTAGTGGGGACAGTTCTGCTTGATTTCTTTTAACATAGTATACATTATAAAAGTATGTAATAAATTCACGTAAGGCTTACGAATTTGTAATAAAGGAATTCATACATTTGCATATCATCCAGACCTACAGTGCTATGCAAAAGACAGTCTACAGTTGCATGACAGCAGTAGCCCTAGACCTGAAATTTATGTGCCTCGAGACGATGCAGTTCCAAGAGAGACCTCCCCACCCCAGCCTGTCTCCATCTTTAAAAAAAGTCAAGGAGACCTTTCCATCCAGTCATAAAATCATCATTGTTTTATCAGACAATATGTTAACCTTGAACTCTTCAAATTGTCTAAGTATGAAGTCATTGAAAGTGTTGTAAATCATGTTTTCACAGAGGGAGGATTTCAGAAAAGGGAAGTATTATTGACCAGTCAGTAATGTTTATTTCCTGTACTAGTTTAAAGACTGGCAAAAAGCAAAGAAGCTGTAAACCTCAGAACTCATCTCATTTGACAAAAAGCCAAGAACTCATCATGTCTGTAGAGTACAACCACACTCATTGCAGACAGACAAACCACAATAAGAAGTTAAAATCGCATGTGGTAAGTACACGTGGGTACCATATGATTTCTGCACCAAGAGGAATATGGCCCATGCACATTTCTCTGGAGGTGGGGATGCTGGTGAGAGACAAATCCACAACAGGTTGGGATTTTCATCTAAACAGATTAGAAGCACAAGTCTTAGCAGAAGCCAGCAGGGCTTGTGCCCTTCATCTAAGAACTAAAAAACTGATAAGCACTTTGTGGCACAGTGTATAGGATTTTGGGGTTTTTTTTCAGCCTGGTTTTTTCTTTTTTTTTTTTTAGTGTAGTTGAGATCCCACTGTTTTTCTTATTGTGGTAATTTTATCTCCTGCCCAAATCTCAGGGGAGAGATCTTCCAATATACTGGCTTCAAGATCTTCCAATATACAGGCTGTTAGCACTTTAACAGCTACAGACTCATCAAGCAAGGAAAACAAGGCTTTTTCTTGTTTCTGGAATATTCTCTAGATTTAGATAAATCTAAACACTGTTGCCCCTCCAGGTCTTCACATTTTCTTTATTCTTCTTTATTTAGTTCCACATCTACTTTAATAAATTTTTAACTACAAACACTAGCACTTCCCATTTACACTCTCCTTAGCTTAAAGATTAATGTAGATATCTGAAGAAACATCTTACATTAAAACCATGGGAAAATAATTTTGTTCATGTATGCATTTAGGCACAACCCTGTTTACCTGATTTGCTTCATGGGATAGATTTCACAAATGCCTATTAGCCTTGGAGTCTGAAAATATTGAAAGAAAGATGACTAAAGGATATTTCTCTGAGAAAACTTCTTATGGACTCGTTTATATTGTGAATGAAATCTTGTCACACTGGAATTAACAGGAAAACTTCCATGGCCTCCAGCAGGACAAGAATTTCATTCCTGTTTCGGTTGTTGCTTTTATTTTTCCCCATAAATGAGCATACCTGCTGAGTTCCATAATTTTGTTTTATATTCCCAGTGCAGAGAATGAAACCACAGTCCAATATACCAATGAGGCCTACATTTTCTATCAGACACATTAAGGACAAAGAAAGCACTGCACGCACATTGACTATATGCACAGATAAAGCATGACTGCAGCATGCCTAAGCATCCTTAGTGCAGCTGTAACCTGACTAGTTGGGAGCACTGGCATCCATGAAACCCTAACAGAATGCACAAACCTATCTGAGACCTGCAATACTTAATAATGAAGCTGTACATTTAGTCCTTGAGTAACTGAAGTCAGCTTAGGTGTACCACTAATTTAATATAAATTCAATTTATTTATTGAACTGGAGGTGGGTGTGTCTGGAAGTTATATGCTGGTAGATACAAGCACCATGATTATTCACAGTTTCAAATCTATGGTTTCAAATCTAGGTTTCAAATCTATGCAAGTTATCTGCATGTGGTACTAGTTAGAAACACTCTTTCTAAAGCCACCAGAGTTTGCGTTTGTGTTTTTTATTCTAATCTAATACTGCAACTAAAGGGTTTTGCTTTCTGAAAAGGCTAGGGGGCATATTTGTAACTTATTGCCAATCAGACCTTCCAGGATCCTGGGCCATTTCAGCATGGTGTGTATAACAAGAAATTGCATTTATCACAGCTATGTAATACTCAGATTCTTTCAGGCCCTGACAGGAGCTATACTATCTCAGATTTATCTATCAACAAGGTCACTCTTTCCCCAGATCAGCATAAATGTTTTTGCTTTGGTTCTAGAATTGTGACCTGTAAACTCAAGCTGGCATCTATCAACACCCCTTGTTGCTTTCGACTGACTCAGGGCCAAAGTAATCGAATGGTAAATTCATCAGCTTTAGTGGAGTTCCATAGTGAAGAACTTGAATCCAACCTCCTGTTTTTAATACGGTTTTAACATGAAGGACTAGTGAATAGCAAGAAATCTCTAAGAGTAAACTGTATTTCAAATTTCCTACTTGTATTTAATGAGTTCTAGCACTGTATTTTAAAAGGGCACTATATTTAGGCTGTGGTATTGCATCCATAAATATAACGTAGTGCCAATAAATATTTCTCTGTTGACATGCAATGCAGAATTCTCACCGCAACCATACATCACGCTTTTTGTCAACCTATCAGTCTGCCTGACTACAAGCTAATACATGTGTTTCTGCTTGCATTTTTAACCTTAGAAAACTTGGGCTTTTCTCATTCTGCAGGAAATCTCTGGATCTTTCTGAAAATTTTCACAAATGAAACTTTCTCTAGAGTATCTATTAGCTATTGATATTTAATATATGCAAATTGAAAACAAACAGTAGCTCCGATTACACCTTTTTTTCTTCTTTCTTCTCAGTTCAACAACTCCCCATCTCAATCCTCCCACACCATTTTGTTGTTAGTTCACCTATGTCCACCAACCATGCTATGTCAAATGCCTCAACTCCTGTTGTGAAAAGAACAAGAATTGCCTCAGATTAAAGCAAACCAAGTTGCAAATCTTCCTCATATATTGCAGAGGAAACAGGGGAAGAAGGAAAAAGAACACAAACATCCATTATTTAGCTCCTTAAAATACATTCAGAAATTTTGGACCAGTAACAAATGAAGGTAGGTTTGCAGAAGCAGGCTGTAACCGTAAGGAAGGACAGTCACTCCTACAGCTGTGAGCACAGCTGCACCTGCATACCCTGCTAACGTGACTTCAGTGTGCACAAACCTCCCTTGTCAGAAAAGCACAAAGACATAACAATGCAGCAAATGACCTTGTCATTTCAAAAACCCTCACCAAACTTCACTGATTTTCATACCCTTCATCTAGCAGTTAATATCAAATAATTTTTTACCCACCCTCATGAGGATAATTCTCCAATCCCATATAGTCTCACTAACACTAGACGCAGTCCCCTTAAGAAGTCTAGCAAAATAGACAGTAGTTATGAATCACAGATCCTTGAAAATTATTTCTTTTTGCTTAAAAAGAAGGAAAACTCTCAAAAATTTCAGAAAAAAAAATTTGTAAATGGCAATATTTTGGACTCATTTCTTAACTGCTGTTCTTCCAAAAGTATTTCTTCCTTTAGGAAGATGTAATACTTAAAGGGTATTCCTTTTTTGACTCAGAAAGACTCTTCCCAAACCTCCTTGAATGCAATTTTCCAACTAGCTTTCCCACCTAGTAGGGAATATCACCATTCCACAGGCCTGATTCAAGTTCAGTGAAGTCAATACTCAGACAGTTTCTAATGACCAGAGGCACCTCTCTTTTGCAAGCACTTTATTGTACAAGAAACTATGCAGATAGGGAGAATTATAAAGCAATCATCTCCTGCTGAGACTAGACCAGATTCCAAACTGCAGTCTTTTAATTTTTTTTGTGGCTGTGTGCAGGCTTTGTAGATGAAATGCCAAAAGCAGAGAATCTGATTGCAGTGACCTCATTATTGCTATAAAGATCCTTCAGTGGACAGCAAATGTGATGAGCTGCTAAATAATTGATTATTTCAGGAACTTAATGCTGAGTGCTTTTCACGCATCAGTACAACATATTATTTTATAGGTGTTGGTGTGTCAGCAAAACTCTGAACCACTCACCTACAGTTCTCGCTGAGTAGAAAAAAAAGAAGTGGGATTTGGAGGCAGTTCTCTTGAAAGCTGAAAAGCATAGTCTGCCATCAGCTTCTTCAAAACCCAACTGAAGTAAAGTTTTGATTTAGTTCTTTGCACTTAAATGCAAAATTCTAATATCAGTATTGCTGAGGAGGAGATGTTATTTGTTTATGGCAATAAAGCAGCAAATTCTCACATGCTTGGAAGCTTTTAATGGAAATTTTCCAGCAGGTAGAAATCTTTATTCCACCCACACAAAGCATATTGCTGTGTGGCAACAGCTACTGCTCCCAGCCATGCACAACATACAATTCAAGTGTCTTAAGTTTCTTTTTCTCAGAGGATCTTGTACCTTGCCAGATAAATGAAGGTCAAGAGAAG
Organism: Microhierax caerulescens; assembly: GCA_035590215.1. Classification (NCBI taxonomy): domain Eukaryota; kingdom Metazoa; phylum Chordata; class Aves; order Falconiformes; family Falconidae; genus Microhierax; species Microhierax caerulescens. The sequence goes on from JAVJGJ010000014.1 coordinate 77,897,417, forward strand.
TGCCCAGAGTGTTAGGGAACAGGGCAGAAAGGTTCCATAGTAGGAAATCAGAAATGGAAATCCTCCATTTAAGTAAACACTTCTTAGATCCTTAGAGCTGTGCCCAGTTTTGCACTCCCCAGTACCAGAATGATACTGGCATACTGGAGTGAGCCCAGTGGAGGTCAAGGGGCTGGAGACCATGGTGCTGAGGAGAGGCTGAAAGAAGTAGGCCTGTTCACCTTCGAGAAGAGACGGTGAGAGGAAGATCTTACTGCTGTCTGGACCTCTCTGATCAGAGAATACAGACACTGAAGCTATAAGTTTTTGGATGTGCAGTGGTAAGACGCTTTTTTTTGTTGTTTTCCATGGGGATGGTTAAATACTGGAACAGAGGCCCAGAGAAGTTGTGGGACCTCAGTCCTCTGAGGTGTTCAAGATTTGACTATTCATGGCCCTGAGAATTAGTTGTTTTCTGAACAGGGGGCTGAATTGGATTAGCTTCTGGAGGACCCCTTCAACATAATTTATGATTTTGTGAGACATGAGAAGGAGGGAAAGACTTGGAGACTCTAACCTCATTTCCAAACTAATAAAAAATACTACCCATTTAAAATACATGCACTATGACACTAAAAAAAACCCCTCTGGTTCAAAGTTCAAAGTTGTTATGAACATTAGCATTCCTAATAGGGGCTTAAACATAGAACTATCTTTAAGACTTAAACCAAATGAACAGAAATTCAATTAAAATCTAAATAGGCAAATAGGGAATAAGTAATTGACCTACTTGTTTTTTTTCCCCTAACCTTTGCCACGTTTACTTGGACCAGATCTAAAGGAATTGTTCCCCTCCTCTGGAATAACTTTCATTTTTCCTAAAACGCCATCATATCTGGAAGGCATTCAAAAACAAGCTTGACATTCTGAAACCATATGCATTCACAAGTGAAAGAGAAACAAATAATAGTGACAACCAAGCTGTGAACAGCTATTAACATCTTTGGAGATTGTGATCTATCTACAGACAAGTCAGAAGGAGAATACATTTTGTGTTTCAGTTATTTAGTTGTTCTCAATTTACCACAATTCTGGCAGTGTTTCACACAAGTGATATCACTTGACTGAATGAACTAAAAGTTGTAATTTGTGCCTATAGGAAAATCTATTGGTTTGGGCTCCCATTAAAATGTAACATTTAGAACAAAATTCAGAGCTAAACTACATGCATGAGGATCCATTTAGAGTCTAATAAAAGTGTTTTAGAGTTCAAGGCGCAAAACTCAACCTTGGTGCAAATTAATTATCGAAGTTTACATGACAGATTTACTGATATGAATCATTTGCTTTTTTAATGCTCCCTCATGTCTAGTTTCTTTGACTCTCCTTCACTTGACATCCTTATTTATTTAATATAACTGGGTGGCCCAGAATGATAGTTACTTTGACAACCAAAGAAAATTAGAACAGCATGACATCAACAACAAGAACAGAATGCAGGAACAAAGAGACTAAAATGGAAGAACACAAGATTTGGTCCAACTTACTTTCCCTTCTTCTCTGACTCTCCTCTCTCTTATTTCTGCATGATAATACATGCCTCTCATATATTCTTTTCATAAATTCTGGAGGAGTAGATAACTCCAAGAATACTGGTCATTTTTGTATATGTAACAAGAAAGCAAGAAAATGTTCTGCAGTCTTGTGGGTTGTTTTTCTAATCTTTCTGTGTGCAGTACACATGTCCTTACCAATACACAAAGAAGTAGGTAGCATCAGTGCCACAAGGAAACAAAAAGATGGTTTTAGGATGCTGAAACACAACGATAGCTTCTCTACAAATAGGAAAATTCACTGTGAAACAAAAAATATTTTGCAATACAGTTACTTCTAGATTATTATTTACAGTTATCCCTTTGTCACCAAAAATAAATGTCTGCTATTCTGTACTTAAAGCAAAATAGAGGTATCTATGGTCAACAGGAGTTAGTGGCAAAAGCCTCCAGTACTCACTCTGTACTGGTGTTCTGTAATGTGGGGGCAAACACAGCAATTCGTACAACTGCTCCTCCATGGGAGCAAAGCGTCAGCAGGTCAGACAGAGACCCCATCATCTCTGTAACTCATATTCCTCTCTGCTTCCATCCTGGTGATGTGGAAGTAAAGAGAAAAACAGCTGACCTGGTTACAGAGGTCTGAAGAACAGAAGGACTCATAGCAGGTGGACCACATAAAGGGCACAAGCAACAAGAAAAAGGAAAAAATGCAGCAAACCAGAAAAGAAACAGGGATGGAAAAGGTCTGTAACTGGTGCAGAAAGGTCTTTCTCTGAAATTGAATGTATCTTGGGATTCCTCTCTGAAATCATTGGTACACAGAATTTTCCTAATGTCCAGCTAGTTGCCGAAGCCCTGTAAAGAAAAATAACCTTTTGCTGCCACCTTTTCCTGCGTAAGTCCTTCGAGGACAATGTTGTTGTACAGCTAATTGTCCAAAACCCAACAGATAACTCATACGTGACCTAAAGTGCTGCATATGATAAAGATATTATTTAAGCATTCTTTCATGTGTATGAAAATGCACTTAAAAATTTATATGAATATTTTATTTGGGTTACAAAAGCAAGCAGGCAACCAGAAGTTGGGCAATGCCACAGATTAAATAGCTGGTGTAATCTTTCCCTTTTCCTCACATCCTCAAGTTCTTCATCACCATTAAATGCTGCTACTCTTACAGCCTGCCGTTGCCTCAAGCAATCTCCTTTTCATTGCACAGCAGGAATGACACCAGCAGCTCTAGGCAAGATTGCAAGCAGATATGACTGGATCTAGGAAGCATTAGCTGAAAAGCAATAGGGCACATATTATCTCTTGGAAGGATGGTTGCCAAAATTGTAGGAACACCAGACATAATGAAAAAGCAAAAACTGGGGACAATCTATAGCCAACTTGGGGCAATGCTTTAGTACAACCATATCAGTGATTTGCTCTGACACCTGTGTCAAGTTGCAGGGAAACACCTGAGAGCACTGTTGTAGCAAAGGCTTAGTGTGGTTGAGGCATGTTCAGTGCAAACAGAAGGCTCTCCACGTCTTAACAGCAAAGATCTAACAAGCTCCATGGAGTAGAACATCTAGTGCAAATGGCAAGTTTCACAGATTACAGCTCAGCCAATTCTGAGCACCCTTTCATTAAGGCTTCAGAAGCATCCTCTCTGATTTCAGCATTATCTCCTTGCCCTGCTACAAATGTGAAGACATGCCAAATATTCAAAACACACTTAGATCTTTGTATACAAGTAGAAACAGAAGTTAGGCCACCTTGCAACCCACTGACATTTTCCCAGAGACTGTATAAGCAGGTAACTGAACTATACACTTCATGGTATTTCCAGGAAATGACTGGACAACACATTTTGCAGAGCTGTAAAAGCTCTTCAATACTCAGTAATATTCATGTGTGTCCCTCTACCACCTCCTATTTTCTGTAGATGTTAGTGGCATCGCACATTTGGAAGAAGCTGTTCTGTGGGTCCTGAGAATGTATGTCTCATTTAAATGAAGAAAAAAAAAAGAAAAAAAAAAAAAAAAAAGAGATGTTCTATGGGGTTTCTTTTTTATGTTAATAGCACTGATTGATATGACAGTAGTCTTCATGCTTTGTACTTCTTTTTATTATCTCCTATAACCAGTGGAATTCCATTTAAAAAAGTCCCAAGATAAGACCACAGTAACATTGTAGAGAACAAAAAATCTGCAAACAATATCCTAGCTCTGGGGAAAAGTTGGTGGGAGCTTTTTATTTCAGTGTAACTGCTTGTTTGATCTAGTTCAGTCACTCCTTATAGTAATGATTATTCTGCCGTATTCCATGTCTTGTCAATGTGAAGAATAAAATAGGTTGACTCTCATCTTTATGTGGAAGTCCTGGATATTAGATAAAGCCAATAACTTTATTACTCTTAAGAATATTATTAGATATTATCAAAAAGGTGAAATTATGAACAAAATTTGAAAATATTTTTTTTCCAGAAACACATTTCATGTCCCTCATTTTATATATGAACTTACGTATATACGTAACGTATGTCTAGAACTCTTTTATTTGATGGGTTCACTGAAAACTCAGGTGATTTCTGGCAAAGATCCAGAAAATCAGGAACCAATATACACACTTATGTGAGATTGTATACAACATTTTGCTATCGCAAAAGATTCTTTAATGCCTTTAAAATACATTTTGTATTGCTGTCTTTCCATACTCTTTATTATTTTTGTTGTTTAAATGTTCTAATTTTTATCATTTGACAGAATCACAGCATCACAGAATGGTTGGGGTTGGGAGGGACCTCTGAAAATCAGGTCCAAATCCCTGCTAAAGCAGGTTCACCTACAGCAGGCTGCACAGGATCATGCCCAGGTGGGTTTTGGATGTCTCAAGGGAAGGAGACTCCATAACCTCTCTGGGAAGCCTGTCCCAATGCTCTGTCATCCTTAAGGTAAAGAAGGTTTTCCTCATATTCAGAGGAACCTCCTGTGTTTCAGTTTGTGCCCATTTATCGCCCCTTGTCCTATTGCTGGGCACCACAAAAAGGAGCCTGGCCCCATCCCTTGACACTCGCCCTTAAGATACTTGTAGACATTGATAAGATCCCCTTTCAGTCTTCTCCAGGCTGAACAGGCCCAGCTCTCTCAGCCTTTCCTCATAAGGAAGATGTTCCAGTCCCTTAATCACTTTTGCAGTGCCCTGCTTGACCCTCTCCAGTAGTTTCCTGTCTCTCTTGAACTGGAGAGCCCAGAACTGGAAGCAGCACTCCAGATGGGGCCTCACCAAGGCAGAATAGAGGGGGAGGATTACCTCCCTCAGCTTGCTGCCCGTGCTCCTCCTAATGCACCCCAGATACCACTGGCTTTCTTGACCACGAGCCAGCAGTGTGCCCTTGTGGCCAGCTTGCTGTCCACCAGGACTCCCAGGTCCTTTGAAGAACTGTTTTTCAGCAGGTCAGCCCCCAGCCTGTACTGGTGCATGGGGTGCACGGGGTTGTTCCTCCTGAGGTGCAGGACCCTACACTTGCCTTTGTTGAACTTCATTAAGTTCCTCTCTGCCCAACTCTCCAGCCTGTCCAGGCCTTGCTGAATGGCAGCGCAGCCTTCTGGTGAATCAGCCACTCCTCCCGGTTTTGTATCATCAGAAAACTTGTCCTTTCATCTAGGTCACTGATGAGTAAGTTGGATAGGATTGGACCCCGTAGTGACCCTGGGGAACACCACTAGCTTCAGGCCTCCAGCTAGACTCTGCACTGCTGATCACTGAACCCTCGGAGCTCTGCCGTTCAGCCAATTCTCCATCCGCCTCACTGCCCACTCACCTGGCCCACACTGCCTGAGCCTATGTATGAGTTTTGGGAGACGGTGTCAAAAGCCTTGTTGAGGTCGGGGTAGACAACTTCCACTGAATTTCATTTTATCTTGCGTTGAGGTCTAAGAGATCTTGAAATTGTAATTCTAACCCTTTTAAATAATCAATATGTACAATTTAGCCAATCTTTTTGAAGACCAACAGGTATGTGTTTTTCAGTTGACTATATAGGCAAACACTCTTGTGTGTCAAATACTTTAGTCTGAATGAGAAGGAACAACAATCCCAAAAAAGAAGCTATGAAAATATAACAGGAGAAGTCCTAATCCCTCTCAAAAAATAGCTGTGAATTTATCAGATTACTGCCATACTCCAACAACCCTTTGAAACAATGAAGACCTTTTTGCCCCTGAATGTCTCCTCTATGTTGCGGTGACAAGTACTGAAATTCCATTACCAGGTAATGCGAGGAAATGCCAAGAATCAAATTATATCTAGTATTGCAGAAGTTTAGGGACAAGGTCAAAGGTCCATCTCAAGCTCAGGTGGTCCATCAGGCTACTGTAATTCAGGTATAACAATATCCACAGTCATTCATAAATAAAGAGAAACTTTTTCAAACAGAGTTTAAAATAAGCATGAAATAAATGGTAATGACAAGTTGCAGATCTCTCAGAGTCGGAAATACAAACAGGCAGAATTCCATCAACCCACAAAGAAATTTAAAAAAACAGCATATATAGTCTCATGCCTTCAATATCCTCCTGGGACCAAATGAGTTTATGGGTTTAGTATAGCAGGGTGTTAAAAAAGGCAGGAAGTCATAAGTGGTGAAAGAATATATATGCTACTGTATAAAAACAAACAAGCAAACAAAAAAACCCAAAACAACTCAAAAAAAAACCAAGCACAACCTACAGTAAAAATGCTGATGACTGATATTTGGAAGTGAAAGAGACTGTTTTACTTCCTAAAGTGTCAAGGTCTCTTCTTTTATTGCCTTTTCACCCAAAAAGAACATTTGGCTTTAAAGAGCAAACTAGGAAATTAAAAGACATTAAAATACTTGTCCTTTTTTGTTTATTTGAGTTTTCCTGACTGGATGCTGTAATGCTGCCTGCAGAGAATCACCCTACAAGAGAATTAGTTGGTATATATAAGGTATTACAAATGAAATAGTGATGACTCTTAGAACCAAATTTTCAAATGCAGGCACCTACGCTGGGCATATAAAATGTTTCTGCACCCTGATTTAATAGGAATATTTTAGATACCTATTTGAAAATATGATCCCAGCTGAAAACTAGATTAAAAGCTTACTCTATGATCTGATAGTAGCAAATGTTTTCAGTTGCCACACCCCTGAGAAACTCCAATGCAGGACTGCTGCTTTTAAAGCTAATGGCCCAAAATCTATTTAACTAGACAGGAGACTTTTCAGTGACTCTACTACATTATTGGATTGGGTTCAAAAAGCTTAATTTAAGGTCTTTCATGACAGAATTTCACTCTAGTAACAGCATTATCCCAAATTCTATTGTTCCCCAAACCAGCAATGCAATATTCATCTGAGTTGATGTTACCTGCTACAAACTTCAGCTCTAGAATATAGGGATTGTTCCACCTGACAAATGCTGATTATTATATTATTCTCACCCCCAAAGAAAAGCTCTATATATAGAAAGGCAAACCAATTATTTTCACAGGGTTTTAAGTCACAGTAATTACATTTCATGTGTGAAATACTTCATATGTAATTTAGCATGTGAATAATTATGTACACCATGCCAATTATTGGTTAGCATGTGCATCAGTTAATATGTGCTTCTGATGTATCACACAGTTAATAAAGACATATTTAGAATGACAAAAATAAAATTAACAAAAAGTAGCCCACTTTTGAGAATAAGAAAAATACTGCATTTCCAGCTCATCAAAAATTATCACATTTCAGCATCTGTTATTGTTGTATAGGGCTGAAAGCTGACACATCAATCAATGTTCTTCACTGAACAGGTATTCATGGAAAAAAGGCTCCAGATTTTCAAATGCATCACTTTAAGGTCCCAATCAAAATGAAACATTTCAGTATTCCCAAAACTTTCTTTTTTGTTTTTGAAATGACACTAAACTCGTTTTCTGTCTGTCAAAAAAAAAAAAAAAGGTATTATGGAAGTTGAGGTTTGGATCCTCATTCTCACCTACAGACCAGTTTCCTGAAGATTTGCACTTCCCTGGGCTAATGTAGCTATCGTTCTAGCAGGGTCCACACGTTGCCTTGTGGGAACTGAAATTTGAGAGCTGAATGGCAGTATTATTTCTTGTGCCGTTTTCTAATCCAGCTGTATCTGCTGTAATCCGGACAGCTGACCAAAACAAATCTCCACTGTCTTCTGAGAAATACTGTTGTCAAACAAGCCTGGCCTATGGGGAAGCATCCAAGGTGTAACTCAAATAAGGCAGTGCAGAGCTAAGGAACTGTGTTTCATTTAACTGCTTTAAATCACAATATTTCTGAGAAAATAACAGAATTTAACTGAAAACTATTTCAGTGGAACCAGCCTCAAAAGTCAAAACTGCACACAGAGAACTGGGGGGCAGGGGGAAATCCTGAGATTTGCTGACATGCCATATCCATGATTTAGTCCAACAGTTAGGGCTGTAATCATACCTCCAGGCTGTGGCAGAACATGCTGTGCAGCTGAGAAATGCAAAAAATGAGAGAAAGCTCATCTTGATGTTTCCTTTCCTTGGGCTAGTTTGCCAGTGTAAGTTAGATCATTCTCTGATGACAGACGGCTGATACCCCTGGAGGGCCAAGAACCCCAGCCAAAAGGTCATGAAAGTCCACACGAGGGTTTGCACTGAGATCGCATGCTTTTGGTTTGGGCAGCTAAACACCAGAGAGACACAGAAGGAAAAAGAGTTTGAAAGTAGCTTGAAGGAGTTCCAGGTTGCAGAACTGCCTTCTTTAGTAGATAGGCAAAGCATTTACCCTGCCTCCCAAAATCCAGTCTTAACATGAGCCCTAGCAATTCTGAAGAATTACAGGGAACAATGAAAGAGGACGATGCAAAGGAAAATGCACTTATCTCTACAGACTACTGATTGCCAACCTGCAATCAAGTCTAGACCTACACATCAACTGAATCTAAAATATGTCTAAGTCTGGCTTACCAGGACATGCTCTTTCCACCCTGTGTTCCGCATCCTGTTCAGCTGAGTTATAGCAGTTTACAGTATCAGTGATTAAAAGTAGGAGAAATTAATGGTTTGGGGTAGCAGCAGATTGCCCAGATTTGGGACACACCTATCATGAAATATAAAATGTCTGTGAGTAGGATTCATGTTAAATAGACAGCACGTTGTTTCTGAAGGCTGGAGTAATCTGATTGATGCTGTTTCTAGAAATCTTTATCCAGTGGCAGTACTTCTAATCTAACACTGGCACATTTACATCTGGCAACGCTGCCTGGCCAAAATCAGCATCCACACAGAAATACCCCTCTAAAGCAAACAGTTACAGTGATATATGGCAAAAATACCACTGCAGACAAGCAAGTAGGAAATACCTACAGTGATCGCTTGGATCAACTATTTCTCATGAGTGTCTTGCAACTGTATACCAGCTATACTATACAGGCCGATTAATAGATGATGCTGAAAGGAATTGTCTTAAAACCTTTAAAAGAAGAAAATAACATCTTTTCATTATTTTAAAAGATACATGTATCAAAAGCGGTAGCTCAACAGAATATGCCATGTAAACCTAATAAAAGAAAATCTCCTGATGTTGAACACTCAGTGCAACACTGATACAATTCTCATCAGTTTTTTTAGTATCATAGACTCATGTAAACACAGCATTTCTCAGCCAAGTATAGAAGTAAGTTGAGAATAAAAGTATATCTGATTCTTAATAAATTAGAATAAGGAACTCCTTTAGGAAAAAAAAAAAAATCAACAGAAAAAAGACCTTGCAGTCACTCTTAGATGTCAAATACCATTAAATACAACTTTGTCTGTTGCTAGAGAAGATAAAACCTGTATTTAAAAGCCTTGCCAAAAATGTCCTTTTCAGTACTAATTAGCATCAACGGTCAAAGCCGCTAGAGCAAAAGAAGAACAGAGAGAGGGAGGACAAGAGAAATAAGTACCATCACTGACATTAACAGGATTTTTTTAAGCTTTGTCTCATGATACATTAAAGGATATTTTTCTTTTAATATAATGTCTTAAGCTTACATGTACTATGAGCAGATGCCCTTCTTAATCTGCTCTAAAATCAAGTCGAATAGCACAAAAAGAAAAGCCACAGCAGAAACTGCCTCTTCCTAGAGTTTTCCCAGGCAAGAAATTAGCAGTTCAATAGCATAAAATGAAGCAGAAACTTCCTGGTCATGTTTGAGAGCACTTTTGGTTCCTACTTCGGGACTGTTCAGCACACGACCCAGATCACAGGGAAAAGATTAAAGTACGGTTAAAGATAATTTGAAAGATAATGAGCCCACATGGCTGTGTGGGTTTTGTCTTCAAACTTTTTACAGTCACAGGAGTTTTATAGATTCACAAAATGGGAAGTCTTACTATTGTACCAGTCACATTCATTGGGACTTGGAACAGATGTATTTTTGTGTGCTTGCTTATTCCAGCTGTGACTGTGCAAAACAGACTGTTGTTAACAAGTGAAAGCATTAGAGGTCAAGAGATGCAGGTGTTTCTCATGTTTCAGAGTGGAAAGCAGGTTATCAGGTCTGTCCTACCATGATGCCAAAACCAACTTGATCTTATCTTTTGGAAGTGCCAGCAGCCAACCTGTGCACTTGTATTCCTTTACCCTGCTACCTCCAATGCACCTGGCACAGCTGAAAAAAACCCAAACAAACTCAAAACAATACAAAGAAACAAAATACCACACCAAAATATAATACAAACCTTATCACTTGCATCATCACTTGTGTTTAATTTTCATTCCTTTCCACAGTTTCTTTCAAAAATACAGTGCCTGCTAACTTCTCATTCACACAATAAAGTCTGGAGCAATTGGGGAAGCGGTGCAGTTATGTGAGTATAATAAGACATGAGAATTCCTATATTTCATAATTAAGCTAACTCAAAATATGGGTCAGAGCCTAAAAACTGATTAGCCCTTTCAGCTTTTCATGTCTCTTCTTGTCATGAGTGGCATGACAGGGGAAGAAGAATAAACAAGCCTTCCCCCTCACACTCAGCATACAGGCAGCCTAGGGCACTGAAACCCTCTATGCATAGGCTAGAAACAGCATTGGCATGATAGCTACATCAGCTAGTTACATCTAACTGTAGTTATGTTCCAGTCCTTTTCATGAGGGGATCCTCTTGAGCATTCCTGTCAGATTGACTTCAAGCCCCAAATTCTCTGAGTTGGTGCTAAATGTTTAAACCAAACTTCCAAAGATGAACGCCTAGTTTATCATCAGCATCCTGCCAGTGTTTGTATTTATTGCTGGAACAATCATCAAGAGTAGAAGCCACGTAGTAGACCTGAGATATAGGCATCCTGTCATTATGGAGACAGGATCCCTGTGTGATCATTTGAGATTACTCATCCAGTACTAAACAGATGGAAATAGTTTTACTCCCTACCAGTCTTGTACGATAATCAATGACTTAATGATGAATGTCCAGCATCATTGTTCAACTACTGGGTCAGGCCATGTTTGGTATTTCAGCTGCACAGATGTTCACGCAAATAAAAAAGTGGTTTTCCTTGTATTCTGAAACAGGGTGCTTCAAAGGTCCAAGGGTCTATTTTGAGGAAATGACCTCTAGTGTATGCAGTGCAATAAAGCCAGTCTCTTTCCATGTAACAAAAGCCACAAGTGTCCAACTTCAGCATTTCCATAGCAGACAAGCACAGTGAGGCACAGCATGTGCATGGGCTCAAGTTTGCTAGGATGTATCCAAAACAATGTGTAGTCTAAACTTAGTCACCTAGCAAGCCACCGTTCAGACAGCTCAGGTCTATATTGAAATCTATACAATAACTTACAGATAGGATACATTCCACAATGATGGTGACGATTTTGAGTAATTCCATGGCTTCGCAGGCTAATTTCTAGAATAATCACTAGGCTATCTTTCGTGAAGAGAAGCCTTAAGAAAGCCTTGCATTTCACCACATCTGTACATTCATTCAAAAGAAACCAAAATGACCTGAACGTGAAAGCACTCCTACATTTTTTTTCCAGTTCTGAACTACAAGTAGAACACTTATCTAGGATATTGAAATGTTACATTGAAATATGTTTCTGAAGAGTTTGTTGTGTCCTCACATGCACATACTACACATACTAATTACATCTTCTACTCTACACCAGATATGAAAATGCTGACAAAGAAAGTCAGGCTGGTTTTGTTAAGACAGGAAAAAGTGATTTTTACCTCAAAACAAAAAACTGCCACTTGAACAAATGTTTATGGTATTCTTTATTTAGTTTTTATTAATTGAGCTCTGCAACTGGTATGATGGAAAATTATACTATTGCTTGATGTTAATTTTCTCTTAGCTATTAGTATCATTCCATTGGGCATCCCCCCTCCTTGCCCCAGGAGGCATAGCTACAAGGAATTCAAACTGCTGTCAAGCAAAGTGAAAGCCCCATCCAGATCCCCATGGAAATCAAGCTGGCTCATACCCCTCTATGGGAACTAGAGCCTCAAATTGCTCAAGATTAGTTTGTATAAGCAAGTCCAACCCACATGGGATGAGAATATGAAGGTCAGCAAAGAATATCCAGTTCTTTCTCTGTAAAAGTTGTAACAAGGAAGGGCTTGATGCAACACAAGAGGAAGAAATAGGAAGGCAACATGAGATTTTTCTTTCCAGCATGTTTCATGCAGTCTCAGAAATGCTTTTTGACAGCTCCTCATGTGTTGAAGAGGAATTCTTCAATGTGCAATCAGCAAGGGGGTCTCTGTAGATGCAGGTTGGCATATGGTATCTCAAATTTCTCGGTGACAAGTGGCATGTTAGCAGAGCAACAGAGTAGCAGGGAAAAAGACGTTTTGCTAATCACTCCCTGTTGCCCACACCCTCAGGCAGAATCATATTGCTTTATGCAGATGAGCTCATAACAGTTTCTTCAATTTAGCTTTTATATAAAAAAGTGCCAGCTCCTAACGCTATGTCAACAGGCACCCGAGGGCCTTCCACTTTACATTGCAAGTGTATTACTATTTAAAGATGAGCTTTTAGCTTAACATCATTGCTTGCCTTCAGAGTTTAATTACCGCCCTCCCCATGAGGCCCAATGAGCCATCCACTCCTCCCACGGGAGTTCTGCCTGGCAATGATCTTTAACTAAATAAGTAAATGCCAAATAAGCACTTCTTAAAGATGCAATGTCTTGTTTTCTGCCTGGCTTTGAAGCTTGCAGAAGCCAGCCTCTGATTTGAATCTCACTAGCAGCAAGCCACGCTGAATTTAGATATACTCACTGATTTTAAAGAATTTATTATTAACAAAATTCCTCATATTTCAATGCTGCAAGTGAATAAAACCAAGTAAATTCTCATCAAAAAGTCCCTTAAATTTTGATATTCGGAGAATCAAAGAATCAGATCTTCAATAAATATGAAACAACATTGCTGCAAAAAACATTTAGCAAAAAAACCCTTACAATTTTGCTCCATCAGAAAAGACAGCCTTTAACACCTCTACTAAAGGGCAAGCATATGTTTCACCAAAAAAAAAAAGTTTTGAACATGAGAATTAATCCAGCATTAGCTTCCACCATCTTAGGTATTTTATACCTCCTTACGTGGTATCCATCAGGCCCAAGCAAAATACAATCTCAAGGAAGTTGCATCGAACATGTATGCAATGTGTATGCAATGGCTTACTAATACAACTGACACAAAAGCTCTTGTCTTGCTAAGAGCTACAGAGGGCTTAGGGGTCAACACAGAAGCTGTGACTGACAGTCAATGGTTGCTGTAAAATATAACCCCATCAGTCAGAAATTACACAGAGGTGATTACTCACATATCTTTTAAAATGATCTGGCATGATATTCTCACTGTTTAAACAGTTATTTCATTAGGGATGGAATCTACCTGTACCAAATATTCAACTCTGGAATAATTTTCTGTTAGGAAAAAGCTGGCATATTCTACTAATTAAAAGTTCCTAGATGTTATTGTAGCAATAGTTCAACTAGCAGCTGAAAATTTAAATATTCATAGAGCACAGTAAGGCCCAACATGAATAAAAATCTAGGAATCTGGTTGGACCCTCATTTATTCCATTTCCCCTCCCTGCTAATTTTAGACACCTAACATTGGGAATCACTGCATGCAAGCATTATCAAAAAAGCCACCAAAGCTACATCCAAACTTCAGGGTGTGTCTTAGGTGGGGTGATCTCCTTCTGAAAATGCTGTTCTCCCTCTACCAGCTTAGTTCCCAATAAAGGCCAAGGTAAGTGCATTCATCTAAAGAGGGTGCAGTGGGACAGGACTATCTACAGTTAGAGCAGCAGATAGTTAGGGAGTGGGTTTCTTTTAGCAGCTTAAAATGTCTGTCCTAGAGACTCATGGCAAAAGTGATTTTTCAAACCTATAAGGAGTTCGCATCCAGCTGTCACACAGTTAGAAGTATTACCCACCCTCAAGACTTAGACATTTGCTCTTGTCTGTGTTTTAAAAACAGAAAGATAGAAATTCTTAAAAAGATGTTAGTGAATAAATCATTCTGGGAGTCTTCAGCTATTTTCTCCACATTAAATAATTATACTGAAGAGTTTCCCACATGTTACCCAATTCCTTGACAGTGGTATTCCAATTGTAAAATCTAACTTGCCCTGTGTCAGAAGCCCCTTCTTGCACAGTCAAATGAAAGCAGCAAGTTATGTCACAAAGGCACATGCTGAAGAGCTGGATGCTGTTATGCAGCTTCTTACAGATTTACTCCTTCACTAAATATGGTAATGGTGTTATTTTATATACATACTGTAATCACTGAAATATGTCAGCTATCTGTAAACAAGCATTAAAGATCAGATAAAAACAGATTTCTTATGTTTCAGACATGGATTACTGCTAAAATCCAACCCGGAAATTGAAGCAACCCTTAAGCATCTTTTTTTTGTTTATCAGCATTACAGCTCCAAACCATCTGTACTTAATTGTAAGACAACAAATTGTCTAAAAACCAGTGAGGATTAAGAGGACAAAGCTTCTTATGGACAGTTATATTAGAGAAATTTAAAGACTGCTAAGATCACAGCACTTCTTCTATATTTGTTTTATTTGAGTCAAGTCCCTATGTTTATCTTCTTCTAAAATGGAAATATATACAGCAAGTTGATCGCTGCCACAGCATCAGTAAGAGGTTTATCAGGGTCTTAAACTTTGATGATAACTGCTAGCTTAGGAGCTTGCTGACATCTACTCCTAAAGTTCATGCTGGGCAAGACGACCAACTGCTGACCTCCAGTGCTCCACTGACTCCTAGAACTGGAGAAACCAGGCCAGTAGAGTAGGATGGGAGGCATTTTGCATACCATGCTTCATGTATAGCAAAGCAAATAATTTCATTTATGCACAATGAGGAACAGAGTTGCAGCTGGGTGGAAAGGGAGAAATGAAGATACCAGTCACCAAATGAGCCTTTGGCTCGAATGGCATTATGCCAATCTCCTCCTGATGAATAACTGCAATATACTGAGCTGCTCCAAAAATGTTTTATGTCATCGCCACCCAGCTATGGCTGCATTCTTTTTAGTTTATTCTATTTGTTAGCCATTATTTCTATTCAATCACTGGATAGAAAGTTATATTATGCAATTAAATAACAATTCATGAGATTAATAACTAGCAGCTACCAGAGTCAGCCGTCTGCCTACATGCCAACTACAGTACTCTTCATTAAAACATGACTTGGAATATATACCAGAGAAATCTACATCTGCGGAAGCAAAAAAACCCATACATCTGCCAACAGCAACTTCCTTTTGGGGCTCTTTCTTCTTGTCTTTAATCTTCTATCCTAATTCTTTTATTCTTTCAGATCTCTATTTTTTTCTCTTTACAAGCAGTACGCCTTCCTTCTTCAGATCCAACTACCACAGCTGACCACAGTACTTATCAACCCTTGCTGCTTACCTTATCTCCACCCATTCTTTAATATTTTATGTAATTGTCTTCATAATAAGGAAATGCTGTAAAACTGAGAAAGACAGCAGGAAATGCACTGCAACAATCCAGACCTTTACAGAATTTTACAGAATAAAGACAAAGTTATTTCAAAGAAAGTATTATTTTGGAAAGAAAAGAAAATCCTTAGGAACAAAGGAAATTCAAGCATTCTATAAAATACATCAAAAACTCTGAAAAAGCTTTATGTGACATGTCTTCTAGGATCTCCTATGCAGTAAATGAAATGAATCTGCTTCAAAAATAACTAGTAAAATATTTAAAGATGAGTAAGATGTTACAACTAATTTATCTACTACTTAAAATAAACATGCGTATTTTTTAATTGTTTGCCTGGCTTACAGGCTACTCTGAATACTTTTCCAGTCTTAGAAAAGCTGTATACTATTGGCTGAGTCCAGAATACAAGTTTATCTTAATACCTTTTCTTTTATGTGTTTGTTTGGTTTTTTTTTACTTTTAACTAAAAAATACCAAATATCATCTGGGACAGACAGTAAGCAATACCCTTTCTACATTCCTTCAGTTAAGAGTTATGTTTAACATTGCTTTATTTGATACTCACACACATGGTAGATGAGAAGCCTTTAAATAAATGGCTTTTTCCTCCTCCTTAAAGACTTTCATTACCCAGCTGTTACTAATTTTCATTTTAGTTACATGCCTTTCAACAAATTTGCAATGGTTTCTAGAACAGAGCTGAACAATTTATTCTTTCTTTTTTTTTTTTTTTTTTAAGCAAAGATAGCTCTACAAACTAAAATCTACATACAGTTTTGCTTTACTTCTAATTTGAAAAGATGACAAATGGAAGCGTTACAGTGATGAAGTTTCAGGTATAGCAGCATAATTCCCTGTGTACTAAAATGAAGATTATTTCAGAATTAGTGCTGAGATTCAGTGCTCTGCTTAAGCACACTTCCTTACTAGCTTTCCCAACTCATAGGTCCAAATAAGATTTCAGACTGTATTTTAAAAGCTAGAATCAATGTGTAAACCTATAAAACAACACATCCTCCAGGGCAAATGTCTGTGGCCTCATAACACCTTTGTCTCAAACAAAGCTGTTTAATTTGATTATTTTTATGTTCTTTTATATCTATTACATGCCAAACTGTTCCGAGAAGTAACCTTTTTAAGGAAATTTTGTATAAATATTCTAGAAAAGCACATCATGTCCATACCTTCTGGGAAACACAGAGCTTCCCGAATGGGAAAGTTCAGTAGTATCTTGCTGATTTTTTTTGAAGGCCACAATCTTGCATTTATACCTTCATACTTCCAAACCATATCCTGTTCCACAATTTATATTAAAGATGAAAATTATATACCTGGTAGTATTTTCAATAAATATATTTTTTAAATTGTGTTTCTTTAGGAAACAAAACAAAACAAAACTTCTAATGTTCTGTAGGACATTTCTTCTAATAATTAATTTCATTTTTTCATACCTGTTTCACATTATTACAAAATTAAACAGTGAAAAAAGTGTGTAATACAAAGTAATTTTTATTCAGGTATTTTTTCAGTGCTGATTATTCGTTCTACTGTATATCTCTAGATGAACCTCACTGACTAATTTTAGACAAGGAAGATCTTGTCAAAATGAAGGACTTTTATTAACGTCTTAAAATATTTTTTATCATTTTCTTACACTCCTTTTTCATTTGGAATTATGAGAAAGACTCTATGATTCAGTGTAAAAAAAAAGTTAGATACCTGTTTAATAAAACACAGCTCATAAATATATGCAGCTGACATAAACCCAAACAGCAACTTCACTGTTGTCCATATGCTAGGGCATGTTCTACACAGATCATACAAACTAATGTTATAGTTCCCATATGCGTATAAAACACTTCTGTCAATGTAACTGTTGCAACCCACAAGGGTAGAGAAAAAAATAAAAACAAGGAAAATAAGTGAGAGCCACAACGCCAAACTGAGTTTGGCTTCCAAGCCGTAACTGCTGAGATTCCTCTCAGCCCCGGAGGAAAAGCAATTAAAAATACCAGTAAATTTGTATCCTGCACCTATTAATCCGCTCGTTTCACTTAAAATCAAGGAACTTCCAAATTTTCTAGACTATCTGAAGTGTGTCAGGAGCTCCAGGAGTAACTGATAATGTCCTGCTTCTAAAATCTCTCTCAGAATCAGTGTAGCAGCTAGCCACAGTGACTATGTTGAAAAATTCTCATTTATTCTAGATGAGTTACTCTGGGGCTGCTGGACATCCCTAAAATTCAGATAAACACTGACATTTTATCAAAGCCTGCAGAATAACACAGACTGCAAAACAGAAAGCTGTCTGGGGAGAAAAACCTTAACACCTAACCCCCCCAACACCTCTATTCATTGAAGCTCCTCAAAATGAAAGATTTGCTCAAATTTTCCGGGGGGTGGGGAGGCCGGGCAGGCAGCAAAAAAAAAAAAAAGCCCAAGCCAACTGAAATATTTAGGCTTGTGAAAGCAAGGTAGTGAATCCTTTGTTCAGGGCACATGTGAGCTGCACTGAGACAGTTTGGGGTTTTTCATGCTTCTTACCTCCCTTCCAAGCCAGGAACTGCAGTCCTGGATACACCTCACAGGACGAGCCATGCTGACTCATGGCAATGTGTTTCCTTCCTGCCTTATAAAAAATGCCACTCAGAGAGGAAAGCTGGTCCACCAAGACAGGTGTAACACTTTGAAAGGGTTAACCTATTACAGTTAAATCTTATAATAACTAAGTATTGTATAATCTTATAATCTTTGTAATTACTACGTATGCCAGCTAGATCCTGTTCTGTTTTCTGCTATACAAAGACACACAGACATTCAAGGTCATAAAGTGACTGATCTTGTGGGCCCAAGTAGATAAAAACACTATTTATGTGTGGAAAGCCAACAGAACAAAAGTAACAAAATCTTACAAAACAGTGCAGTAATATTACATAACAATGAAGGTTTTGCAGATATGGCTTATGAGCAAAATAATAAAATGAATATTTAATGATTAACTTGCTTATACTGCATTATTCCTGACCCTACCCCTTAGTTTCTGGAATTCAATGCAATGAAGCAATCAAGCTGATCTTCATAAAAATTAAAAGATGAGAGGTCTCTTTCTATGGCTAGAAACCATTATGAAACAACAACATACACCACCAGAACCACCATCACCACCAAGAAAAGCAGCGTAAACTGCACATCAGAAACATACAACTCATTTTTTTAATAACTGTTAAGAACAACAATACCAATTACTTGGTTATACTACTATCCCAATGTAAACACCACCTCCAGCAGCTGTGATTAGCTCCTAATCTGAGTCTACAATCCCTAATTACTAGCTGGGATTTTCTTACGAGTGATGACTCATTTCTGATTATCACCTCTGCCCTCCCAAGAGAACGAAAAAAAAAAGAAAAAAGGATTTAGATTTATAAGTGTCATCATTATCTCCTGACTGGCTTAAAACAACACAATCAGCCTCAGCATAAAACTATCAGCCAGGAGGAGCTAGAGCCTGGACATAATGCACCTGATCCCCGCTCTCTAAATTGGCTCCCTACTGGATATCATGTCAAGTATAAGAGTTCAGTTTGAACTTCAAGCTGCTTAATGATCAGCAACTAGGATCCCCAAAAGACTGCCAAAAGCTCGAGGACTGCCTTTGCCTACTCCAACATCCTGGCACTAAGGAGAATTGGACACTTCCACACTAGGGCTCTTGTCTAGGGAAGTCTTAATAGCATTTTGTCAAGACAAAATTCTACAGTGCATGCAATGTTAATACAGATTTCAAGTTATTGTAAAATGTTGACATTAACTGCTCTATCAAATTAGAAAGTCACCTTTTAATTTCATTCATTTATCCTTTCCCTTTATTATGTGTTTTGGTGAGCCTTCCCTCCTGTTTCAAGAGATACTTTACCCTTAGGTTAGTTTCTCCTTAATTTAGGAACTGATAGCATTATCTATCAACTCTCATTTCCCCCCAGGTGTTTCTCCTCCTTAAAACTGTTCTTTCCCTCAGTGGCCCATTCTCGTCTTACCTCAGATTCTGTTCTCCTGGTTTTCTGTTTTTCCCAAATAATCTTTCTACATTCCTTTTCAGCTCACCTACCACCACTCCTTTCTCCCCCCTATTACTGCATTTTCTTCCGAGGCACTGAATTCCCTCCCCCATACACTCACAGTTCTGCTCCCAATAACTCTCTCTGTTTCTCCCTGACCCTGTCACATCTGTCAAACAAATTACATCATATTCTTTAAATAGGATAAAGACCTCTGAGCAGGGGACTGGTGTCGACCCATTCTCCTCAAGAGTTGCTTGTTACTTGAGGTGGGGAAACAGAGGGGATAGCTGTTCTTCCCCATTGCTTTCCATCCACCTTCTGGGGAATTAAGGTAACCAAAGGGATTGTTAATTTTTCTACCCAAAATGGAAGAAGAGGCAGCCTACTTAACTGACCTACACAATACTGAGGAGCGCTAGGGCACAGACCGAATGATGGGAAGCTCAGTTTGCTTACTCTGCCATTAGACCAAGGGCAACAAAGAAATGACTACAGGAACTGAGCTAGCTGAACATCCCAAGGAAGAGACCAGACCAACTGGCCAAAATTCCTGGGAAATGGCTGACTCATCAGCGCCAGTCTAGGACCACATTACAGACCTGTAAAACACCAGTGAAGTGGTTCAGATCAAAGTGTTCCAGCTGCATTCTTGTGTACAGAGATACCAGAGAACCACCTCCAAAACAGGCAAATCTAGAATGAGATTCACCTTGTCCAACTTTGGCACTTGAGGTGATCAGCTGGGTACCTCTAAACAACGGAGAGTGTAGAGCCTTTCCAAAGGGAAATGCATGCTGTTCTAAGGAAGGTGAAATTACTCACCTATCTCTACAGCTCATTGGAGAGAGGAGACCAAAAGGACTAATTTTGGTTAGCTCACTGGAGAAGATGGTTCCAGAACAACTAGTGTGCTACTTCCTGCTCTGAAACACTACCCCAGCACAGCAAGCACTCCTGCCTTCCAACGTTTCCAAGTGAAGCAGAAAGTGGTTCTCTAGGGTGGGAAGATACACTGCAGAAAGCATTAAAAGAACTTTACATGTGGTTTGGTAATGACAATGAGGACTCTCTATGCTCAATTTAAACTGTGAAGAATCCTGTAAGACAATAAACTTCTAGGGAGTCAGCCCTATCTGGCCACAATTTAGCTGCATCCTTAAAAAACATTGTGTTCTGAGTTGGAGCAATACAGTTTTATGGAATCTGAATTGACACATAGAAAACTGATTTAGCAGCAGTCATAACTGCTCCAGGAAAGTAGTTTCTCTGCTGCAATAAACCAAGTTTATTGAGTAGTTGTCTAGTAATCAGTCTGAAGGATGATTATTATTATTTACTGTCACCTGACTTCACTCTTCATTTAGTAATGGCTGACAGATTATCAAAATTACCAAAAAACTTTCATCTGTCTTTCATGGTGAAAATATTTTCCAAAATATTTTGAAAAGCATTGCGTTTTCATCCCCACTCACATTTATTTATATACGTATGCACAGACACACAATTCTAAATTTTATTTAAGAAGGCATCACAGTAAAGGCTTAGATGCTAAGTCTGCTTTGGTTTAAGAGCTTTTTTAAGAGCTTGGTTTAAGAGCTTTTTTAAGTTTGCTTTTGGTTTAAGAGCTACTGTTCCAGTAGCTCTTCTTTGTTAATTCTGGTATGCCTACAGTTGTTTGTTTCATAATTCACCATGTGAGTGCCTGCTGGAAGTGATTTTAATACCTGATTGCTCTTGGCTTCAAGTAAAGGAACGTCCTTCATCAGGGACAACAAGATGGGGTTGGTGAGAATTTATGAGCCAATGGCTAGATGTGACTATGGGTAGAAATCACTTTTATTGTGTGCATAAAATGGTATTTGGATTAAAGGACAACTACATTTCTCAAGATGACAACCAATCCAACACCTTAGACAAGAGAATAATGCCTGTAGTTTGATGCTTGATTTTAGTGACTTTTATGTACATTTTCGCTTTGACTTAACTAAGAATGTAAGGGATAACTGAAAAACAATGACTGTTTAGATTTTATGTTTCATAAAAAGGCAAATGTAACAAAAATATTTTCTGTGAAAAAAACATTGAAACCTACTTAAGATAGTGAAGATAAGACTTAAAGATAAGTCTAGAGGCATGAATTGCAGAAATTTTCTTGATTACTTCAATCATATTTCTGAGAGTAATCAAGGTGGTCTCAAAGATGTTATTATTCAGGTCTTCATAAAGATAACTAATATTTTCTACCACAATTGTAGCAATTAACAAACCTTACCTTAAAGGTATGGTTTGAGACATCAGAATCTGATGGATCTATCCTAAAATAACTTTCAACTCTTATAATTCATATAGCACATGTTGCTATATGAACAACCTTATTCACAAGGGGTTTCCTGTAATTATTCTATGATAATATTGTGAAGAATAGAGAGGAAAATAACAATGAAGACTCACCACAAAATAACTTTTACAAAGAGAAGGAATTTGGGGAGATTTTAAGGAAAAGCACAAATTCACTCAGCAATAAGGGAGAAATAAGAGATGTCCTGGAAGCTTGAAATGTTGCCACCACCTTCCTCCCACACATGCCAAATGCCATTTTTACATTACAGTTCCTCTGTTGGTAGATCCAGTTCAGAAGATTCTATCAGACAGTTTTATGCTCTCCCTGCCATGTCCATGACAGGTTCTTCTGACTATGATATCCCAAAGCAAACCAATACCAAAAGAAGCCTTTTTTGCTTAAAAGGGAACATTTCATATTCAGAGTCTTGTCATGCAAAGCTGATCCCACAACAGAGCTGGCCCTATCTTCCTGCAAGCGAAAGGAGTGATCAGCTGAGAGAAGAAACCCAATCTGGAAGTACCACTCCAGATATTTTAAGAAGTCATTTTACTATTCAGATCTTAGCAATCACACAGGAGAAACAGTTAAAGTGGTGGATAATCTCCTGTGGAGGGGACAAGGAACAACAAGTCACTTGGGGAGAGTGGGAAGAAGGTTGAATGGGAAACTCCTCTGGCTAGATCTGCCATTGGAGGATTAGTAACTACATGGAAAAGGAGAATAAGAACTGCAATGAGCAGGGACAACTGGTTTTGTAAGGCAGGACCAGTTCCTGCCTCAGTACCCACTGCTTGGACAGTTAATCCTGCTGCAGAGTGATTCTGCTGTAGCCTGCTACAATGCATAGCCTCGTGCACTGAGCTAAACCAGCTGAGACAACCTGCGGTGGGGCAGGAAACTCAGAGGGACCCATGTAGACACCTAGAGCTGGAACTCCCTTGCTGGTGGATCTAGAGCCCTCAACTACACTGACCTGAGTGAGTGAGTGCAGCTGCACTGCAAAATGACACTCCGCTAACAAGAAGTGATTTGTTTAGCAGGCATGATGGCAGGATTAGCATTTGATGATCTGTGGTCACCTGGAGCTTCTCTGTTCTTTATTACTAGCTTTGGTTGAGCAGCCTTTCATCACATAGCAAATAACCTTCTTTTCCTAAAGTACCCAGCTATTCAAAAGAAATTATTTGTGTCAGGTGGAATCTAACGGTGGGCAAATTTGAAGTGTAGCTTGAACCTAAATATTGATTGAGGGCAAGAACAATAAAGTGGAGACGTATAAAGAAAAGATTAGATTTGCTGCAATTGTTTCGTAGTCCTATCAGTGAGTGCTTTCCTTTCACATATAACTGTTTTTCACCCTTCTCTGAACAGCTGAAGGACCATACAAAAGAAATTTTTTTTTTTGAAGAAAAATCACTATTGTCTGCTCAAAGCATCCACCTGAAAACTAACAGTCTGTGCTTAGGAAACAACTGGCAGCAGAGGGAAGCAGAAAAAAGTGCCATATTTGTAGAGGCATTAAGATATCAAAGATAGAGTTGAGTAAGATAGAGTTAAGTGTTTCTGAAAATTCCACTATGCTCAAGGTATCTACACAGCCACGCAAATCTCTTCTACAGTTTCATTGGTGCTACAATTTCATTTGAGAACATTATTTATATCACAGTTGCACAATCCTCCCACCACAAGGGTATCTAATATGTGTTTTACAACAGGCAGAAAGGTTGTGATATTACTAAGAGGTATCTGATGGTATTTTTAAGTTTATGGACTTCCTCATCTTCTCATTGTTGCTCTTTGTGAACAGCTTCAAAGAAATAAAATTAGTCCAGTGTAAAAAGTAACATATCAGGGAGAATAAATTATGCCATCTGGTCTTTGCCTTATGTTCTTCTGCTATTAGACCTGAAGTTTTTTAAACCAGAAAATCATACCATAATTATTCAGTTGTGGTCTTGAAACAGATTTTGTGCTGATTCCGTTTAGACACAGACAAGACAACATTCCTTGACTGCTTTTTTTCAGCTTTCATAAAAATGCCGATTCACAATTTATTTTCCTCAGATTTTTTGCAACAAATACATTTTACTATATAAGTCTCCTCATCACAGGTAAACAGACACCTTCTGCTCCAATAGGACGTACTACAATTTCTTCCCTTGCTATTGCTGTTTCCCTCCTAGACTTTATTTCCCAGGAATTTAGATATCATTTAACTGCTGGTCTCTAAACTCAGTACTGCTATTTCTGCCTAATTAAATGAGACTGTAGTTGAACATTAATATTATTATACATTTCCCTTCTTCCTCCAGTCAATAATCCATCACAGGTTAAGCGCTTCAGACAGGAAATTTGCTGTAGATTTCAAAGAAAACTTTCCTTGGAAGTTCCAGACATGCCACTTGATAGGATTTCTAGTTCTCCTACACAACTTTTTCTCCCTTCAGCAGACATTTTGCTTTGGAAACACAAAGACCATGGAAAGGTGGAATATGGTGAGGACATGTATAACATTGGATGTACATTCCTTGCTGATTCTCGACAGGTAACACAAAGTAAACCGATGAAATCTGACCAGGAAGCTGACACTGTACAGTAACTCATCAGATATGCAAAACTTCAGTTAAACCTCTAATGGATTTGCTATCCAAGATGGAAAATAACCCAGTCAGTAATTGTGAGGATGTACTGATTTAAAGTTAGCACACAGTAGATTGCAGAGGACATTTAAGTTCAAGCTTTGCTT
Organism: Microhierax caerulescens; assembly: GCA_035590215.1. Taxonomy (NCBI): domain Eukaryota; kingdom Metazoa; phylum Chordata; class Aves; order Falconiformes; family Falconidae; genus Microhierax; species Microhierax caerulescens. The sequence goes on from JAVJGJ010000014.1 coordinate 77,922,100, forward strand.
TGGCTTCTACCTGATGGTAAAGGTATAAAGCAAAGTCAGAACAGAACTGTATATTAGACAAAAAAAAAAAAGGCTAACAACATCACTTGAGTCCATTCATTTGATAGGAAAGGGTGGTAAACCTCTCTGTCTAATTAATGGACAATTTGTGGTAACATACCTCAGTGTTTAAATTCATGCCATTTCAATGACTGCTCAAAAAAATATATTAATATTTATTTAATTAAGGTTGCACAATTTCCTAAGAACTGTTCAGTCACTAATTTTGTGACTCCTACCAAAATTTCATGTATGAAATAGCTTGTTATCTCTACATCTTTCCTCTTTATCCACATTACTCATACCTCATGCCAGGGCTCTGACTACCTGGAACACTTCTTTGAAAGTTTGTTAACAAAAACCCAGCTTAGGTTTATATAGTATAGTTTCCTCTGACACATACATAGAACCACAAGCCTTAACAAGAGTAATACCCTGCATTTATTCTTCAAGAATAATAAGCATATGCTGAAGTACCTGTCTGTTCACTAGCATTCAGTAAACAAAAAAATTACATGAGAGTAACTAAACTAATTTACTCATTCTTTTATCAACTTCAAATCATGCCGAACTGTGACTCATCAGTATTTCTGAAAATGAAACTTCATACAAAATTCAAAAGAAAACACACCATTTAAAAAAAAAGTCTAAGGATGCATATGTACATTGCTCCTGTGAGAGTATCAGCTATGAAACTCTGACTTAAATCCCCTAAGATTAATTTGTTCAGTAAGTGTATCAAAGTTATTAATAAAAGAGGAGTTCTGTGAAGCAAACATTTTTTAATTCTACTTTTACAGCTCTATTCATTGTTAAACAGGCCTCAGCATCTCTACCATTTTTTAAGCTATGTCTAATTTATCTCTGCTGAATGTGAGGAGTCTGCAATAATCCTGCATTTTTTGTTATCTAATGTATGGTGTTGAAGCTTTATTGAGCATGTAACACAAAGAAAAGTTATATATATCTTAACATTACAATGCACCTAGTAGTAATAATGCAGCAAACAGGAATTGCCCTCACTGCTTATTTGACCAGTGTGGCACAGTTTTAATTCTATGGCTTCACAGTGTACTAGTAATGCTGAGTCTGATTTTGTCAAAGCAATGAAGAACTTGGTAATGCGTTCCTGCAAGGACATTGGATTACCTAACCTTACCTAGCAAGCAGAGAAGAGAATAGCAATGTGTTTCTACCACAAAACAGACATTGTTGTGTTTCTACCACAAAACAGACATTGTCTTTTTCAGTTTTGCATAACCTTAGAACAAAACACTAGACACACTTAATTCACTCTGGTATGTATCCCGTATTACTCCACGTGAAGATACTTCCTGAAGTGCTTAATTACCTTAAACATCTAAAATTATGAATATTTTACCTCTTTCATTTGTTAATTAAACTATTTTCAGGTTATTCCTTATTTTTGCTCTAGCATGCCTGCTAATATGATGCAACTGATTTTTATTCTGTAGGATATACTTCTGTATTTTTTAGGTTTCTAGAATATGGTGACTTTTCTTTGATCTTTATTTTTTCTTTTTGATCTTATTCCCCCACAAGTAGGTGTTCTTCTACACTCGATTTATCCCACATAAGACTTCAAAATCATCCCTTTCTGTTTTGTTTTCATCACATCTCTTTATTTCTTGCTTGCTTTACCTTCTGATTTCACAACAGCACTTCATAAAGTTACTACTTTAAAGTTACTCATTGTTTTATGAATTTCTGTTTTGTAGTAACACCAGTGACTAAACTGTAAAGTGCCCTAGGTTGCTGTAACATTTGCTTTCTTTCCACTACATCCCACATGCTCCCTATACTCATTCACCTCTGCCTATTCAAATTCTTGAAAGCATGTACTATGCTGCTGTGGTACTGTATTCAGTCTTGCTTAGCACACTGCATTTAATAAACTTAGGGTGACTGTCATTAAAATTTTACATTTCTAAGTAAATATTCTATTAATAATTTGCAGGTCCAAGACAGTTCCCCCCTCTGCTTGAAATCTCTGTTGCTTGGGTCGTGTTATAATCCCTCTGTAAGCCTAAAGGAAGATCTTTAATTTCCCATATTTAAGGCATCCAGCAAGTGGCCATGCATTATAAGGTTCTCTATGATTCCAAACCTGAGCACTTGAAACTCTATTTTAATTTTAAAACTGTAGAAATAATAAGTATTTCCCCACATTTTTACGTACATAATTTTCCACATTTTTTTTTCCTTCTATCAGTAGTTAGGCTCAAGGTGATTATTTTCAAGAGGTATTTAAAGGAAGAAGATGGGAGGAGCACAGGATACTTCAGGTAGGAAGGGACCTCAGCAAGTCTCTAGTCCATCCTCATGCTCAAAGCAAGGTCAGCTCTGAGGCAGGTTACTCCATCTGGGACTTGAAAACCTTCAAGGACGGAGATGGCACAACCTCTCTGAGCAACATACTCCAGGGCCCAGCTGTTCTCATGGGGAAAAAGTTTTTCCTCACACTTAGGCTGAAGCTCTAATTTCTTATTGTCGCTCATCCTCCTGCTGTGCACCTAAAAGTGGCCTGCTGTAGGTCCCTCCTGGCACCAGGACATGCTGTGGCCTTCTGTTCAGCTCAGTGTCTCAGTGCCCCAACCCCGGGGTCTTTCCCTCATAGCTGCCCCCCCCGGCCCCGTCAGGCAGTCCCCAGCCTGTGCCCTGGAAGGTGGGTGCATGCTGACTGGGAATGTGTCCTCAGTAGGACACACTCCTACTTGAGATAGCAGAACTGTACAGACTCTATGCGTACAGATGAGGCAGTGAATCTGAAGTTTACCCCCCTCACAAACGCACACACTCACACTTTTATTTATTATAGGTTTCAATAAAAATAAATTGGAAAATATTTTTTTTAAAAAAAGCCGTGTTTTAATTTCTGAGTTTCCAGCTTCCATTCGTAAAGAAAAAAATAGGGACAGAAGAGATCCCTGAATGTGGCATCTTTAGGATTCACCACTGAGCTCCAGTCCCATGCTGAGGCAGAATGAAGCTCACTAATCACGGTGTTTTCCAGCCAAGAATAGCACCGTTATCAGCCACATGCAGGCTTTGACCCCCAAAGGCTGCCTATTGTGCAGCAGGCCAGCAGCATCTTGGGCCGCCAGCAAGGACAATAGATTGACCTGCTCAGCCTTTGCAAATTGAAGCTGCCTGGAAAAAAAAAAAAAAAAAAAAAAGTTTTAATACCATTCGCTAGCATATAATCAAAAGAAAAAATAAAAAAAAAAAAAAAAAAAGATCAGGAATCTTCAACTGTCACTGGCAGAAGCAGATACCTGCAACATATCTGATCTAAAGAGCAAAAAGTAGTGTTTCAGGACAGAACAATTGAATGTATTTAGCCAATTAAGAATGCTGCAGGTTTAGATCACATATTTTATTTTCAAATAAATAGAAAGATGAGACAATAAACCACAGAAACACTGGAGTGAAAAAGAGGTACTGCAGTGAATATGCAGCAAAATGCAAAAGAGAAAAACTAAGTCACAATTTAGCCTTTTTAAAGCTACCAGTAAAAAAAAGAAAAAAAAGAAAAAAAGAAGCCACCAGAAAGCATTCATCATAAGCAGATTCACTTTGTACAAGGACATTTTGCTTGCAGAGACATTATGGCTTTCTGGAATGTTCTAACTGCTACATAGGTTAAAAGATTAGTGACACTAAGAAAACAAATTTTCAACAATACTGAAGCTAAATGTTTTCCACTGGGCTATGAATTCTGTCCATGTTGAATTTGCAATAAGGTGTCAGTTTATACTTTTCTAACACATGAAAAAACCATTAATGGCAACTATACACATACAGAGAGCAGACTACAGAAAGAGCATAAGGTAAGAGCACTAATTTCTACCCAGCAAGAGTTTCAAAGGCACATTAACCCTCCCACTTTTCTTATTTAATTATACATTACATTATACTGACAAACTGGTATTTAAGCCTTATTAAATTAATTAGTAAATATTTTTTTTAAAAAATCATTTCTGTGTAGAGGTGAATTCATCCCTGCACAAGGAAAACTACAGCCAACTTCAGTGCTTTTTTGTCCAGCGCCTCCTGAATGCAATTTTCTGCACTTTGTAGGCTTTGAAGACTGGAGAACTCAACTGAAAGGTCTTAGCAGAAAAATACTTATTTAGGGGACTAGTCCATGAGATGTAAATGTAGGGATATTAATCATAAACAATGCTTAGTAAATGACAGCAAATACCACTTGGTTCTTAATTGTTCACCTCTATATATTTAAAGTGGCCTAACACAGGGTTGCAGTTGAAGAGAAACCTTTCTAGCCTGTGACATACTTACATAATTTCTTTATCATCTTTTCTTACACTAAATACAGGCAAGTATCTTGACTAATCAGAGCAAGATTCTCACAACAGAGTAAATAATTCTTTTCTCAAATTAAAATGGCACATCCCACAGACTTCAGGGTAATAAAAAGAAATATGCCAAATACCGCAGCCCAAAACAGTTTCTCAGGTAAAAATCAGCACCTGTCAAAATTCACAATCATTTCCAGGCTCTTTATCACACAGCTATTGACTTACGAAAAATGCCGAGTCGTGCCATACCTAAAATGCAGCCAAACCTGTGACTTGCATTCAAATCTTCCTTTCTAAACCTCTTGTGAAGTTTTTGCAGTTAACAGAAAAAAATCTCTATGTAATAACTATATTGTTGATACTGCAAATCAACTTTCAAAAGTCCTAATACTTTCATTTAAGCAATACAATACATTGCAGATTTCAAAGTTACACAGCATGTTATTGCTCATTCAAATGGAAAGGTGATCTTTGCTGTAGAACTTAAAATCCAGTTCACTATTCTATCATAAACACATGGAAAAAAAAAGGGTGGGAAAGAAAATGGGTTAACCAGCACAACCACACACAGGAAAGCCTACGTGTCACAGCTCTTACTGTGCTT
>JAVJGJ010000014.1:77927185-77959590 GCA_035590215.1 Microhierax caerulescens
ACATTTTCATTCCTCAGAAATAATAAAATTACAATTAAAATAGTTTTTACTGAAAATTCAAATACAGCTTTTTGGTCAGTGAGTATTTATGGCTTAATGTCACAGGCAAAAACAAAAGGAAGAAAATGACAGTTCAGGTTTTTATGCTTCATACTGATAATTACTCGATTCTGTATGCTAGAATTTATAATCATGCATTTATTTTCCTTTCTGGAGCTCACCTGGGTAATTACATTAGAAAGTAGTCGCTGTGGTTTCAGAATAAGATGAGGATCAATTTATGACAGGTCACCATTGGAGACTATTAAAAGCAGCTGCTTCTAGCAGTTGGGGTTACGCCAGTCTGCTAGTTTAATGCAAACTATATAATCAATCCATAATGTAAATATCTTTTAAGGACTGAATTAATGTTTGATAGAATGAACTCAGGCATTTTACAAGTCAGAGTAAGCAAAGTACTTAGTTATCAGACAAACATTAATTTAAATAACAGCAAGGGCATGAGTACAAAATGTGAAATCAAGTGGGTACCTGGAAGCAAAGGGTGGCATGGAGATCTTCAGCTCACATCGAGTTTCCCTTTTTAAACGAAAAGCTACACACAGTAGATGGTAGCAGGAGGCATAGCAGTGCATGGTCGCTCAGGGCAACATGTTCCAGCCTGACAGGGACGTGAAGCCTGGGCAGCCACCAAGCTGCCACCTGTGCCCTGCTACCCACAGCCATCTCCTGCACCGTGCTCCCGGGACCCTGCGTTCCGGCTGCCAGACCTGGGACTGGCTGAAAGGCTAAACCAAAGCTGGGCTCACAGGTCTGCCTACCAGGCTGTAGGGAAAAGGGTTTTCTCCCCATGTCCCAGCACAGCACCTTGGCCTCCCTGTGCTCCCTTTGACCAGTGCACCAGAAGCAGGGAGTGAGAAGGAAAAGACCATGTAAGGACACCTGTGGCACCACCTTGAGTGGGGTGCAGGGAACAGCTCACCTCCCCCATGCACACCTGGGGCTACCTCCTCCCCTGTGTAAGTGAAATCCAGTAAAACCACTGCCACACAATCCAGAAAATGCCTCAAAATGCACAGATTAAAAATCAATGGGTCTTTTTTTCCAGCGACTGATCCTGGTTCACATCTTTGTGTTTACCATGCTACAAAATCCACGGAAGTGAATAAAGAAAATCAGGTTCATGATATAGTAAAAAAATACAAACACGAAAACCGATAATTGAACTGAAATGAAAACAGTACATTTTACTTCACATAACACAGTGAAAAAAATAACACTGCATTCCTCAACCTGATCTGCCACCATACCAAACTCTTGGTATTGCTAACTAGCAAGATGCCTAGATTATTACCTGGCCCTCACTTCTTAGGTTTAAAATAGTATATGGCAAAATATATATAGGATATTGGTATATAAGGTTTCGGCATATATTTCACAAACATGATGCCTCTGGTGTAAAGTCTGACAGGCTGACTACAATTCTGGGACCTTAATACCAGGATTTGAATCATGGCACTGATGTGCCACCTTTGAGAACTAAAATCTTTTACTTAAACACATAGAAGAGAAAATATTAAAAGGTGAAACTTAAAAATAAGCTGACAATTTGGTTTCATGACTGAGACATACCAAGCATGTGTTCCCTGAAGACAGGCTTGCAGAAATTATTTCTGAAGGCAGACAGATCTGCCAGAGTTAAACACTACACATAATCATAGCAGAGTACTTTGTATCAATCTATCTCAAGAACAAAACACCCTTTTTCTAGAGCTCTTTGGGAGAGGGGGCTAGTTACAACACCAAAACGCTTTTTTTCTGGCTGGACCTGTGCACATCTTTGGTAGGAAGTATGTGATGGAGTTACTAGATCCAGACAAAGACTCTACCTGCCCCTGAAGGTCCATTGTTTCAAACCACAAATAAAGAAAAATATATCCTTACTTGGCAGATGTGATCAAAAGGGCCTGTTGGGAAAGCACATGAGCCTAGAAAATGCTTAACTGTGGTGAGATCAAGAAGTCAGACCGTATGTCCTGTGAGTTGAGCATCCCCCACTGCAGCCACTTCTCTAGAAGACTTGCAGCAAGCATTGCTGGGCATGTGCAGACCTGGGACTTGCTCATAGCCCAGTTCAGCTGGGAAAAACCTCTTCTGGACAAAGACAATTTCAACCATCCAAGGGCCACAGTTTGCCTTAAAACCCCATGTATCAGAAAACTCCTTAGCTAAAGGCCAGCCCCCAGCCTGCTTCCCCAGTCTTGAGCACCTGGGCTGGTAACACTGACTGACCTTTCAGAGGATGGGAGGAGTAAGGGCACAACTGAAAAACAATACACATTCATCTTTACTAACGTTTCACCACTTTGCTAAGGCAGCTGTAATTTAGTAAAAAATCAGATTAGGTCTCTACCTCTCAAATCTGTAGTGCTGGAAAGCATTTGATTTTAATCCAAGCTACATCACATAGCCTTAATAAAAGATTTATACTTTGAAGAAGGAGACTGTGCAATGATTTAGGCAGAGCTGGATGTAGACTAACATGTTAATCTGTTGGCTGTATCAGGTACACTTAGATTTACCTGTAATATGACCCCTTTTTCCTCTAGTAGGGAAAGATACAAGACAGGAGGCCACTCAGATTCAGACTGTCTCATATAGTTTTCTGAACAAAATTAACTAGCTCTGGCATTTTATGCAAATGCATCCATTTTATTGGCCAAAAATGATGCAGAAAATGTAAAAAATACATTTTCACACTAGTGCTGAGCACCTGATTCCAGAAGTATCCAGCTAGAGGCATAAGAGATCCTGCAAAAAATGCATCATTTTTTGTCATTATAAGAAACGCCCTTTCTTATAGCTCTCGCTTATCAAAGCCTCAATCCTCATATTCCTGAAGGAAATGAGACAGCATAAGAGAGAAGGGAAAAAAGTCTTATTTGAAGAAAACTTAATTTTCATATGCAATAACTGAAAAATCATTTCTACCAGGTACCACAGCAAATCTGAGATGAGTATGGGGTGGAAGTGGCACCTTAGTGGAAATCTAGTTGTATCACTAAGTATAATTGCACATGTAGTTTGGACAAAATCTATGTTAAAGAGTTATTGCAAGTGCAGTTTAGACATATGAAACTACTGAATTTCTAAATCAGTATTTTACCAGTGATACATCTTACTGACAGACAATCCTGGAAGACGGACTTCTTTGAATGAAGACATGGAGGTAGAAAGTCATCTTTCTGTCTTATACCTACCGGTGTGTGCTTATACTTGGGGTTGATTTCATGAAACATACAGGGAGATTTAAGTACCCTGATTCATGCATCATCCTTGGCCTGAGATTAACAGCAAGTGTTTGCAGCCTGTGTTCCAGCAACTCGACAACAAGTGAATGTAATCAGAAAATGTGGGGGAGGGAAGAAAGCAACAAGAAAATCCAGCCTTAGTAATATGAAAAGCATGTACAGATATACAAGGTACATTATTCACTTGTTACTGACTGTTACATCTTAAGTAAGGTGTTGGTGAGCACAATTTGAATGGAAAAATAAAATAAGATTTGTTCCTACTGTGACTCCAAAGTATTTGTCAACAATAAAAGTGTTAAATGTTCAATACCACTAAAATCAAAATTCCTTCTGAATTTCAAGTATTAATAGTTAAATATCTATGTTAAAAAGAAAGAAATAACAAGAAAAAAGGGATTATTTAGTGGCCTGTACTGCATTACTATGTTAAAATGCTCCTGCATCATGTCATACAGGATTAATGGCTATAAGCCCTCACAGGAGAAAGCAAAACTTTCATCCAAAAATCCCTTTTGTGCAGTTTTTGGGAGTGGGGTTTCATTGTGTTTTACATGCAGTATATGACCACCTGCTCTGAGCACTAGCAATTTTTCAGAGCTGTATTTATTTTTAGGCTGTTTGTAAAAGCTGGCTGTCCAACCCAAAAAGCAAAAGCATCACTTTAGTCAGATGCCCTTCTATGGATACATTATAGAAGTCTTCCAGTTGCAGCATATTTTAAAATCCTCCATTCATCCCCCTGATTCAGTGCTTAAGGGGTCTCTTATACAGGAGTCTACTGTACGTTTAGTTTAAATTCTAGTGCCGTCATGTAGGCCAAGAATCTAAGCTTTGGGATTCTTTGCCCGTCACCTTCAATATGCGTTACTATGGGTACTGGAAAGCCTATTACTGTACACAGAGGAGAGGCACAAGAAAGAAAAGGCACATAGATTTGTAGCACTAACAAAAAACCCCAAACCAAATGGAAAAAAAAAAAAGGTGAAGAAAATTCACAGCCACTAGTAGGATATAATTTTATACAATATCTTTCTCTTTAGAAAAGCTGAAAACCTTAATATAGTTAGAACCAAAGAAAAATTGAAGGAGAGATCAGTGTTTTCTACCCCATCATGCCACATAGAATATATATTGCACAGTGTGTCTTTCCTATACTTCTCATCTCTGTTGGAATACTATGGGAAGTAAATATCATTCACATAAGAACAGCACTCTGTCAACAAGTCTTTTTTACCACTGAAATAATCAATGGAGAAACAGCAATCTGCCCTGCAGCCTTCTGCACTCTCTAACATCTACAATAAGATTTCTACATGTTGGCAGTCAATACAGTTAAATTAATGTTTAATTCATGTTTTCTTCCTGAAGCAAGATGAAAAGACAGAACATTTATCAATAGCAGAACTACAGCAAAAACAAACACTTTTTGTTCCAATATTACCATCTTTTTAAGATGCAAGGCACTCTATCTGAGAACAGCCAAAATGTCATCTGCCATTTATTTTCCAGAGCTGGATTAAGTTCTGCAGATGATTAAATAAAATATTAGCATAAAAATATATGGTGAAGGGAATTCTTCATCAAATGCAGCAGCCAAACCGAAGCAGAAAATAGCCATTTTTGTATTTTCAGAGAAGATATTCTGGAAACTATACACAATCCCATAACATTTAAGTGCACATCAAATCAAAACTCAGTCTTACTAAAAATCTTCTCTTTTCTGGCCCGCTTATTTCTGGTTATCAGCTACATTGCTGGCCATTGAAGTGAATGCTGACTGCTCCTAAGAGGCTAGCAAAGAACTCCCTGCTGAACTGCCATGATCCCTCTGTCAACAGCAAGCATCTGTCTTGCTGAAGATACAGAGTGTTTTATCTCCATGGCAGGCTTGACTCAAACATCGAAGCTCTAAAAATAAGAGTTTAAAATCTAATTCATATCTACAGCCCACCTAATCACCCAGCAGGCTTCAGTGAGTGTCTTTTTATTGTTTTCTTCTCAGCTTCCTCTGCTTAACCAGCAGATACAGTTATTCACAGTGCAGTTACACATTAACCTCTTAGACCCCAACAGGAATCTAAGCCATTCACCAGGAAAAATCGGTGAAGAGATAGTGCGAGTCAAGCAGAGCTATCTTATATAATGAACATCTTCAATATTTTGATCAGCTCTGATAGTTTAGTGTAAAATATGCTCTGCCTATTATCTTGAAACTTCTTATATCAAAACATTGGAGATTTCAAAGAAGCAGAATGAAAAGTGCCTTGTATTAGCTGTTGGACTAGCGGGAATGACAGAAGAAAGGCAGGCAATATATTTACACACATCTCAAGAGTACCAGACAAAGTATTTTACACGAAGTTTATCATTCTGTACTGAAGCAACAGTCTATAGCACATGCCAAGAGACCAAAATGCTGCTGACCAAAGGTGGATTAGAGCAGGAGGTACCATGGGAGGTCCTGCTTGGTTACCATCAACCTAGAAAGAAAATGGTTTTATAGCAGCATAGCAGCAGCAGTTCTGCGCTGAGACACACAAGCACAAGCAACAGCCGTCAGAAACTTCTATGCCGGGGAAACCACACTGGAGTAAAGTGTAGATGTCAATAAGCACACTGGTCGTTTTCATCTCTTCCTCAAGACAAATGTAAATTTGGGGATGTATGATGAAAATTTATTAGCAAAATGCTGAGACCACTGACCTGGATCAACAAGTAACTGATATATCAAGCAGGACGTGATATTCTGGATGAGACTAATGAAAACATCAGAAGGTCTAGAAAACAGGACACAGGAAGAAAGCCTGAAGGAGTGGATGTTGTTTAGTCTGAGTAAGAAAATACTTTGAAAGATAAAATAATAGTCTTCAAACATGCTAACTGTGTAAAAGGCTGGTAGAAAGTGGAAGAAGTAAAAGTTTTCTTCTATCTACAATCCTAAAATCTACCAATGGAACAGAAAACATTGAGGGAAACAGCCGTACACGTAAAAAGCATGATCGTATATGACTGATTTACCGGAGGTCAGTCACATGCCTAAGAAACTTGTTCCCTGAGGAATGGGGTAGATGACCAAACATCAACCTTTCACATGCAAAAGGATAGACCTGGCATGTCTGGCCACACATTAAAGGACATAGCCATAATACTTGCTTGGTTCTCATGATCCTTAGCCTACCAGATGGGTTTGGGAGACAGGATGAATAGGATTACAGACAAATGTGTTTTAAAAACAATCCCATTCCAAGGAGAACAACTGAAAAGATGTATACCTTTTTTTTTTTTTTTTTTTTTTTTTTTTTTAAATACAACCTATGCACATAAAGCAATGGCTAGAAGACCACTATCTCCATACCACACAGCAAACAGTATGGGACAGCTCTCATCTGGAGGGAAAACACTGGCCAGACTCAAGTTAAAAAGTTCTAAGAAAAAACCCGTCTAGGCAGCTGCAAAACTGAGAGCTCAATAAGGCTGTAAATGATACTTCTCCACATCAGGTGATGGATTTTGATTCTTTCACTTTTATCAGATTATGCTGAGTACATGAGAAAATAAAAGCAGAAAGGATGTTCCTTGTCTCATAAGCACAGTTCAGATAAGGATAAGAAGGAAAGTTGTGCTTCCCTTTCAAAAAGCAATGGACTGAGGAGGTATTGTTATTCAGCTGCCAAGAGCTCTCTCCCTTATGTATAGACATCAGTGTTTTCTCTGAAATATTGTCTGATATCTTAATTGGAGGCTACCTTTCACATATGCCCATAGAGAAGCAAGCCACTGATTCACTTTCTTGCAGGGAGACAGACTGCCATAGGCCCTAGCAGAGCTGATACCGTCTGGAAGGGGGTGCCACAGTGTTAATACACACAACCTCATATGCTGATGGGCTGTACTTCAAAGAGTTTCCTTTATGCTGTCCTGGATTTTTACGGTGTGAAAATTAGCCTTTGTTCCAAAGGAAGCCCAGTGCAACTTCCAGCTTGGGATTTCCTAGATCAGAAGGGCTTCCACAAGCTGAAGGAGTCAAACCTGCCAAAATGATAAGAGAATAAAACAAACCACAAAAAAACCCAGAGCAGGCCAGTAGGTCTAGTAATTCCCTAGTAAAGCATCACATGGAAAAAAAGAGAAGGGTCCTGTGCACATCTACTGTGAAAGTGGTCACTGCAGTTGTTTTTTTTTAATGTTGATCCTACAATCCTAAAACTATTCAGCTCTACTTATGGCAAAATTAAAGGACTTTGTATTAACTGTGAACATGGCATCTTCAACTTCCTCTCTAACCCCATCATTTTGATTTTGCCTTTCTGCACACTTTTTTATAACGATACTAAAAAAAAAAAAAAACACAAAACCCAAACCAAAAAAACACCAAAATTTTTTACAGCTCATCTGTACAGGAAACTTTCAATGAAAATCTGTGATGTTTGGTGTGGAGATGAAGCCACATATGATTTTGATTATTTCATCTACCTTTGTCCGTACCTATACATATTAAAACTGTGAACTGGGCACCTTATAGCATCAGTCAGCTGAAATTATTCAAACATTTGGTTTATAGAAGTACTGTGAGATCCACCTACTCAAGATGAAAACACCCACCATAAATCTCACTTCCACCTTGGTAAGCAGCTATACAAGCCAATGTGCATTTAAACCAATAATGTTAGCATGGGATTCACTTGATAAATCAAAATTCTGATAAATACTCGAGAGTCTTATCAATAGTTCTGTAGCAGTATTTTGGTAAATATATTTAGGTAAATATATTTAGGTAAACCTACCGGTAGCCAACATTTTGCCGTATCACGTCTTTTTAAATTGATTAATTACAAAGTTTACAGTAGTTATTCCTGTGTCTCTGTCTGTCTGTTTTTTTTCCCTGAAGGGTGTAAAATCACATTTGTATTTGCTGCAGATGGAGAATGAGATGGAGAATGAGAGGGGGGAAAAATGCTACAAAAAAGATGATCAAGAAAAAAAATTGCTGGTTTCTTTCATTTTTAATAAAACAAAATAATTCTATTTGCCTTCAATCTTGACCAACCGAATGGCTGTTAAACACTTGCTAGGTAAAATGCTTTTTCCCTTCAGAAAGAAGGGATTTCAACACTTAGCTCACCAATTCAGCTAATGTTTTATTTATTTCCTTGTCTGCTAGCTAGATTAAAAGGAAGAACATTTGTCAACAGGAGGGAGGCAGAAAAAATCCAACTTTCTACTCTAATCCTAATTTACAAGAGTACTAAGTTCCAATTTCTAGATAAAAGATGTCTTAGAAGGGAGGCTGAAGTCGAGATTGCAAACCATAAAGAAACACTGGGACACAGACATCACTGATGATAAATCCTTTAGGCAAAGTCAAATTTATGATCTAGTTAAAATGGAATATCCTGGCATCTAATGTCATCACAGCACTAATGGGATAGATCTGTTGCAACAAACTGCCTTCTCCTGTAAAATACATTATTTTCTTTATTTCCATTTTCTCATCTTGCCTCTAGTTTTATGCTAGGCAGGAGCACTAGCTGAGTATACTGCAGGTGAGGGGTTTTTTTCCCCCAGGTGCTTTGCAGTGTTTGTGCATTCACTACCACTGTAAACCACCACCCGTACTCAGTAACAGAAAATACGGTACTGACAAAAAACGCAGACTTACATGTTCTGCAAAGACCTAAAGAGACACGGGAAGTGTAGAGGAAAAAAACTTTTATTTTTCAGGTATTTGTACTTCCTTTTGAGCCGTGAGCAAAGCAGAGATTAATCATAGCCAGGTGTCATGGAACAAGACACACAGTGCGATGTCTATGTGAAAGGTAGACATTATCAGTAGAATCACAAATCCCACCTTTCCTAATTGGAGATCTCCTTCGACCAAAATGGAGAGTATACTGAATACACTCATTTTAAGATCCATGACTTCTATCGTAATAATTCAGAGTTTTGACAGCACTATAAGAAGCTGAGAATCCCCAGATTCTGGTTTATTCCTCATATGTCTACCCTTTCCAAAAATACATTGATTTTTATAGGTATGACAAGCTGGTTCAATTCATCTCTATGGGAAGCAATCTTTCATATCTGTACATGAATACTAGAAGATATTTTGAGCACACCAGAAAGGGTAACAAATGCAAACTGCTGTAGGCTCACATATCTGGCAGGATGACATCTAGAAAACTGTAGAACTGCTGCAATTTCTACAATATAATGACACTGCATCAGATAATATACTACCTGATGGAAACTGCTAAAAAACATATAAAGGAAGCGTAAGGAGAGAGAGAAAAAAAAAATCCAAATGTGTGCAGGAATAAATACAACTACTGACTTCTGTTTGTTCTCCTTTATTCCCCCCACCCCACTTGCTTTGATTTTAGTGTAGTGTAGTCTTTGTTGATATCTGCAGCATGAAAATGAAAGGGGGGAAGAGAATTAGCCCTAAAAGAAAAGAAACACCTTTGCTGAGTTCATTTATTCCTAGTTCTTCAAACTAATCCATTTGCAAGTCAATCTTATCAAAAAGGAGATGGGTTCCTTATTGCAGTGTTCCAGGGGGAAGAAAAAAAACCAAACCAGCTCACATTGAGCAGTCTCTATAGCCAGAGGAATTAAAATACAGTTTTTTCTCTTTGCATCCCCCACAGCAGTTACTGGTTGCAGCCTGTGCACCACACATTTCCAAAAGAACCTTTTGATTCAACTAAGCATTCAATGTTTGAGCACTAAAGAAAAAAAAGATGCCTGTGCATATATAGAGGTTCATCCCCTAACAGAAGTACGGAAGACAAATAAAGGAGTTCTTTTTTGTCTCTGGATTATATGTCTCTTTCTACACCTCTATGCTTCCTAAAAATTAAGGATGAGCTCAAAAACGTTTTATGGTCTGACCCCACACTTGCAGAATTTGCTGCTGAATCTTTCCCCTAGAGCTGTACTGCCTCTGAAGCTTCATTATTTAATTATTTTCTAGTCTGTGAACACAGACTTAAAAATGAAATGTGAATATCAACTCAGGCAGTGTCATTTCTGAGACTACAGCAGAATTTAGAAACAAAGCCACAGCAATGCAGCTAATACAAAAAATAATCACAAAACTGTGAAGTCTGTATGCTAATGTGAATTTCATTCTTCTCAGCTTTGTATTGCATTAATATGAATAGCCATATGACTATTTATTCACTTCGCTGAGGTGCTACATCTAAACAGGAAAGAGCTTCGCTAGAGCATCACTGATAACCTGTTTTCACAAAAGCACAGGTAATGTGCTTATTCAGGTCATCTCCACTATTGAAAGCCCGAACCTCCCTATCTCCAGAATTTTCTGTTGGTTTTACAGCAGTCAGCTATGCATTCTCAACAGACAAATCATCAGAGTGTTGAGACTTGGAATTATGAAATCATAATACCGACACTGGAACTGAACACACAGGGTAGGGTATCTCATGGGACTGTGGGTAAGATGCTGCTGCTACCTTTCCTATACAGTTACCCTCCACTCTCCATTTTATTTAAAGTAAAACAAACTGCTGGCGAAATTCCACAGCTGAAAACCACGCAACATAGACGTGTTTTTGCAGGTCTTAGGTCCAGCTCACAGTGTGCCAGAGAAACTGTTTTCTCTCCTTACCTGTCAGGATACAATGGCATTAAAAACAATGGCTAATGGGGCTGATATTCCACTGCCATCCAAGCAGATCTTCATTGCTGCAAGGGCAGTTTCTGACAGTTTTTCAAAACTAGGCCTTTTTCTGCCAACTTCATTAAACTTACTTTTATAGCGTATCAATCCCCTGTTTACCATCAGCTCCTCCTGTAATAAAATGCCCACCCAAATACTGGCTTATCAAAAACATTAAGGGATACCCATAAGCTGAATTTCATGGTATTGCCAATTGTTCTGAAAACATCAGGAGGTATTTGTGATTCACTCAAAGAGGCTTTTCTGTTGTATTTAATTCTAGCTCTTTCTTTTTCTCATTCAGGAAAGGGTGATCGATATTAAAAAAAAATGCATTAATAAATAAAATTGAGGAGGAAAGGCTGAGCATCCAACTGATTTATTGCCAATGCTGTGAAATGGTAGCAAACTGTGGGTACCTTTTCCTGTCTAAGCTCAGGTTTTTTCCTGTATTTTGTAAGCACCTACCTTGTGCCACTTTGAATGATAGTTCTTTTTGTCTCTTTTTCCCTCCAATTTAAGACCTGTCACAACCATCACACAACAGAGAGCCTTCTCATAGGTTTTAGTTAACCCACTGATCCGTGAAAAAGCAGAATCCAGAGTCTGCAGAAGTGTTTTCTTACCAAAACCTACATTCGCTTATAGCTTGCCTGTAAAAACCTATGCTTGTTTATATTTTGAATCCTTTACTTGCTTTACCTTTTGATGAAGAAAGCAGTGAAGTACAAGCTCAGCGAAGGTAGTGGCTTAACAACATCTAAATTTTAACGGTGTTGAGTGATAAAAAATCCCTGGAGATTTGAGAGGGTGGGAGGGAAGACTCAAAAGCATATCAAATTAAACATCTTCAAGTCCTCAGGGGCAGAGTCAGAGGGGGAAGGGAAAAGCTGTCATCTCATTTCTCCAGTCAGTACTGTTTGCGGATGCAGGTTAGGAAGCAGGCCTTCTGAGGAGAACAGGCATTTGTTCAAATGCTTTCCCCTCCATATTCGTCTTCCCTCTCTTTCTTAGTGTTCTTTGTCAGCACTTTTTCCATTTTTATAATACAACTAATGTTTTGTGTTTTTTTCTTTTTAAAAAAAAATTAAGTCCTCTGAAATATTAATTCAAATGCTTCACAAAAAAAAAACAACCCTAAACCAACTCTGAATAACAGGCTTAATTAGGGAAAGCTCTTTTTATCTATTTTTTTTTTCAAATAATCCATTGCATTCCACCAATAATTAATAAAAATAAATAAATTTTAAATATAAAAGCAATGGAGGCATCAGAATCTATCAATAATTAATTAAGGAATTAAACTGATCAGCCAGGGGTAGCACACATGACAGCATAGGTGTCCTATGCTGGTGATTTTTCACAAACTCTGATAGCTCACATCCTGTGTTGGAAGGTCTGAAGGTTGAAATGTAAAGGTTTTGCTCCCAATTATGGGTCTGCGGGAAAGCTACAGGCTATAGATTGGCTTGTTGTTAATTAAGTGGCAAAATGCAATTTCTGCCTCTTCCCACCTTTGTACTGGATGACCTTCCTTTTTCCTCACTCTTTGGAAAATAAAATTAGTTCCCCTGGCAAGTGACATTGTTCACCTCCTCTAGGTTCTTCCCATCAACTTGATGTAACGCTTTCTGCTACAGTACGACCACCATCCATAACCTTCAGTAAAGAAATAATGACATAAATGATTTATTTTTTTTAAGACACAAAATGCAGTGAAGTTTTCAGATTTTTTCAGTGCTATAAGCTGCATTACTATCCGCATCAACAACAGTAACACACCCTACCAAGCCATGATCTCCCTGTCTGTAACCCTTCCTAGGGGTGTGCCACATGCACCGCTACAGCTCTCTTCTAGCCTTCTCCGAGTACCCGACGGGCTTACAGACAGCACACCGGGAACTATGGCGTCCCTAGAGAGCCCAGCTTTGTGGCAAGAAGCACTAAGTACAACTGGGAAAAATGAAAAGGCAGATGAAGTTAACATCGCTTAATGGCTGCTCTGTCGCAGACTCTCCGACAAGCCCTCAGCGGCTTGCCACATTGCTCTGGCATAGCGTGGAGCTGGAGTGCTCACTGCAGCCGAGGGACTGTGACCCAGTCATGTTGTGGGGGGTGGTCCTGGTAGCGGCGCTGAGTAGACGAGACAGACTGAGGGGAGGGCGAGAGCTGAAGGAGTTTTGGGCAGTCCACAGAGGGAAGCTTCAGAGGTTGGATTTCCGATGTTTCCTATTGTGATTCTGGACCAGTGCAGGGTGACGAGTCGGTGTTTGTCACTAATGGGGTTCTGTAATGGGGAAATCTACAGCGGTGTGACAGCTTGTCATCATCAGCAAAGTAAGATGGCACTGCACAGTTAATAAGCCAGGGAGACTGTAAACACACAAAGAAACTAGAAATAAAGAGAGTAAGGAGGAACATGAAGCAATAAACAACAAAATACACAGGACCTCATGCACAAAAATAGCATTTCTGCACATGGAACTGGGTTTGGTTTGGGTTTTTTTTTCCAAACTTTGCAACTCTATATTCTAGGAAAGCAGATCCAAATTCCTCTCAGCCACCCAAAACCCCTAAATATAGCCACACATATAGCCCAATGGCATGATTTAGTCACTCCTGCCTATGCCAACACTCAGACATACAAAGTATTTTCTGCAGTCTGCTATCAGCATGGAACATCCTACATGCTGGCTTTCTCTTGCCCAGGGATGAAAAGCCTCCTGCATTGACAGTGACACCCTTGCAGTGTGCCTGTAGGCCATCTGGAAAAGGTACAGGTACTGTTTGGCTCACAGCACATCGGAGAAGGGCACTCTTGGCTGACTGCTAGGTGAGCTGGCCAAACTGCGAATAGGTACACAAAACCAGCTCTAAAAGCAGAAAGCTTCAGAAGAAAGCTGGTGCTCTCCTCTCCGTAAGTAAACTGGTACAGTTTGGATAAGATGAGAGAAGACAGATCATGTGAAGGTCAGCGGGGCAGGGACTTGCCATAAGGACATTACTGGAAAAGAGAAATGAGGAAGCTGGCTTTGGTAAGAGGTGGAAAGTGGGACCTGTCCTGACAACCTGGATTTTCTTTGGCCACCTGCTCTGTTGAGCTGGGCATCCCTGATGTACATCACAGGCAGAAAGCGACATTAACCACATCATGTGCTGCCAATATCCAGTACTGATCCCAGCTCAGAGGCCAGGCTGCACATGTGGTCTGCTCCCTTAGGTAGCACGGGCCTTCAGAGCCTTCCTCAGCTCTCCCAGAAGCACAGTGAGTATCCCACGCTACGCTCCTGTAATTTGTAATAGCAGAGTCCGTCATGTTCTTGGCAGGGCATCACCATTTCATTATTGGTCTGCTCACTGCACAGAACTAGAAAAATGTAAAAAGTGGTGAAACATGGCAAATACTGAAAAGTCTGTAATTTCAGACATTTTTTGCCAGCACTATGTGTCTATTTAAGGGTTGTAAAAAGCTTCCATTTAATGAACAAATCAGAATGCATCTTTTGGCACTTAGCAAAAAGAGACAGTTTGAATGCTTAGTCTATGTGGTATCACTTTCCCGGTGATCCCTCTGCAAGTAAATACACACAGATGCAGAATTGCTTCCTTCCCTTCGTTCCCCAAACTCAGCTTTTAACCTAGTAACCTCTTTTCTTCTTACTTTGACTGGCTCCACAGCTGGATCCTTTTTAATTTGGGATACACCCAAGTTCAAGGGATATCCAGAAAAAAATAGCCAATTAAGTCATCCAAAGCCCTGAGCATAGTAAACATTCATTTACAGCACAAAAAGAGCAGAACACCTTCCTGGTGCTTGCCAATTATGTGATATTTCAGCCAAACGTATTCCAACATGCCAGAATGAAAATTCCAAAGTGTGCATTATGTTCATTTCTAAACCCTGTTAACTTAATTAACTCTCGGCTAAATGTGCACTGATCTGAGATCTAAAACATGTTTGATGAGGTATTTTTCATTAGGCAAAAAGAAAGAATTTGAAATGTGCAAACCATTTGTAACAAGAGAGAAGGCTTCCTAAAATTGTATACAACACACACACAATTCATGGTCAATGAAGGTTTATATTCTATTTGTACATTGTTATGTTCTTGTCAGTTTTACTTGGATCACAAAATATCATTTGAGCAATACAATCCACCAAATATGGAAGATAATATTCTGCATTGTCAGTACCATTTAAAATGCAAGACCGAGTAATACGAAAAATTACTAAACCATCCGGTAACAGTTGTATTTAACCTGTGTTGTCACTGCTAAATTCACACACCGAGTGGCTGGTTGGTGAAATTATTAGTCACAAGTCCAGACACTCAGATCCTGTAACCAGTGTGCATACAGCCATTTCTAAAAAGAAAGAAAGAAAAGCAAGGAAGGGGCTTATCATACTTAGCAGAGCTGTAGCATATTTTAATGAAGCCAGGTTCACACCAGAAATAACTAGAAGCTGGGGCACTTTACTAGCTGCTAATCACTTTTGTTGCCTGCAAATTGATTATAATCTTAGAATGCTTTGCTCTTTTTTCCCACAAAAAAAAAAAAAAAAAAAATCTCATACCTGAACATGACACGCACTAAGGCAGAGGTTACAATTTGCAATAGGAAAATAAATTGGCTACCTCCCAGAACAGGTGCCATAAAAACAAACTGTTATTACCAGGAGAGGCACGCCTGGTTGTCAGAACATGTAGTTAAATGGGATAACGACTCTCTGCTCTGTCCTAGAATTGAAGCTGCAGAAAGTCTGTTCCCTGCAGCATCCTGTGCGTTTTAAGAGGCATCTTCTAAAAATCACAGCTGGATAAGTCTGTCCTCCTTTCTCTACATGAAGTGAATTATGAAGCCTATTCTAGACCAGATGAAGAAGCAAAACACTGTATTAAACTGATGTCACCCACACTGTGCATCCCTCACATACTGCTTCCAAATAAGATGCAAGTGAATAGCACTGCCATATAGGCACAGAGAACATTATACTGACATATGAAACATATGCATACAGGGCACTCTGTAGCCATTCTGCTGTCACTAGGTACGTTAAAGCATAGGAGACAGATACCATGACGGGTCCAAAAATAACTTAACTGAGTTAAACAGAGTTATAGTCTGTGACTGTGGGCTGTATTTCATGTGCCCAGTCAGCTTCTAGCACAGTAAGATTTCCCAACTTTCCTGAATGTTAAACTGAGAGGAAATACTTCCCTGCCACTCCCAGAATAGAAACAGACTCCAGAAGGCTATACCATCTCTGCCTTTCAGCATCAGCGAGTCCAGAAAAGCTCCAAAGAGCATTTGGATTTCTGTTTCATCTTTGTGATTTAAGAGGTAGGCAGAGCGATACATAAGCTCCTGTGCTTATTTCTGCTGCAGCTTCCTCTAACGTACAGTTTTCTCCATCCCATCCCTGACTCCATCTCCACATTCTCCACTCCAGAAGCCCCTAACACTTAGGATTTCCCATGGCCTGAATGACCACGGCAGGTTTACGCAGCGCTTTCTGAATACTGAGCTGCTTCCACCATGCAAGCTAGAAGTGCTACCTCTGCTGCTCATCTCAATTCTGCTCCTTTTGCTAACGCTTTCTAGCTTTCAACATTCCTGGTATAGTTACTTTATAGATATATTAGACTACTTTTAATCAACATCTGATTATCTTCTTAGAAATTACTCTTATTTGCTTCTTAATAAAATATACCAACATATCCTACTTTGTCTGTAACTCAGCACCAGCAGATGTTTGCTCTTTATACACCCATTATAATTTCCATTCATATAATACACACAAACTTCAAAGTAACCCTTTGAACCTGAATAGGACTACAACCCTCACACATACAACTTAATTTTGCCTACTAGAAGATGCTTGGTTTAGCATGAAGTCAATTTGCATACTGATTGATCTCTTTCCCTTCCAGTCACAATGTAAAAAGTTAATGCATTGCTATAATAATTCAGTGTACATCAAATCTAATTTCTTTTGATGCATTCAGCTACGTACTGTCACTTTAATGCATTTTCCTGGCACAGACACACACAGTGTTTCATGTGAAAACATTTACATTGGCAGTCAATTCAATTAATTTTTTCCTTAAAGTTGAAAAATTCAAACTAAGGTGTATTCATCTCTTCAAAAGAATCAACATTTTTAAGTTAGGGAAAGGGAGAAAGATGAACAATTCCAGTTCGCCAATATTTGAGTCAGCAAGTTTTACACTGAAGCTGCAAAGTTAATCAGTCATTTCTTTATTTATCTTGTGTTAGCATCTACTCAACATGGGGAAAAAGCACACCGCTCCTCAAAGTTTACCATAGAAAGAGTAAGACCAAGGGAAAGAAATGAAAAGGTGTGGGAAGTACATAGCTCATTTACCAGAGAAAGGTAACTGCTCATTCGCTCCTCATAGGGAAACAATGACAATACGGAGCCAGAAAGAAAAGAAAGCACTGGGAGAAAAAAAGCCATACACAAGTGCATGAAGTTTATACACCATATTTTCCAGTCTCGTAGCCAATAAGCCAACTTATAATTATTTTCTTTAGGAAGCTGGAGAGGAAGTTTATATGCACCAAAACACCTATTTGACTTCTTACAAAGGTATGTTCTCATCTTATTGGCATTTAACAGGTTAATTTGCCAATGCAATTTTCTTTTTTCTCACAGAAAGTACTTGGTGTGTTTGCTTGCTATTAAGTGCTGTGCTTACAGTACTATCACGAAGACTGTGTTTACAGTCTGCCATTTAACTGCTTGCAGTTCCTCAGTATCCCCAATTGGCACTAGCCATGCTATGCTGTACAGGTGCACCAAACTGCTCACAGTTATGGATCACATAAAGGCTATTTGTAACAGCTACCTTTTCAAAAAGATGCCTGTGTATATGATGTAGGAGTCTCTCCACTCTGCAACTCCCTGAATATACATATGTGCTATATACATACATGCACGGTATGATCTTCCAAATCACTTGCATGGCAAGAAAAAACAACAAAATCAAAAACGACAAACAGAAAACCCCATAAAAATGAGAAAAAGAGGAAAGGAGTAAGATGTTGAGGATGCTGCTACTTAATTTCACTATCCTTCAAGGTATTAAGCAGAGAGGCTGTTGTCCTTTTACAAAGCTTCTGAGACTGTACAGCCAGATAAACTAGCGCTGAGAATTTTGTTTACCCAGATCTGTTTCCAGTGACTGCAGAACATGGGAAAAGAGTTGGCAAAGACACCACACACTCCTTCCAATTTTGTCTCCCTACTGGTGTTATCATTAAGGCTGAACCTGCGAGTAGAGAACATCATCCATGCTAGCACTGCTCAGAGGTCCGTCAGATTTGCTGTCACTCACTGATTGATTTTGTTTCTCGCATTTCTGGGTCAGTGAATTCTTACACGTGGCTATTTTCCAGCCAAGTATTAAATGCAGCAGAACACTGACTATTAATCCAGTGTACTTCAGCTTGTTAAATAAAAATAATGAAAAACCCAACAGAATTTGGTACAGAATCTTTGTCATTAGCATATATGTGTGCACATGCATGTGTACTCAACTTCCAAAATTTCACCTTGGAGGAGAAAACCTTCCCTTGCAGACAGAAAGGGTTAGGAAATATAAAACATCTCCTCACTGTATAACTGACAGGGTTCTGGCCTTGAGCTCTATTATTTCAAGTAAGTATTTTCTATGACTCTGAAAGGCAGAGGTAAACTAAGCATACAACATATTTGCATGTAAAAAGAATATGTGAAAATAGAGCTAAAAAGCAGGATTGTCCCAGGATTTAACATATTAATTAACAGAATATCTTTCCCAATAGAAAAAGACTCTATGGGATAGTGAAATTGCATCAGATTCCTTGATTCACTGTTTTAGTTTATTTCTTCTGGGATTTCTTTGGGGGCCTTTTTAACATTTTAAATGAGGTATTTGAGCTTCACTACTTGTCAAAAACCATGAATTTAGACAAGATTTCATATGTCTTCAAAGAGTAATCAGAGGTATAATCACACTTTCATTAAGTTACTTCTGTGACTAAAAAAGGGGCAGCAACTCCACTGCTTAGTGCTCCATTGGTTGCTCAATTCTGCTGTTTACAGAAATGGTGTATTTCACCTTTTTGCTTTAGTGCTGCTTTCTGTAAGACCAACTTCAGATGGAAAAAAGGCCCAAACAGAGGGAAAAATATTCAAGTTGCTATAAGACAGATATCAACAGCACGTTGCAACTAAAGAACATGCTCAACTGACTAAAGGTGACTCCTTTGAGTCATCAAGTTGTTCTCCCCAAAGATTTATTTGTTTAGACTTCCATCCTTCCTCTAGTTCTTATCTGGCAAGGAATGACTCCACAAGGAAATGAAGTAAGAACAATGCTGAACAAACACAAATATGCTATTTGCCTGTCTGCCTCCGTGAACTGGTAGAGGCATCTCTATCAAAACGCCAACAGGAAAGCAAAGTCTGTGAATTTTACAGTGCAGGACTGATACACTTACAGAGCTGCATCACCGCTGTGCTTCAGGCAAGTGGAATAAACAGCCCTTTTTCAGGCAGCATGAGCAACCGAGCACACTGTGCTCCTGCAGGACTCAAATGCTAGCCTGGTATCACATGTTACATACTAGGTAACATGTAGTAGGGTCCAGTTGCATGAACGAAAGTTGCCTTTAAGAAAGCAAACTACACATTCCCTGCAACAGCACAATCTTGCCCCTCCACCAGGAGCATAAGCTGCCACTGCACAACCCACCCAGTAACAGTCAAAGGGATATTTCAAGAATCACTCTATGAAGGGCAAACTGAGCCAAGGATCATGGAATAAGCCAGAACACACAAGCCTCACTCTGTCACAGCCCCAGATACTGGCCAGAGGGCTAGAAAACAATCTATTCTGAGCACAGAATCACAGACAAATGACAGAGTATGAAATCCAGCATTCAAATACAAAGAGAAGAAAAGCCTGCCTCCCTTCAAGCCTCTGGACAGCTCCAGTATTAGAAACTCAGCACCACTGGTATATTTATTCAGTCAGCAGCACACAGGCTGGTAAAGTTCATGAAGCAAACTACTGCTATGCTGCCCACCAGCAGTGTTCCACCTGTCCTGGTGGCCACATCAAAACATGCTTCCTATCAAAAGAACACAGAAATTATTTAATTTTTTTTAGTAACCTTTTTCCATAATCTGCATTACTATTTTGGTAATAAATGACAGATAGAATTCAGTGAAACACATGTAAAATGGGATTTCTCATGTAACTTCTGAGTAGCACCTGAGGTCCGCCAGTCCCAATACCATCCACACATGAGCGGTGACAGGGTAAGATGGCAACAGCCATCCCTGGTGCAGTCTTGTCCATACTATTGCTTGGGAAGTACATGGTCTCCTCTGAGCACTGCAAGCCATAGTATGTGGCTGGCACTGGCAAAAATCATGCCCAGGAGCCTGCTCACAGCTAGGCAGTGTTTGCTAGGACTGGACGGTCTGGCACTCCAGCAGACTCCCTACTCCTGTTTTATTTATCAGTAGAGATGCAGCCACTGCGCCCTACCTAACAACCCTTTAAGTTGGCTACAATCATTCTGTTCACTCTAATGCAGTTTTGGTTACTTTATGCACACTGGGGAAAGGCCAGGTGGAGTAAGAAACATTCTCAGCCTTTTTTAAAGAAAGAGTTTAATCTACGTAAGAACATTTCTCAGGAACATTATCAACATCCAACCTTATCCCTCCTACCACAGGGCACAGAAATTTTGCCACAGTGATTTCAGCAGTGTCTTCACTACCTCTTAGTTGTACCAAACTTACCTTATAGAAACCTAGCCAAGGAGCGGACTGGAAGACAACAGAGTAGGGAAATGACCACAACACATCACAATGTGTTTCAAAGATTATATTACCCAAGGCTACCTTCAAGCTAGGAAATACTCTAAAATTTAACAAATGTAAACGTTCTAACATTCGAGTCCACAGTTTCCAAATTTTATTACCCTTTCAGGAAATTAGCAGAGCTTCCCCCTGAGTGTATACTTATATCATGATAAAATCATTCTTGTAAGGTAGACATTGTCTTTGATAAGCAAAATTATTCACAGTAAGGGGCCTTTTCAGGATGTCAGTTTATTTGGGAGGGTTTTTTTAGAAATTTTATCTGAGATATAATTTGCAACATCCTTTTTAGCATAGAGACTGAGTGAGACACAATTTCAGCCACGATCTCACCAGTGCTGCTTGTAGACCACTGCTGTTTGGTATACCTAGGAACAATCCAAGAACAACAGCAGTTCCTTCTGTTACAGGTTTGTGACAGAAATGCAGACATCATACAGATCAAGAAAACTTTTTTTACTGCAAAATAAATTAGTAGAGAGATTGCAGAGTCTCCTGAGGAAGGTAATTCTGCCTCTCTATTTCACTCTCATGAGACCTCACCTGGAGTACTGCATCCAGCTCTGGAGTCCTCAGTACAGGGAAGACATGGACCCATTGGAACGGGTCCAGAGGAGGGCCACAAAAATGATCAGAAGGATGGAGCACCTCTCCCTATGAGAAAAGGCTGAGAGAGTTTGGGTTGTTCAGCCTGGAGAAGAGAAGGCTCCAGGAAGACCTTCTTGCAGCCTTTCCCTACTTAAAGGCAGCTTTTAAGAAAGATGGGGACAGAGCTTTTTAATAGGGCCTGCGGTGAAAGGACAAGTGGTAATGGTTGGGACAGGTTGCCCAGAGAGGTTATAGATGCCCCATATCTGGGAACATTCAAGGTCAAGTTGAATGGGGATCTGAGCAATCTGATCTAGTTGAAGATGTCCCTGCTCATTGCAATAGCATTAGACTAGATGACTTTTAAAGGTCCCCTCTAACTCAAACCATTCTATGATTCAGAGTCTGAGAATGACAACAAAAGTCCTCTGTTAAATCACCACCATGCACTCTGTCATTTGATTCCTCATCTCCTCCTAAGCACTCAGAGCTTTGCAGCCTGTGACATTCAGGCCTTCTGGGGGCTGCAGGTGTATTGCTCATCGTGCCACCTTCCAGCTTCTTAGCAGTCAGAGCAGCTAACTCTTCCTTAGACTCTCCTCCCACCCTCCCTCCCTTCCTCTGTTGGTTAACATACACACTTGAAACTCTACTTAGCATTCCCACTGTATTTCCAAGCCACAGCACATATTCATAAACATTCCTTGGTGTTTGTAACCTGATCAGACACATCACAATTTTTCAGTTGTCAGAACAAAAACGACAGTAGTTTAAACAAAAACAAGATAACATGGCCTTACACCATCCCTAATTCCAATGGGAAATGCACAGCATTTCCTGCACATTTCAAACAGTGAAGAGAATAAACATGATGAAGTAGCAGTAGTACAAAAATCTAAAAAGAAATAATAACAAAGAACTAGATCATGAGCACTGTTTGGCCTTCGAATACAGTGGTCCATTCATTATATATTGGATGGGCTGATTTCCAAAGCTAATGAACCCCTCTGCTTTGAAGTGCTGGTTCAAAAATTTCTTCCCAGTGTGGGTATTACCCAGTGCATGCAACACAGAGAGAGATTGTCTCTTGGGTCATTAATCCCATCTCAGGATCAAATACTTCCCCTTACACTCATGACACACCTGTCGCAAGAAAAGCAACTGTTTATATGGAAAAATAACACTAAGAATATTATATATATATATAAAAATATATTATTATATTTTACATGCTTAATGAGACATAGCAACAGAGAGAAAAGCTTGCAACATGGGGCCAAATCTCTATGCAGACCACCAAGCATTCAAAGGACTCAATGGTCTAAAAAGAAATACAGCAAAATGAGACTTGACAGCTGATGAAAGGGAAAAATATTAATTATGAAAGTGATGCTTCAGTCTCTGAAAGGTGAAAGAATACAAACAGTTCTACAAACAGCTCAAAACATGATATCTATGCCATGTATTTTTTAAAAGTACACCCATCAGATGAATGGGTAAACCCATCAGATGAATGGCTAAACTATCCTGGTTTAACATAAATATTCAGGAAAGTAGTTATTAAAACTGAATATTCATTGGGGGGGGGTTGCTTTTTTTTTTTGGTTTGGTTTGGTTTTATATGAGAGTTAACCTAGAAACTGCCTTAATCATAAGATGATGAGTAATACATTGGACTAGGCTAGATAGATGGTTACCCACAGTGTAAAAGAATAGGTAGCATTTTCAGTATAAGTATTTGAGAGATTTTGAGAGACATTTCAGTGACTACCAAGGATTACACAGAATCTAAAAAAGATACCATTGTCTCTAAAATACTAAGGAAAATATTAAGGAATAAACAATTATTAAATAATTATTTCAAGATCAATACCAATTTGGTAGAAATAAATTACTAGTAACCATATGTAGGGTTAGTTTGAGAGATTTCTATCTTGTAGTTGATGCCTTCACATTTCCCTCTTAACTACTGACAAATACAGCAGCTGTCTAAAGCACTTACCATTGTTTGCACACAAAACTCATACCCACTTTGCCTTCTTTACATACCTCTTATGAAGCTAATCACAGGAATAAGCGTCTTCAGTGAAAAGACAGAAAGGCAAACTTTCCATTTCAAAATCGTCATCAATACAGACTTCCAGTACTTCAGCAGAAGTGCAGGTTATACACAACACACAGGACTGAGTCTGTCCATTTGATGAATAATTGCCTTTGCCATATACTGGGGAGGTAATTTCCCGCTAATCATTGGTCAAAGCAGTCCGGTAAACCATGGCACATTACCCCACCACTTTGCCAAACAGACCCATTCAAACATGCATCATCTTTCCGTAGGTGTGAGTTATACAGTGGCGAGAGCTCTCACTTCAAAAGTCAAATTTGCATTCCATCCAAGAAGGGAATACAGTCATTTGCAGAGATTTGGAATCAGATAACAAGATGCTTTTCTCTGCTATCCTCTCATCATTGAGAGGATAAACTATAAAGGCTGCCTGGCAAAAAGCCATTCACTAGCCCAAAAGATTAATCCTAAATTTTTGTAAATGCTTTAAAATACAACTCCTGAGATCAAGAAGTTATATGCTGTCAAATTAAGGAAAACTCTACTATCTAAAGAGATGCCAGAAGTTCAGAAATAAAAACACTCCCTCAGAAACAACAGTTTTTTCCCTATTCTGTTCATTCATTGAACATATTCTAGGAGTGTCCTAGAAGAAAACAGATCTTAATTATTTTCAGAAGAAGAATAAACAAGAGGACAGAAACTGGCAATATTCTTCTGTGAAATATATTCATTTCCCAGTGACAAATATTGATTTTTTACATCAAAATAGTCTGGGACTCCATCAATCAGGTTAGATTTTCCTCAAATTAAAGAATAAATAAACAGTCAATTTTAACAGTGTAAAAAATTTAATGAGTCGTTATTACTCTAAATACTTTAAGATTTTAAAGATTAAAGAAATAAAGCATTAAATTCTATTGCTTGCTATACCTTTTCAAGAATTGAAAACAATATTTTATTTTCTAACTGGCTTTGTTTCTATTTTGCCAATGAAATAAAATTGAAAAAGCACTTGTTTAATGAGCTTTAAGAGTGACCTTCCATCTTTTCCAAGGTCAGATACCTACTATTCATAGAATTAGGTTGAGAAAAGCAAGATTTGCCAGCCCTGCTTTGAGCAGCGAGTTGGACCAGAACTCTAAAGGTCCTTTACAACTTTAATGATTCTGGAAGTCTATGAATAAAACTCCTGCCTCTTCAGAAATTGTTCCCAGCTATCTTAGCTGGGCATATGGTATCAATTACCATAATATTCCAGTTCTTTGCATCTTTAATGTATTTATCTTCACAGTCCTTTTGAGAGGCAAGAAAGTCTATTATCCTTATTTTATAGATAGAGGACTCAGGTACTGAAATGTAAATGGTTTCTGTTAAATACTTCTATTCTATTACTCATGCTCAAGGTTCTGTGGATGCTGCGTACATGTGGACATTTATGCACTAAATATTGAAAATATTCTTAAGTCTTTCTGGGTAATTTCATTTTCATAATTTCATACCTGATAACTTCAATAACTTCACAACACTAGAATTCTTCAGTTTGGGCATTTCAATTTAACCTGAAAAAACTTAAAATTAATGTCAAGACGGCATCTTCTGACTTGATAACCTACCCTGGACACCGCCAAAGCCAAGCACTTAAATAAGTAGCATGATCATTTGAATGGCCTGGTAAATACATAGTCAAAGTAGTAGATTGTATTTCTTAGGCACCACAGGGTTGTAAAAGCTTGCTACTAACACTAGCATCATATTGATATAAAATACAGGTTAGCAACTCTACTCAGAGAGAGGAAAGGAACTACAAGTGTCCTTAGCCAGGGAATCAAAGGAAAATTACAACACAGCAGTTAAAACTGTTCCTTTAAGATTTCCATTCACAAGGATCATTTAAATAATTCAAGGATGGCTCCTCAGGTCTGTGATCACAAAAGGATATTAGCAGGTTAGTAAATCAAAACAAAACAATTAAAAAAAAGATAGAAAAAAGATAAAATGTCTTAAAACTTTACCAAACCAAAAATCTGATCCACACTTCAATGCAACAGCCTCCTCCTAAAACTGTGATTCAAGAGAGATCCAAGACCAACAAAGTCCATGACATTTAAGTTTAACTACACAGGTATTTTGCATAGTTCTAGTAATTCACATATAGAACACGTGTTTCACTCTAATATTTACAATGTCTCAAACTTACTGCTAACAACATAAAAATAATTAAAAAAAATGGAAATAGTAAATGTGGATACATTAGTGGGACTGCACTGAGCCTGTGGAAGCTCAGCAATATTTTCTCATCTGGACTTACTGAAATCTTAATCACAACCCCTCACTATGTGTATATCCCCAGAAGCCATATTCTTTTGCTTTAGCATATGCTGTTCTCTTTGTGGCAGATTGTTTTAAAAATATTTTAAAGGAGACACTCAGCATGCAGCTAAGACTCTTTATATCAAAGGTTGAACAACAGAGCTCTCCATAGAAAGTGTTCACTCCATTTCGTGTTCAATCTCCTGAGTAGTGTGAATTTATTAACCACTTTGAAGTGGTAAAAATGTGATGTGTGTGTGTACAGATGATCCAAACAGTACAAAAACCAGCCAGGAAATCAATAAAGCAGCTTTTTAACAAATGCATTTCCAACCGATCAAAAGAATAGCCTAACGGCTACATACGGCTGATCTAACACTCATTACATTATCATTTCAAGGAAACATCTTTTGCAACTGAAAGGTGAAGTCTTTCTGTAATGAGCTCCTTCTGAGTCAGCAACAAGACCCTTTTTTATATTGCAGAGACAAAATAAATATGTGGCAAACACCGGGGAGGAATTATTCTCTGCAAACAAATGTTTTTCTGCATGCAAGGGCTCTTGCTTTGAATTGGTTTGCTGTTTAGAAGCAAGGAAATACAGAGAAAAGGGAGTCTTTAATGTAGGACCTTTTCATTAAAAGAGGAAAAGTGTAACTCATCAATGGTTACCTCTGAGGAACAGGTAAGAGGTGGAAAATGTATTCTGTCTGGCATTAGCAGATTCAAATATATGCTGAATGCAGAATGGGATTTGAGCTGGCCCTGGAGAGGTTTTCTGATGTTTTCCACAGGTCTCACACTTGGAGGAATGTTTCCCTTACTAACAGTATCAACGCTGAATACATTTTTCAAATTAAGGAGATGTTAAATCTGAAATAAAAGGCTTTGTTTAGATTTTAAGAGACTATAAAAGGTGCAGGTCACATCTTCAGAGAGCATAAATTACCAAAGGTCTGCTGAGCCACATATTACACAGATTGATAGGCTGACACTAACTTTACTAGTGTAACTTTCTGTTTGTTTGTGTGCTGCTTTGTTTACAGTAACTGGTAGGGAAGTAAGAAGCAGAAGTGGTTCATTTCTGTAGTAGTGTTTAACCGGTCGACCCAGAAATAACTGACAGCAATGACAGATTAGGACATCCCTTTTCTCCCTTCCTTTACTCAAAAGATTATCTTACAAATAAAACCATGTCCTAAAAATTACTGTTAAGGAAACAAAGAGCTGCTATGAAGAAACACAATATATTACAAATTTTTGGGGAACTGGATTATTTTATTTTTTTTTTAAGTAATGATAGTGGCTTGGGGTCCCCACATTGTCCCACAGTTTGTTCTAAAGTAGCAAGGAACTTCAGTATTCTTAAAATGTCTTTGTATTACACAATCAAATCAGACTTCCAAAGGAAAGTGCTGCCTCACTAAGTATCACTGTTTCTACTCTCATCAGTTAAAATCACCATTACTGAAGCCTCTGCAAGCAGGCTACCCTTGTGCATCTCCAAGCAAGAGTGCAGTACGGGAGACAAAATATTTTTCATGGCATCCATTAGGGGACTACTGATAAAGCAAGTTATTGATGTAACACCAGGCAGGTTGAGGCTGACTATGCCTTGTTTGTCTGGAGTAATGTAGTTTACCATATAAATCTTACTGGCGTGAGTGCACAGGAGGGTTCGGGACCGGAAAGAGAATCAAAAATTCTTGTCCCTTTATCTGCCCTCACAACACTTCAAGGAGAGTCAGGAGATCCCTTCTTCATGTGGTAGTCATGACCCCTCAGAATTAAATGCAAAAATAGGATTAATCTCCTCTAACGTTACACATCTTCACTGTTAATGTCTACATCCGAAGCTCTTCAGTCCAGGCTTGTTTGAAACCAAATGGATAAAAGCAGATGCTTTTAGAGCATGACTTCTCTAACCAAACAGGAATGTCTACCTCTTGAAAAGTTAAATCACGCCCTAGAAATGTCAGTTTCGCTTGTCTTTTAATAAGAAGATAAGATGACTAGCTCAGAGATAGGCATTTACACTGTAGATGTTTGTGTGTGACGAGCTAAATCCCACACTGACAGCCCAGAGAGGTATCCTGCTTTGCAGATTGCTGCATTTTGGTGACATGACATCTGTGCACCAGCTCCTGAAATTTTCTGTGGAATCTAAGAGTTTCAAAAGGAAAATAGCACCCTTCTCATGGAATTCACAAATCAGGAAGGAAAAAGAATTCTCTTTAAATCTAGTTGCTTTTTTTCCTCCCTTGTCTCTCTGAAAACTGGCTTTTTACTTCATGTGGCATGTGTCTGGGTTTGCGCAAAGGCACACTTC
Source organism: Microhierax caerulescens (assembly GCA_035590215.1). Classification (NCBI taxonomy): domain Eukaryota; kingdom Metazoa; phylum Chordata; class Aves; order Falconiformes; family Falconidae; genus Microhierax; species Microhierax caerulescens. Next base: position 77,955,377 of record JAVJGJ010000014.1, read on the forward strand.
TCTGTATGGAACTTCCCATCAGCTTCCAGTAGGAACTGGATAGTTTTTTCTGCTCTCACAGTATAAGCCTTCATGCTTTTATTGACAATTTGACACAGCAGGCCAGCTTATGGGTTTATTTTTTTTCTCATCATCCCTTTCAAAACTTTCTTACACACTTTTCTCTCTTTTTTCTTGTTTCCTTTTTACCAGCAGCCTTCAGTTGCTTTAAAGGGTTTCAGAGGATGCTGGAGGAAGAAAGCAGTAGAAAAAAATGTGGAGAGAGGTAGAAGGATGAGAAAAAAAGTGGCAGTTTTATACTGTTGCTGTCCCTAAGTAAGGCACAAGGCTCTCTACTGCAAAAATAAAGCAAACGAACCAAGTGAGTGGTTGGAAATTTCCTCACTCTCCTAACAGAAAATTAATGTTGGGGACACAAATTGTGCATGGAGTTTGCTGAGGATCACAAGGAACAGAGGAAGATCCTTTGGCCACCAGGTGTTTTGTTGCAAATTAGAAACATTCCTTCCATGATCACAAGGCAAAAAGCATTCACAAGCAGAGGAGCAATCACTAAGGTGATGCAGGCCCTGCACTTTTCTTCCATACTTCATTTCTTTTTTGAACTTTTTGATAGAGAAATACATCCCCCTCCCAAAACCCCAGTTCAGTTATTCTAAATGAGGCTACACATCAGTTCTGAAACTTGCGATTTAAGTGCCTCATCCTGCGCAGCTTGTAGCTTTTCCATAACGTGGATGACATTTCTACTATTCTCTTTGCTTGCAATATGAGCTGCTGAAGTAGACCTTTTTTTCATTTTCACATTTCATACTCTTATGTGTTGCATTCATACTACTCTTGCCTCGCTACAAAGAAGATTGCACCTTTTAATATTTTGTAATTTATAGTGTGGTCTTGCAACGGCTAAATATTTATTACATTTTTACTCTTGACCTGTCACTAAGGCATTTAAATATACCTCAACAGGAATATTTACACTCTCATTTTCTGCTGCAAATGGTAGCTAATGTTAAAACGTTAACAACTGAGTGAAATAACCAAAACCTTTATAGTTTGACCCTCCAATTCCACTCTTCCCAAAAGGAAGGCTAATTTATATGATAGTTATAAGAAAATTGGAAATTTTTGAGTTTCCTGAAAGAATCTCTGAGGTGAAAATAGTAGCTAATAGAATTTTTGCAAGGATCGGAACCACAAGAAGTCTATTTTAATATACCTTGTTTAGGTTGCATTAGTGCTTTCTGTGGTCTTAGTAACCTAAAATAAATGAATGTGTTAAAATCAATGTACACCAATAACATCTACAATACTAAAGAATTCTCAATACACAGATTCAGCTGCATGATTTGAAGGGTAAAACAAGCCAGTGATAAACACTGATTGACTTCTAAACAAAAATACAGGAGCAGTATGAAAGAAATAGATCATTAATAAGGAAAATTGTGTCCTCAGTGTGGCTTTCCTCCTATTATGCTGGTTTTTGCAAGGTGGGCTTTTTTTTTTATTCAATGTTACAAATCGATAGTCACACAATAAGTCTCATGTCTTCCCCTCCAGTCCAAGTTTTCAAGGCTGAAGCATTCAGAGCACATCTGCTGTTGACAAACATCAGGGAAAGTAAAGCAAACACAACTGAAAGGTCCTAGCTGCTGCTCCTGTTGCTAAGAGTATTTGCTCTTCCCTCAATGATCACCTGCCATCTTACTTTATGCAGATGGCATCCCAGCTGCTATGTGACCATACAAAAAAGGTCAGTTTACACACAGCTCAACAGGTAACATATTATCAGCATAGTAGAAAATACATCTTCTCCTCCAGCTCTACAAATAATGTCCTCAAACTGGCTCAATACAAACTGCACAATGAACTCTTACTTTAAAACCTCTTCTGTCAAGTCAACATAAATTTGCCAGGCCACCAAGTTTTCTGTGTTATCCTGCATTTTCATCCTATACTCATTTTCCATTTATTACTTTAATAAAGTCTTTAAACTGCATATTAAAATTCTTAAGTGCCTTGCATGCACCATCCACCTGATTTCTATATTATTATCCCATGTGCAGCTGGCACTGGCAGCTGAGGGGCAAAACCATTAGATCTGATGCTTGATAGTGCAACACTGATGATCAATGTATTATCAAATTCAGTCACAGCAAACACAGGAGAGCAGAGAAGGAGCAGAACACTGTCAAATTTTCCCTTTGTGTTTGCAGGAGGCACTCCCAAGCACATTTCAGTCTTTCTGATGCATGTTGATCCTGGACAACAGAGGCAGCATTGACACATGCCCTCCTTAAAGCCGAGTACTGGAGGTGTGTAAATACGGCCTGGCTGTGGGGGATTTCTTGGCTTTGACTCCTTGACAGTTAAATTCAGGAATGACCGTGGACCCTGAAGAGCTCAGGAAGTGTGGGTCAGTGGTTCCTCCAAGGGGCCAAGCTCCTGGGTGGCTCTTGGGTCAGAATGGGAAGGTGACTCGTTCTCTCCAGCAACACTCACCTGGCAACACTGAACTATGAGGGAACTCTGGGCAATCCATGCAGATCAGCCCTCCTGGCCTAGTATGATTTATTTAACAGCAGTGCAGTGCAAAATTATTCTTTTCTTTCTTTTTTACGGGGCACGAGCACTGGCACCAGCTGAAAATACATCAGGGAGATCACACCACACTGCTTGTGTTTCTCAGATATTGCAAATTGAAGAAAATCTTGCTCCACTGCTAGCTGCACTTGGGGTAACTAACTAAACCAACAGATATGAGGAAATACATACTGAGATCACATCTTTATTTTGCAGTGTTGACAGAATCTCAGACCAACAGTAAAATGAATATAGAATTTGAATGTTAAGAGAAAGACCATCTCTCATATTGTGTTACAAGACTGCAATTAGAAAGACAAAGGCACTTCTGTCTTCATAAAATCTCTGCCTATTTCTATTTTTTTCCATTAAAAGAAGCAAAAGATTGGGTGTGATATTGAGAACTGGTACTTCAAAATATCATTTGGCCTTAACATATGAAATTTTGTCTTTAACTACAATAATTTTCTATTTTACCTAGCAACAATGAGAAAATAGGCCCTGAAGGTGTTTCTGGGTAGAAACCACTTACAGTTAATCAGAACAAATACTGAATATGAGAGTGTGTTTTTCAACAGTAAGAGATGCCTAGAGATTTAGAGAAACATAAACAAGAAAAGTTGCAAAGTACAGCTATTGTAAAGAGTTTACTAGAAGATAACATTTTCTTCTCCGTTTATTTACTAGTTAAAGCAGTTAATAAAGGTGCATGTTTAAGTATTGTATATATTTCATAATTCTTTGCATTACTTTGAAATAAAATTAATGTTCCAAGTTTCTAGAAATATGATTTGAAAAAAATAAAAAATTAATAAAGATTCCATCTACAACAAATGAATCGTCTCCTCCAAGGAAATTTCAAAGTGTGATAGATAGAAGCCAAACTATAAAAATAACATTCTCCAAATCAAAGACATTTAATCTTGCTTCCATATAGGACTGTAAAAAGTAAATACAACCAAACATGAACCTCAAAATGCTTCCAGGTTGTTCCAAGTCAAGCTCTGATTTGTGCATGAGTGGCGTTGCTCCCACCAACAGCTGCTCACACCCTTTTCCAATATTAACCTCCAAGTGTATGAATTACCAAAGGTAAATATGCAGTCCCTACTACTTCTAAATGAGTTTTGTGCAATTAAATTCTGTCTCCAGTACACATAAGTGCTTGATAAATATTAGACACACAGGTGTCAGCAGGCGCTAACGTTGGGTGTACAAACAGACTATTTTTTGAGTATTCAACATTCACCTAAGCAACCAATGTAACACACCTCTGAAGATGACAACACCTAAAGCTGCCATCGTCACTGTGACTGAATTATGTACCATTGATACTCATTTAATGGTACGCTTTCCCCTCAGGCTTGCAGCTGCCAAAGCAAGACACCGCTCATGGGACAAGGTAAGTCAGTCTTCTGAAGCATCAGCTGAATATTCAGTGGTTTATGCCATCAGTTGAGGGCCTTAGGTACTGAAGGTTTATGGTGCTGAGCTGGGGGGAATTCAGACATAGAATTATGTTCTGTAATTTCATAGTAACCATGCCACCATTGGCCAGTATTTCTGCTGTATCCCCATAACTCAGTTTTTTTAGGTGAGTGTATCAGAGATGTTTTCAACAGTGGTTCCAT
>JAVJGJ010000014.1:77970615-78042494 GCA_035590215.1 Microhierax caerulescens
CCCCCCCCCCCCCCCCCCCCCCCCCCCCCCCCCCCCCCCCCCCCCCCCCCCCCCCACGACACAGCAGTGCAGAATGATGTTTGAGAGAGACAACAAAAATAAAGACCTTTATACAAACAGTTCTTTCTTTATGAAAGTACACTCCCTAAATATAGTGGAGATTACATATCTGCATAATGTTCACACAGTCCTCTCCTTCCTGAGATCTGGCAGAGGCATGGGTATTCTTTTCTAGGTAAATCACAAATAGTTCAGCAAAGAACAAAAGGGCATATATACTGAGTGGAAAAGAAACAATATTTGGAAGCACAATACCTATGGTAAATAAGTTGCTATAAGCTCATTTTGCAGAAAAACTTAACCTTTCCCTGTTGTTCTGCAGGAGGATAATGAACCTACAGTATTTAAAATAGGAGCTATTCTTATGAAATAAAATGTTCTTAAAATGAGTATAAAGCAGTTTAAATCTGTTAGACCAAGAGAGAAAAGTCAAAATGCATATGGTCAGAAGGAAAAGGGGGTATTTTTTCCCTTAATATTTCCCTAATAGATTATTCCAAACACGTTAAGCTGCTTTCAAGAAATCTAGGTGACTCTAGAAAGATTATGCAAATAATTATTTCATTTCTGCTCTTTTTTCAGTGAAGTATCTCCACCATTTTTAACATAGCAAATTCCCAGCAGCCCCTATCTCTACCACACAGCTGGCAAGCATATCTAAAGGATTATGCATAATATGCACGTGAGCCCATGAAGCAAATGCATTTATTCAGAACTGAAAAGAAGTAGGAAAGCTTCAGTTCTCTAGCCACAGAGAAAAAATGCTTAAATAATTTTTTATTTTTCTTCCATCCTTTCCCTCAAATCCCAACCAACCTCTTGCCACCTGCCCCTCCATTCTAATGGCAAGGTTAAAGCACCACCAAAACCACCCTGCTCCCTGCCAAAACAGTGCATACTTGAAAAGGGTTGGGGGTTTTTTTTGTGTTTTCTGGATGCTTTTTTTTCTTAAAACTAGATGGATGTAGAGAATCTTTTCTTTCCTCCTCCTTAGGTAAGCATTTGTCACTGACACTTGTGAGAGCTACAAACACCCATCAAGACAAGGCTGCTGTGCATTCACATCTGCCAGTATCCAAAAGAGTAATTCATTCTTCTCAACCTTATTCCTTCTCTAACACGCAAAAAAACTGGTAAATGTTATTCCAAACCCAGAAGCTACAGCTAAAGGAAAAAAAAAACCCCAACAAAACAACATAAAAAAAGCTGCTGACTTTGCAATGACTGCTTATCCCAGGCAATTAATACTTTGCATCATTCATCAGTTTCAAAATCTATTACCATAGCTAGGACATTCCCTAAAATATAGTGCCCAAACTACAACTTGTATGATGTGCAGTTTCACTTAAATACTTCACTCCATTGTCAAAAGTCCTCAATGAATGTGAATGTGGGTGGGCACTTCCCCTCTTCAACCCCTCTTTTGGAAAATCTAGTTTTGAAAGTTCAGGACTGAAAACTCTGCAAGGAATTCCATATTAAGGCACGGCAGCTGGTTTGATTTTTGTCGTATTTCATACTGTTTGGATTTCCCAGAGAATTTATCTTGTGCCTTGTACACCAGCAATACCACTAGCTAGATTTAAAAAATATTATTTTATGGGCAAATTGGAACAGAATGCTTTAAACTGAGCAGTTTGTGTGCCAATAGCAATCAGGTCAAGACAATGTGAAGCCTACACACAGATTCAACTTCCAGAAGGGATTCTGTCATCTGCACTGAAGTCCCTGATGCCACAACTAGGATATCACTGATGTCCAAGAGGCTAGGGGCATCCTTACTACTCTACAGTTATGGGCAATCCACTCAGAGGCACTGCTGGTAGGACTGAGTGCTGAGCTTCTGAAGTGGGAGTTTTCCCCACATAAACCATGCTAGCACAGAGCTCACAGAGAAATGAAAGTTACTGTTACACTTTGCATCAGATTTTTCTAGTGTTTTATTTCACAATTAGCATGTGTAGCTTCATCCTGCTACCCAATATGAATACCCAAGAAAGACAGCAAGTGTCTAAAAGGTTTGCTACAAAAGCCTAGCCACCGGTTTCAATCTTTGCCCATTTGTGAGCCCCTAAACATCACCCAGAAAAAGTGTGGATCCAGTGTTCTGAATCTCAGTCTACTGGCTGGTAAGTCTGCCTTGTTTTGCTGTCCTGCTCAGAACCCTCGAAGGTGTGATCCCAGAAACTGCTAGGTTGACAGCTCTGTTGTTCAGCTCTCTGAGTCTTCCTCAGTTGTCTTGCTCTTCTCATACCGTATTCTCTACCATTATTCACATCTAATAACGCTATCTCCAGGCTTCTGAAATGAACAAACTGGGTTTGTTCTCCATCTTGCACCTCTCACACTGAACTGCCCACAAAAAGGGTAAGTCAGCCCTTGTGGACTTCAAAGCCCTGTGGTGGGATGGATTCTGACACCTGACAGAGGCAGAGATGGCACATGATTGTGTGGCCACAACCCTGTCACCACAGACACAGGCTGGTTCTAACAGAGTTAGCTTAGGGAGAGCAAATGAAGATGGCTTAGCTATCTGAGTGCTAAAGAGCAAACTGAAGCATAGACATACCCTCATCTGACCCACTTTGAGATAATCGGATGAAGAAAAAGAAACACAAAGTGAAGCAAGTATTACTAACTCACAGCTATCGTAACTTTTGCTTCTTCATTGGAATTACTTCCCTTGACCTACCATCCATTTCAGAGCATTCTTTAATCTTCTCTGAATTAGAAATTAAAATTTAGGCTTGGAAAAGAAAGAGAAATAAAAAAGAAAAGAGAGAAGTGATAATTCCACTGAGCCACATATCTTCAGCTGATATAACTAGATGTTGGTTTCTGTCAGCCAAGGATCTGACCTGTGAGGCCAAAACTGAAAAGATGCTCTTACCAGAGGGGTTAATTTAGACAACTCTTTTAAAATGCAAATATTCTGCTTTTTGCTTTTCTTGATTTCAAGCACAGCAAAGCAGGGGCTGTAATTAGAGAATGGTTACTCAACACTGTTCACCAGTTGCGTGTAAGCTTTAAACTAATAACTCAGCAATTAGAAGAAAAATGAGCAGTAATTACACACATTTTACTCACTGCTAGACAGATGGAACATTTTCTGCTCGTTATTGGCAAACTGTCACTGCGTTTATTTCATTTTTAGTGTTTACTGTTTGTTGTAGTTTGATTAGGAATAATTACAGGCTAGAAAAAGTATGAAAGAAATGAACAGCCTTTTCATTTTTACATCTTTAAAGCAATACAACAATTTCTTCCCCCAGTTTCTCTGAGATGAACATACCCTCTTTTTAAACCTTCATTGAAGTCAGGCTGTGCCTTGTGTTGCTGGGTGAGAAAGCAGGTAAGACACCAGAGGAAAGGCCACCTTCTCCAGAACGGCTGGCTCAAACACCAACTGTGAGCCAATCAGTTTCCCTAGTGGGCACTGCTCCATATTGCTAAGCTATTGTGCAAATTGGTTGATATTTATTGCAGCTACTACGCTTCAGTCAAAAGCGGCATCCAAGCCAGATCACAGCCTGCAGGGTAGGAGCTGCAGAGAACCATCAGTGCTGTTACTCCAGTTAAGCAGGTATTGAAAACACAAGAGGCTGGAGGGAAGATCTTCTGCATGCCAAGTTGTTGGAGCTTGCTTCCCTGTCCCCTCCTATTTAATTGCACATTTCTGAGCCTTTATATTGCACAAATCATGCCTTACTCTCAACATTGGTGGACAGTGTAGGGAAAGGGAGTGGGTGGGTGTCATCTGAGGATAGACTGAGTTGCAGAGCAAAGTATCCAGTATGGAAATTGGGTGCTTGGAGAGATTTCCAAGTATTGTTTTCCCTGGTGCAAAGTTTCAACTTCCTATTGTAATTCTGTTTATGAGGAAATTTTCTAAGAGTTTAACTGAAACACACATAAATGCACACTGAAGTGTTCGGGTCACAGCTCACCTGCTTTGTCACACAGTTCCAGCACCACTGAGTTACTTGCATGGCCCTTACCTGCCCCCCACCAGACTCTCCTGGATATTGCTAATAATGACGGGGTTTTATAGAGCAGTAGGTAGGAAAAAAGGGAATACAAATGTTCATACCAATATACCCTTCTGACATTATAGACTTAATACATCTTGGAACAAGGTACTAGGGAGTATGAAGTAGATCAAGCCTGCTTTGCCTCAGGAATGCATTCAGTAATTTAATAGGTCTAAAGGCCAAGGTCCAAACAACTACTTAGGTGAAGACAGCCTCTGCTTCTCTTCAAATATTTCCAGCATAATTTTCTTCATCAACTCTCTAACCACTCCCCATTCTTTAACCTTTTTGTTGTTTTTTTTTTTTAAAAAAAAAAAAAGAGAAGATGAAAGCAGCAAACCTGGAAAACAGGGTGATGAATTTCCCAGAGAACAGCATGTGATTTGAATGTTGCAGATGAAGTGCATCACTGATAAATTCATTTAAATTCACTGGTACTGACACATATTACCCCATACCAGTTAAAAGAATTACAATACTGATGGAAGTCCTACAAAAATCTGAACTAGTCCCATTATAAAATATGGCTGCTAACTTTACATTAAACAGTGGAGGATAACCTCCCATGTACCTTAGATATGTAATCTTTTAAAAGTTTCCGCTCTTTATGGTAGCATCTTTAAAGCAACGCAATTTCAGCATGACTAGTAAATCCCATATTAGCCAGGTGGCATGGACAACCTCATAGCTGGGGAGGTTTTCCTACTGCCAGCCCTTTTGTCTGGTACAAAGCTGCTAGGTGCTGTATCTGCTTCTCCTTTTCATAATTTACAGCCAGTGTTTTTCTCAGCAGCTGAGGAGGTAAATGGGTTCTCCATCATGCCACAGGAATAAAATGAACATGTATAAATGCTACAGCACACGGTATCACATGAAGCAGCATTTTCAACACCTGAAACATACAGTCACCAGTCACCTACAGGTTTTCCAAAAAAAAAAAAAAATATTAGCTTTGAATGTATGACTTTTTGAAGTCTTTTCTCTTCTGAGTACCCATCAATTATATCAAGTCCTCCTCCAGAGTAACGAGCACTGGATACTTACCTTCTTCTATATTGCCCACTGAAAGACCAAGCAAAGATTCTCAAACCCTAGAGGCAGATATGGTAAGGAAAAAAAGCCAACACTACAAAATTTGTAATGTCATTTCAGCAGCAAGGCAGAGCCATAGCTTGCTGCGGAAGGTAAAAGCAACAAAATAGTAATGATGAAGAAATGGAAAGCATGAAAAATGGCTGAAAGAGCAAAGCCTGTGCAATAACAGAGGTCTTCAAATGATGTAGCAAGATCATAACTGCAAGGCACTGGTGCCTTCATTCATTAGGCAAGTCTACATATGCAGCCATTACGGAAACTTCTAAAAAAAAAGGAGAATGGTGTAGCATCAAGGTTATATTTATTCAGTCTTATGATAGAAAGCTATTTTAACCAGGTGGGGAACTGGAAGCTAACTGTCCATTATTTCTGCAGGTGGAACCAATGTAATCAGAGCTGAGATACTACATCAAGTCAAGCTTCTGCCCAGCAAACAGAAACTGGAAATTGTCCTTGCAATATTATTCAGTACCTGAACACTTGGGAGCACACTTCCGCCAACCACAAGGTGTAATGCCAAGGTCGGGCATTGTACTTTTGTATACTAAATTCATAATAACTCCTGTTGGTATTTCACTTTAGCTGTGCTCTAAAAGGAATAAAATAAAAGTGCTAGCAGTTTCACTTTTCTCATTTCAATACGATTTGAAAAAGGCATTTTCTTCATAGTAACAGAAGGAAAAGAATTTCTGTCTAGTTGTGCTCTTAATGATATTTAATTACACATGCTTAATTACACCTGGCATTCTCCATCTTTGGCTCATAAGGATTTTCCTAGTCAGATGATTAATGTGCATATAAGTGTGGAAAATTTCAAAGCTAGGGCTTTGAGAGTTGCTTAACCTTGGTACTAATGTATGGCAAACTCAAGCATCTGTGCATATATACCTGGGCTTATTTTTTGCTGTACTGTATCAGTACAAATATATGCTGATTAAACATATATAAATACACAGAGTGGTAAAGAGTTCTAATTACTTCTGTGCCCTGTGACATTTGCTTCAAGTTTTTATTTTTTTCCCCTAATTAAGGTTTTGCAACAAGACTCAGAGCTGAAGCACAGATTTCATACACTGTTTGTTTGATCTACACAGGGATAGTTCAATAAGAATAGCAATTTTTATAAACTTACTATAATAACTGAATGCTATAAATAGCATTCAATAATTCTCAATAAACCTCAAGTATGACAAACTTCTTGTTATTTGGCAGATCCCAAAGGACCTCTCTTATCTACATTTTCAGATTATAACCCTCTAATTTCTATTCTTTTCCAATAGGTAGTAGTTTAGTCAACAGAGGTTGCGTTTGCACAGGAGCCTGCATTATTAATTACATGCTGTAACATTTGAGTAGTATTCCTGAACGACTTTCAGAGCAGTTTTTAGAATATCCCACCTATGTCCTAGAGGAGAAACTTGAATATTAGAAACCCATAAGGAGTGACCTATTTTGACCAGAGGGTTTTTGTTTTAAAGATAGTACTAGCAGAATGGAAAAGTTGATTTATAAATAAGGAAAAGACAACAAGACAGTCTTAGTAAAAGAATGTGCAGCAATAGCACTAGGCCACTAAGAGGAAGTTGCAATTTTACTCTAGAGTAAGGATTTTGAGTTATGGGAGATTTGTGATGCTCAATTCTTGCATCTGGGTTGCATAAGATATAATGAAATTTACATTCTAGTATTGCAGTTCACCAGATAAGACACTATGTCTTTATAGAGATAATTTTATATATGTTTTGAAAAAAAATGTATCTAAAACTACTTTGTTCTACTTCCATCCCACCTACACCTGTAGCAGTAGTCACAGAATACCACTGGCTGGGTAGGGGGAGATGTACAAATAAAGAGACCCAAGCCCAGCTGACATAATCTATTTGATAAATAAACTATCTGGGAAATAAGCAGCTACAATCCCATTCCTTCACAAGAATTTCAACTACCTACAATATATTTCAGCTTACAAAAGTGAAAAACCTCTCACTTATTACAAAAGTTAGAGGCACTGTTTATAGCCATACCACTACACACAGTGGTACAAGTCAAACTTTTGAGAAACCAAAATTTTTCCTTGGCAAATAGATTGCAAGTCATGGCACACAAACTGAAACTTTAGGTTATTATGCAAAGCAAGTTTGGTGGTGGCGTTGGTTTTTTATTATTATTTTAAGCATAAGAAATGCAAACCCAAAGCTAATGCATGGATAAATTATGAATGAGAATGCACAGTTCAAAATTTGGTTTACAATAAAATAGGATCCTTTGCTAGGTGTTTAATGACAGCTGCTTTAGAGACCGTTTTAAGATAGTCTAGTTCACCTTTTCTGATTGAAACATTTATAGATACAGCATTTATAAAGCCTAAATCCAGCCTACCTAACCCAATCTATCAAAATGTGACTGCTTAGCTCAACTCCAAATATGTGAAAAAGTGCTTTAAGTAGCATGAAATCTTGAACAAATAGCGGTTTATTAGGAGAAAAGCTGGACCAGAGAAAACAGGAGGTCACCAATCAAGTAACATTTACAAATAAGGTCTACTTCAGCAGAAGCACAGCACAGTTAAATTTCACTTTACTTTTCTTAGCAAAACTCACACAGGCTCAACATAAGCATTTATGAACTGCTTATTGCTGACTGTGCTAGAACACCAGCTTCTTTGCTGAGCAAACTAAACAAATTGTTGCTTCAATATTAAAGCATATATTCCCTTCCCCAGTCCTGACTCAGCTTTGAGTGAAATAATTTTTCCAATGATTAAAGAGATAGATGACCAATGTCATTTCACTGCCAACTTTTCTTCCTTCAAAGATTGATCCAAGGTAACACCATTAATGGTTTTGTTTATTCATGTGCTTTGTCAACTTTAATTATTAACCATTATCTATGAAGACTGTGTCCTAAGGGTATTCAAGTTAAATCGTATTCAAAGTTTTCCTCTTAAAATTAAAATGAAGTGAATGAGAGGAAATCATCCCACAGTTTCTTGTGCATTCAGTAAATGAAGGTGATTATTACTGCATCTATCAAAAGTTTTTAAATTCAAACTGAGCTCCCCCTGACAACTTTCCTGGATGCCAAGTTGGTGGGATTTGCTTAGCTTCATCCCATTTACATAACCTTGGATACTGGTGGATGAAAAATTGGACATGAGTTAGCAACGTGCGTTTCCAGCCCAGAAAGCCAATTGTATCCTGGGCTACACAAAAGAAGCTACATGGCCAGAAGGTCATGGAAGGTGATTCTCCCCTTCTATCCTACCAGGGCCTATAGTGACAGGACAGGAGGCAATGATTTTTAAATGAAAGAGGATAGACAGATTGGTCATAAAGAAAAATGTTTTTACAATAAGGGTGGTGAGGCACTGGAACAGGTTGAGGTTGCCCAGAGAAGTTACAGATGTCCCAAATACTGGAAGTGTTCAAGGCCAGTTTGGATGGCGCTTTGAGCAACCTGATCTAGTGAAAGATGTCCCTCCCCATGGCAGAGGGGGTTGGACTACATGATCTTTAAATGTCCCTTCCAACCCAACCCAACAACTTGATTACCAGCAACTTTTAGTTACCAACAAGACAGAAGAGTAAAAAACCTTTTTGAAAAAAATCATATACTCCTCAAAAATCTGGATTATGCTCTGGTATGACTTACTGGTTGAGGAGACTGTCATTCTTTTGTATTTGTTTCTCCCATTTTATGCTGAGGGATTAAAGAACGATCTTTCCTCTCTGAACCTGTACATAATTGCTGGTGCTACAACAATCTATTCAGCTTTGCTTTACAGACAAAATAGGGTCAATTACTGCTAGTCTTAACTTTCAAATTCTATTGATCATCCCAAATAAAAACCCTAGCTCTAAATATTTCAACGTGTGGTTTAGAAGGTGGTTTGTAAAGGTTTTCAACAGCTTGAAGTTCAGACTATGCTGTACATGTGTCTGCAGCAGTTCCTGCAGTAACATAACCAAGTACATCTGTTGTATGTAAAGAGTGGTTAATATCAGCAACATAGTTTTCTGGAAGCTGAAGTGGATTGACAACTGAGCCAAATCCTGTTTGCCACTCCAGGTGGACATATCTTTTTTCCACAAGGAAGCCAACTCATTTCAGTTGAAGTGTATGTATGAACAAAGGGCACTATCAGCACATAGAGTTCCTAGGGTTCAAGTGTAAGTGACCTCCTTGTGAATCAATAGCAGTGTTTAACTAACAAAAATAGGTTGGAATTATGTCCCCACTGAAGTCAAAGGACATTTAGAACTCGCTTCCGCCTCCAGTCTGAGAAAGAACAGGCACTCACCTGTCCTACGGAGCCGATACAACTTCTTTTCCCTCATACCTACTCAGAATTTTTCTCTCTTACACTATACAGTGCAACACTATGGTTTGACTGTTCCCATGGTCCCTTCCTTTGAGTACTCATCATTGCAGCCCTTCACTCCAGCTGAAGAAAACGCATGAAAGGATACTTCTAACTCCTTACACTCACTTGCTGTGTGACTAGTCATACTGAGTCCAGGTCAATTATCTAGCACAGCCCCATCACTGGGCCTCAGTTTTTATTACCAAGAGGAAACAAAGGAAAATCTTTGCCAGCCTGTTCTACAGCTTCTTTAGAAAATGCACATTTAGAAATGCAGAGAGTAAAATGAAGCCAAGAGGAAAAACAAAAAAACAAACAAAAAAAAAAGTTTTACAGAGACTATTACCACTGGGGGAGAGGGAAGATTAGCAAAGGAAAGCTGCATTTTTAACGTGAATTATTTTAATATGAGAAGAGTCTCTGACAGAGTTGACAAATGTAAAACAGATGTTCTCCAAGTATAACCACTTAATGTTTTTTCCTTCATAAAGAATTGATCTGCTTGCTTCCCTTGCTTTTTTTTCCCCTTTTTGTCTTCCACCTAGAGCTTTGGTAATGATGAAGAACAGAGAGGTGCTAAGCAATGGCTAAGACAGCAGCAAATGTGTTTGCTTTTATGACCTGAAAAAATTGTGTATGCGTAAATTCTGAAACAGGTACAGGTTATACTAATAGGTGTCACACAAAAAGAATAGGGAGCAAGAAACATTACTTAAAAAAAATACAAAAGAAAAAGAGAATTTTACCAGCAAGAAAACTGGATGAAAGTGAACGATAAATTGAACAGATGCTGCCTTGCCAACTGACTCTTGTAGTAGCTGCTCTAAACCAGACACCAGTATAACAGCTAATATAAAGTTACTGATGTTACTAATTGTACTGTGTCACATATTGTGTCATTGTTCTGTCAGGTTCCTGAAGAAATTTCTGACAAATACAGTACTTACTTTTCAGCCAGCTAGTAGCATTTTAACATGCCATTCTGTGGAAAAATTGTCAAAATCTGAGGTGTCTTGAAAAACTTGCTTCATTATGAACTAGTCCACCATCAAACACAAGAGCATTTCATTCCCCTGTCTGCTATCAGAAAAGAAAAAGAAATAATTAGATGTAGGAAATAAATGTAGAACAGAAGCATTTTTCTTTCCACTTAGTAGCTAGCACATGCAAGACAGGAACAGACAGAAATCCCAGAGAGAAATCAGCCACATGGTGGTGGCCAACACTTTCACAAACATTACCCTATCTTTCAGCTAGAGATACAGGCTGGCACCCAGCAAGGTTTTCAAAATAGCTGGAGGGCAGTTAGGTACTTGTGTCCCATTTATTTAACTGCCTACCTAAGGGTCATAAAGATGACCAATGGAAAAGTTGGGAACTGAACTCAGATCTTCTGAGTTGTTCTGAACCAGATGATGACTTTGTACATTTTTACTGTGATCAGCATTTCACACTATTGACTGCTGTGAAATATAGCTGAGCATTTTGTTTGGTTGGGGTTTTTTTTGGTGGGATTATAAGAAGAAGTGTTCTTAGGTAAAGAAAACCAACTAGCTACTTTTTCCCTGAGGTACAAAAAGCAACCTGAGAAGGGAGATTTCCAGCATCATTAAATAAAATAAGGTCCTTTGACAAACATGCAGCATCTATACCAGGAAGATCTGAAGAAAGTTTCTGCTGATTCACTTGCTGCCTATCAAGACTGAATTATGAGCCCTGTCTCAGAAAAGCAAAAGAAATTATCATCAGATGTTTTTTCATGGAAATTTTTAAATGAAGATACATTTTTTTTGGCTCATTTGCTCTTCAAGGTTAAAACAGAATAATTATGGATGAACATACACTTTCTCTGGCAAGTACAAACAGAATTTTACTCACAGTTTCTGTGCAAAAGAGTTGGAATGCAAAGTCAGAGTCATGCTGAAATTAAGATTTAATCTTTGGTTTCATGGTGTCCTCCTCAAAATAAGAATGCATTACAAATGCTTTTGTTGGCTGGCTTCACAGGCTTGTTGCCAAAACTCATCCATACAAGCACCTTACCACTGACTGACTGTCACAAAAGAGCTTGTTTAGAGGGCAAGGAGGAAAAGAAGGAAGATGCTTCTACATAGGTTATTTTGTTTGCAATTGATTTGGTAAGGTTGCAGTGGGAAAAAGTAATTTATGACAACAAAGTGTGGTAGGACAGACCAGATCTAAAGCAAATAAAAGAACTGAGATATCACACCTTTTTTAGACCTTAACAGAAAAACAAAAGCAGTATTCTTGAGACAGCAAAGCCACACAATAGCTATATAACGGATATTTCTGAATGACTCCTAGAATTCTCCATCCAGTGTTTGGAAACTGGTATGTTAAGCCTTACCTGTGAATATTGCATGTCTGGTCATAAGCTGGTGTCATCTTAATTAGTCAGTGTAAATACAAATACATACATGAAGAAAGATAAAGATAGCCAAGCTAAACAAAGTCCATTTTAAAGGGCAAAGTGTATTCCATATTTTACGCAGGGCTGTGCATAAGTAGAAGGGTTGATACCAGATGAAGATGCAAAAATGGGGAAAGATTCTTAGCTTGAAAGGCAATCAGTGTCTGGGTAACTGAATGCAGAGACTGGATTATACAGATGAAGACTCAGCTGAGCAGTCCATAGAATTGGAAAATTGTCTTTCTTTTGATTACTGATGTACATTGCTGATTTAATAGAAAGAATCTGGATGATGCGTAGAATTGGAGCCTCCATGTACTCCCTACCTAGTACTGAATAAATCAGCTTTCAAATATACTTCATATGGAAAGAGTTGAGTAAGACAGACGAGGTTAACCGAGGGGCGGGGGGTGGGCAACTATCAAGTAAATAATGTGCACTGACTGATGGTAAAAAATAAGAGTGTAGTGGATTTATGGGTGAATTTATGTAAGTATTTTTTCAGCAAGAAATAATCTGGTTGACTTCCCAGAAATACCAAAGTACAAACTGGCAATATGTTAAACTAGTTTACTAACACTAATATTCCATCAGGGACAATTATTTGTGATACTGTTATCCTAGGCACGGGGAAAGGAAAAATCGAAAGGACCTAGTACCACATATGTATATAGAGGGACAGACAAGCCATGATCTCTACATGACCTTCCAAATTTTTATCTGAGTCAGGTCTCTGCACCATCCTGACATTTCTTCCCAAGAGTTCCAAACCACACTCTTCACCCAGTGCACCTTATCCCCTTGTCATTACACACCTGCAGTCCCAGGACCCTCCCTCCCATCTGGACATTCTTATCTCCCAGTGCCAAAGACCCCTGTCCTCCCTCCCTTGGATCTCCTTTGCCATCTTAGAATCACGTCAGTGCCAGTCCCCCAACAGCAGCAGAGGGGGGGCATATGCTAACCACTGCCCTACATCTCAGTGGTCCATGAGCCATTGCCCCCAGCCCGGCCCAGCTCGGGATGTTTGGCATGATACAATTCTCCCTGGCACCAATGACAAAGCTCATTGTCTTGGATGATAAAGAATCAACCTAAGGAAGCTCAGCTACCATTAACAGCTCAGCATACATCAGCATATGTCTAGAAGGGTGCAGGCATTTATTCCCTATAATAAACTCTGAGGAAAGTAAAGTATACCTGAAGCAACTATAAATAGTGAAGAATTCTTTATCTCCCTCATGGTAGATGCTACATCTTCCAACAGTGGCATTTTGTCCAGGCAGTTGCTTTTATCCAAGCTTTTTCAAGACCATCAGACCTTTTCTACCAGCATTACATCCTACCAAGAATGCCATAAGACATCAGATGGAGTTATGGATCCAGTGGTGGCCATCTGAAGAACAGGTAGAGTTGTCATTTAAGCCTATCAATTAAGCGCTGCTGAACCCCCACCAGCACACATGAACATCCAGCCTTGATTTTATACTTGTATTTAAGCTCTTATATGAGAATGTATGCAGGCAATTCAGGGACAAAAGTTTAAATCTGTTCTATGAGCAAATCTAAAGCTCGTGCCACTTCAGTGACCTCATGTATTTAATTGGTAATGCAATAACAAAACACCTTGGCATAGTGCATATAAACTATCATTTCCAGCAAAGAATGAAGATTTATTTTATTTAGAGACTGTGCAGCCTTTGCAGATTTTTAGGGAGTAATTATCCATTCCTAACACCAAGCAGTGCAAAATGTTATTCAATTTCAAACTCCATGTCAACGTGTTAAGAATGTGTCAGAGTGGAGATACAGTTAGGAATGAACTGAAAGGAAAACTGCTTTTTGCTGCCTGATCAGAGGTACTGCAAAAATGTCTATAAAAGTTCTCTAGTCCTATCCATATAGATTTCAAATGCATTGGAAAATTCCACAAGAATAAGATCTGCTTTTGGTCTTTGAGGTACTCCCATCTAGCTTAAGTCTTATTTTTTAGAAAAGCTAAGCTGACTCCACACTATAACAAGCCTGCTCACCCAACTCTTCCATTTTGATGGATGTATTTAGGACTGTGTGACTAAACTTTGCCCTCTCCATCCAAGGAATAAAGAAAATAACATCATTTACGTACCTGAGGTGACACAAACTGTCACATTCACATATCAAGTCTTCTAGTAGTGCATATTTGCATGCTGAAGTTTAATAAATATCATGAAACCTGGAAAGCTCTGGACCTAAATTAGCTCATTGGCCTAACGGTTAGCTTGAACAGCAAAATCCCTTGAAATATTTTAATCAAAATTCTAGCAGTGCAATTTGTAGCCATCATTTTTAAATTTAGTTCCCTATTCTTTTCTGGTAAAGTTTTCTTTAAAACCTCACCCAGAAAAAAAACATGTCTGCAACATATGGAAAATATCTTCATTAAGCTGTAGGTTCATAAGATCAGCAGCTATGAAGTCAGCCTCCCTATTTATTTATTTTACTCCTGTTCTGAACCGCATCCACAACTGATTCTAAATCAGTTATCAAAACTGTCTAAATCTTATGCTGTTGGTCATCTGCAACCAAAAAACATTGTTATTTTTTGTTTGATTTATTCTGGCTTCATTGTTCACAGGTTTAATTGTACTTGTCCCATTTATGTCCCAGTGACACTACCAGTCCCTTCAGCTCCCCAAACCACTTGATATCACTGCATTTTTATTTTCACAAAATTTCTAGGCACTTCCTGGTGTGCATGGAGCAAAGAGCTGTTGTCATTTGCTCTATCAGTCACTTGGGCTGTCAGACAAGCTGGAGGTGCATTATTTTTTTAATACCTCCTCAAGCTGACAAGATTGAACTAAATTGCATTATTATGTACTTCAGTGCAAAAAGATGGCCTGAACAATTCCTGCAGTTTCCCACACACACTTTTTCAGCGAACAGGACAGTTCTTCTTCACAATATCACTACCATCAATTACCTGTATCTTTCTTTCAGCATGATTGCTTCAGGAAAGCTAATTGTGATATTAAACATGGCCTTTCTGCCTTTCCATACTCAGGGTAAAGTAAAGTCAAGAATGGAGCACTGTATAACAATCAAGCCTCGCAAACCTACAGAGCATGACCTTCTCTGGACTCTCAGTTACTGGACTTCCCAAGCCAAAGAGAGGTAGCAAAGTTAAAAGGCAAATATAAACAGTATGGAATATGCTTGATGTATGATCACAGCTCAGCAAAAGAACTTTTTCACACAATTTTGTCTAAAAAGAACAAAATTATTACTTTCCCAAGAAGGCAAGGCAAATTAATTGTGGGACAACAGAAAGCTGTAACATTCTGCAGAGTTCATTCTGTGTTCCACGTTGCATACATAAATTACTGTCTGAAAATTATTTTTCTTGAGGTAGGCAGTACTTCTGAAATCCAGTTTAGAATTTACCTTTGGAGGAGTAGAACGAATGGAAGAGTCTCAGCTCCACCCTTCCAGAACACTAGTACACATCAGAAAAAGAACTATTTTTAATATAGCGTGACAGACTGGATGATCCCTCCTCTAGAGCTGACACAGATAATATATCAAAAATAACCCCTGAAAAATTGTTCACTCTAAGACAGAAATAAGGTTATTATTTTGAAATTATTTTTTTGCACAATTTATGCATCTTTCTATGCTTGGCCAATGAATAGATAAATGGTTACACAGAAGCAAATACCCCAACCCATGAAGGAAGGTGGGAAGGCAGAGGGGTGTGGGGTGCATCAGCATAAACAAAACGTTCACAGAGGAAAATATACTCACCCATGGGAGGGTGATTTAATTATCATTATTTCCTTTTTCAGTGTGCACCTCTCCTGTATTAAACTGATGTTGTATTTTAGGTTTTTGAACAACATTTTCCTATTACGTGACACAAATGGCTCTAGTGTCCAGGACCCTGGACAGCGCACGCGTGACACCAGATTTCTTTCTTTTAAAGAGAGAGAACCATTATTCTGAAGAACAGAAATAATAATCTGTGCCAGAAGAGCTCATATCTTTACCACAACGATTCAAGATCATCATTTCTGGCTGAGCTACAGCACATCTTTCTGCAAGTCATTCTACCTTGAGATAAATGCAGATTGTTAAAGAATTGTTTTCATTGTGAAAACCTTGTATTTATTCCTACTGTCATCGTAACTAGCTTCTGCTTTCGCATTTTGTCATCACAGCCCTTCTAGCCATTGGCAATATGTTTCACCAAAGCTAAAAGCAAAAATACTATAGTCTCCTCCGTTCCATTTAATATTCACTTAATCAAATGGTAGCTTAATTGTTTCACCACACCAGTGTAGTGTAGGCTGCATACATATCACCCCCCCAGAGCACCTTCCAACTGAGACCCCATTCCAGCTTATATGCTTGACATACCTCCTTTGTTCCTAACAGCATGATCTTGTGTTCAGTTATGTTAAAGCAGCCAAAACATTCAAAGAAGCCTGCTTTATTGAGATTAACATAGTTATTCTGCATAATTTGGATCACCATTGGTGTTCTTTCTTCCAAACACGGTCAGTTCGATGGCTGGTAGCATGTCAAATCCTCACTAGCTTCCATTCATTGGGCTATCCTAAGACATGGAGAAGGAAGCAGACACCTAAATTCTGCCCCCGACTAGCTGACCCTTAAGGTTGTCCTCACAGATGGAGGAATATTGCAATACCTGTTAATCCTAATTTGGAACTAGTGCTCGCCTTCATTTAGGGTAATGCTTGTGCACAGCATGTCCTGTGTTACCAAGTGCCACCTTGTCAGGACAAGATTTTCCTTCTTCACTACCTAGCGTACAGGCCCTCATGCTGCCTGAGCAATTTCCCAAGAACCATTTCATGTTTTCTTCTAGGTGATAGATAAAAATATTGGCAGGCACTAAGCCAAGAAAAGACCCACAGAACATACTACTTTTGAGTATGTTATGTGGCATGTGGGCTGTTTTCTAATCTATTTAATAAAAGTTCTATGAAGATTTTGTACGCTGATGAATGTTTTTAATTACTTCCATGGCAGTAAATCAATTACTTAATGTTACAGTTCATTATCACAGTACTCCTTTTCTAGCATATTTTTGAATCTTAAAAAACTAAGGAAAAGAAAACCAAACCCAAGATCAAGTTTTCCAATGAGACCTAGTTTCCATAAAACTGAAAATAATGTTGCCATATTTCAGGGTTTGGTTTGGTTTGTGGGGTCTTCTTTAAACCCACATCAGCCTTTCTGTGATTTGGAATAGAATTCACACTTGACTAATACATTTTGAAATAGCATGAAATTACTATTTCATACTATATTTTCAGGGAATAAGTAAGTCTGATTAGTATGAGAGCACCCCACTGTACACTGCAATTGCACTTTGCTGAAAGTTAGAACCACATCTGGAATATAAACTAGCTGAAATTTATGAAAGTGATCAGCAAGTTATGCAGAACTATATATAATTATCCATTAACTAGTTAACAGCCATATTTTAAGACAGAAATATTATTAAAGGGGAAAAAAGAAGGTTGCCTCATGCATGGGAAAGGTTGACCATTTGTACCCTAGTTAACCTTGAAGAGTTGAAAGCAATTGCTGAAATTGAAATATTGATGTCACTAAGTCTATCTGGAAAAGAAAAATAAAAATAAATTTATACACAGCAATGTGTATCTGGATTTTAAAAATGTAACAATGTTCCTTCACTTTTACATTATAGAATGTTTTGAGAATATTTCTTGACCTCTTTCTTCTTTTATGCTACACTTTCATTGAAAGTTTGGTAGAGAGAAAACAACTTTTTTCTTATGTCAACACAATATCAAAGCAGACTTTTGCTTGGTGTTTGGTTCATTCCTCTTCAGAGAATAAATTTATGCTCAATGTATTCAGAAATATCCCAGGACCTGAATGAGGAATCTCACTTTCAGTAAAACAAATAGAGTTGGCCTTTGGTCACAGAAGTAATTTGGTTTATAAAAGCTTAAATGCCATTTATAATACATGGTCCAGGTTTCAGCCAACTTTAATGCAAGGATCATTTTCCAAAGAACCAAGTATTGCAAAGCCTTAATTTTCAAGTCAGAACTTTAAATAATCACTAATACATTACAAGGAGTGTAAATTGCAAAGCAAACCTTTATAAAGGTAAAAAAGAACAATGATAATCCTATATTTTATCATTAACAAGAGTCTAGCAAGACCTCTGTTGGAACTCAGAGGTCTTCATCCAACCTTAAGTACTGTGTCCAGTTTGCTTAGATTTATTTCTACTTATTCTTATGCTGCAGTCAATGAACTAATAACCACTGCACCACACAGAAAACAGAATCATTTCTACAGACATACTTTTGAGTTTTCCATTATTATCAGCATACACGTGACACTGCTGCTTAAAAGCAAGCTGAGGTTGGTGTCCTTTGTACTGTATGCTGTACATACATGTAATGAAAGGTGGTACTTGCACTCTTTAAAAAGAAGAAAAAAGAAAATAGAGGGGAATTGGGGAAACATCAAGGTGGAAAGGCCAAAGGCAAATAGACATAAAGGGCCTCTCCCCAAAACAAACACACAGAAAGCCAACGACAGTCCTAAAAATACAATCAGGTCCCCAAACTTCCATTCAATGGCTTTGTTCAGTAAACTACACTGTCTAATATTACAGGTTTTATTAAATTCCAAACTCACGATAAATTCACAAATAAAATGGCTAACAGTTTCATCAACCCTTTTTCCCCCTTCTCCCCTAGCAAACTTGTCTCCCAACTCTCCAGCAAACAATCATTGCAGTCCATCTACCTAAGTTTAAGAATAAAATCAAAAATTAGCAAGTACATACTCTGCATTTCTTAAGAATCAATATAGTATTGCAATTTAGCAAAAGTGACATGATGATGAGTTACAGGGAGATGAGATAAAATCCTATTGCTAAACCTAACTGTAGGACACCATGGGAATACTACATGAATCTTCATATTCATGAAGTTTAATTATAGCAAAATAGCCAATCTGTAAAATACAGCTACATTCAAGTACTGATTTCAAGACTAAAACATGAACAAAGAGAAGATGTTTCCCAGGAGATGCCTTTACAAGATGTACAGAGGCACAAATGTAAGCAAAAATCAAAAAAGACAGATCAACAGATACTATAACATGGAAGAACTAGAGCAGCAGCTGAGGATAAAATTAACATACATTTGGGAATTGGAAGAGTTTAAAATATACATACGACATAAAATATATGTATAAATAAATAATATTTAAATAACAATATTCTTTAATATTATTTATTTATACTTAAATAATAATAAAATATAATAACATATAATAAAATATATGTACGACATAAAAGGTCTATAGCAGCTGCACTGCATGTTATCTGGCTACCACAAAACCACCAAGTAAAGCACAAAACAGAACGACTGCAAAGTGTTAGGGGTCAAAGAATATGTGTGTGTTTGCCAGGAACAATAGCAAGTGGGTATATGCTTCTCATAAGTCAAATCTTCTAGAGCAGTGGTCAAACAGGGCATATTATGTCATTCCTGGTGATTCATCATTTTTTGCCATTGCTTCAGATGCTGCCAAAGTTAGCCAGGACATAGGAATTAATACGAAAGGGGACAATATGAAAGTCCTAGGCTGGGTGCATCATTTCAGTCTGAAGACAGAACAATTAAACCAAGTGTGCAGATACATTGCAGTATATATTATGGGAAGGTGGGAACAGACAGTTTATGACACTCATTTGCCACTGAAGACCTTGGAAAGGCAGCAAAGCATAGGCTGGAGACTCACTAGGGAACAGCTTCAGAGTAACACACTCTGATATGAACCTACAATTGTGATGGGCTGAAAGCTCAGTCCAGGATTGAGGATCTGAAGTAAATAACACAATGAAACAGGTAGTTGAGATGTAAGTGGTGACATGAGCTGAATCAGTGTGACCAAAGGTGGCCAAACACTGGTAGTATTGAAAAGTACTTGAATACATACATCTAACCTGTGAAAAATGCAATGAATGAAGACAGACAATAACCAAATATTGTGAAGAGTAGTTGCAGGAAGGCAGGAAGAAGGGTAGGGGGGCGGAGGAGGGAGTGAGTAGATCCGTAAGGCTTCCTCCTTTGACCCACTTCTAGACGATGGCCTAGGAGGTTGCCAACAAAGAGTATTCCCCTGGCAGCACTCTCTCTCAGGTGGAGCAGAAAAACACTGTTACCATACAAGTGATTTCAAGGAAAAGTCACTTAGAGAACATCCACAGTTATCTGCAAGGGCTGGCAATTGGTCCATAGCCCAAAAGGTTTAGACTCAATTTCTCCACAGTTACCAGTAAAAATGTTATATCCAATCCTAACTCCATGACTCATATTTCTCTGGACAGCAAATGCTTTAAAGTCGCAAATATCTAAATAATCTCTTTGAGGCACTTCAGGTCCTCAAATGGGACAGGAACTATAAGATTTGAATCTGCATTTCATTAACCTGTGGTTGACAAACTGAATGTGTTATTCCCCTAAGGGACTATTTCCACCTTACTTGTTCTGAAACCTGCATCCTTTACCCACCTTCACAAGCAAATCCTTCAGGCAGATCAACATAAAAAGTGATTAACTGTGCAAAACCTATTTAGAATTGCTTTTCTATTCCTATGAATATCACTCAAACCTTTTCATTTAGAATGTAACTAACAAACTATTCCCTACATTATTACAGATAAGGCAACTTCAGAAAAAAATTACATACCAGATCACACCTCTGAATGAACAAAAAAACCCCAACAAATGCCTATACATCAGAGACATCACTTGCAGGAACTAGCCGTAAATCCTATAATTTCAGAAGGCACTAAGTCCAGCAAGATTTAGCTGCTGGCAAGGTGTCTGTGAGGTTCATCCTTGCACTCTCCTATTAAAAAAGCACATCAAGACGAACAAGAGAACAGAAGGTTAGTGCAGGGGGGGGAATGCAGAAGAAAACAGATCTTTCCTTGGGGATTATTCATTCTACAAGTTTAAAATACAATACACACACCATGTTATCAGTAATTCTTAAAATATAACAGTAGCAGTGCAAGGGAGGAAAATGACGGGTTTTGTCTCAGTGTTAGCTCTAGCAGGAGTGGAGTAACGGTTCCACAAGGCAAAATGAGGAACCGCAATCTTCAGTACTCTACAGAGCACTGAGCTTTTTCATAAACCTTGCTTTCTATTGTGCATGATGATTTTTTCTCCTAATGTACCATAGCTCCTTTCAGCTTTCCTACACACATACACACCAAAAAACACATTACACCCTAGCTCCACACAGCTTTTGTTGCACAAGGAGCTTAAGCACTGCCTTCACCAAAAATTCAGAGATTTAAAAGTTCAAATGTGTTTACATATTGCTTTGTTTATGTTTGCACTTACTAGTAAACATAAGCCAGGAGTAATATTTGTTTCCATGAACATTTGTGAAGATACAAATTTCATTGTAGGAACAACCCTCAGAAAAGTCTGTCAAATTTAAGTCTGTAAGCACACATCTTAGCGTCTGCTCCTGTAAACTTTTTTTTTTGCCACTTTCTCTATCAAAACAAACAAAACTAATATGATTTGGCATCAGCATTTTGTTTTAAAAGGAGGCCTGCCTTAAGGCCAGTTGCATATTAACCTCTGCAAATCTATTTTACTGTGGTGATCCTACCATAGTAGTATGTTTACTCCATAACGCTATCATCCTGACCAGAGAAGTAAGAATTTCTTACGTCAGAAATGAGGGATCAACTAACTGCCTTTAACTGCTGCAACATAGAAGGGGTTGTACAAAGCATAGAAAACATTGAATTTTGTGAAGGTAATGAAAACTTTATATATATATATATATAATATTATATATATGATGAATATATATATATAAAGATGATTAATAAATATATAATATATATATATGATGAATGCACTAAAATATCCACCCTCTGCCCACCCACTCTGTCTGGGAGCACAAGCTCACCTTTTAAAACAATCAAAAAACCTGTAGCCCCTTCACACCACCTACCACATTAGTAAACTACAACCCAGTCTCTCCATCTGGAGACTTTTTCATCCCAAAGCTCTCCAAATGCATTGTTGACAGTCATGGCTGGAGTTTCCCCTCTTTCTGTCCTCACTCCAGACACTCTCCCAGTTACCTTCTCACCTTGCATCCAACCCAACTGCTCTGACCAGCGTACAGCAACACCCCTCATTCAAAGCTTGGAGCTAATTTTTCTGCTTCAGCTTTCTTTCCTTACCATATACCTTCAAGTCAAACACCATGATCACCTTTGCAAGAGTCTTGTCTTCCCTCAGGCTTTACAATCCTTTTGGCCTAATCCCTGCTTCCATGGGTCCTTCAGAGCCTCCTCCTCGGCCTGACACACACAGGTGTTCACACAAAAGTCTGCTTTGGGAGATGATTTGCACTTTTTTTGAAATTTAGGCTGCAACTGCAACACTTGGAGTGACCTATTGAAGGCAAGATGGTATCAGGTACTTACACAGCGCTAAAGCTGATCCACGGTTTGAGGAAAGGCATTCCTGCCAACCTAATACCTGTTGCAATCCAGTGTCTCCAAGTGCTACCCTCAGTCAGAGGGAACCAGGACTGCTCCGGTGTGCCAAGCATAACGCCCGCACAGCTAGGAGATTTGTGAGGTTCAGGGACCTTTTTTTGGGTCCTGGAGGTTCCAGCTTTTACTTTCACTACTGAAACAAAACTCTGAGTTACCCCTGTCATGGTGACTACTTGTGCATTTATAACAGCAGTACTTGAATATAAAGCACCTCTAAGCTTCGTTATATTTATTAGAAGTATACTAAATATTGCTATTTTTGAATTCATAGAAGAGTAGCTAGGTATTAGTAGCTTGCAAACTACTTTTGATTAAATAAGTAACACAAGTCAGAAAAATATTTGCCCTTGGAAATGAGATCTTTTTATTAAAAAGCTCTCCAATTTCTAATGTCCAGCCTCATGTCTTTCTCAGACTGATGTAGAATTTGCAGGTTTCTAAGTAGTAAGTGGGATTTTGCTTGTAAGTAATCTAATTTAGTCCATGATGTATTACTTGGGGCTAAATTTTATTTACAATTATATGACCTCTCCAATGGCATATCTTTATGTTTTCTACTTTTTTTTCAGCTGGAGGGTACTTATCCTCACTCATGGATAAATGTATTGGTTTTTTAAAGTCCTCCAAAACCACCTATCAACAACCCCACAAACACCTTTATTCCTCTATTTAATTCAGCATCAAGTTTAAACACTTTTGTTACATCCTTAGCAATGCAAAAGCTGTACTTTCAGCAGCTTAAACCTGAAAGTGAAAAAATGTGAACTATATGTATTTTGAAACACATTGTGTTAGGAAAACCATTCTTCTTTCACCAAATATGAGTCACAAAGCCTATGACTTCACTACCTACATGGAGCAGTAATGTTTTTGGAAGTTTCCAATATCTGTTTTCTAACCTTCAAGATTTAAGTCTGTAACTTTAGACAATGGAAAAAAAGGAAACCCCAGCTTCCCAAGCAGCAACACCTGTTATTGAAATGCAAATGTCATTTAAATATAAAAGAAATAATAACATTTGCATTTAAACTGCAGCGATTAAGCTCTGAAGGGCCAGAAATTAAGTTACTTATCTTTTGGGGAGATTTTATAAATCCCTGTCTCAGTAGTAAGTGCTGAATAGAAACAAAAAAGACTAGCTCTGGTCTTTGCTTATAATTTTTACATCTGCAAAATAGGAGACCATAATATTTACAATTATAAAACTGTTCCCATAGCAGGCAGTGCTAGATACTTGCTACCACACAAATGGCAAAGTATGAGTTGTTCCATCAGTGCTATAAAAAACGGGGGTGGGGTGCGTGAGAGAAAGACATCTGCCCAAGGAGCTTGCCACATAGTGTAGAGAAACCAGGCTAGATGTATGGCTGGAAACAGCGTCAGGTTTCACAATGGGCCTCAGGCAAAAGAAGTGCAATTCTGGAGAGCATAATATACAGTAATACATTCTGTGCCTTAGATACCCAGATCGATCAGTTGTGTTCAATTTTAATCCTCTGTAGTTTATTGTTTTAACTAAAAATATGCTGACAGGACAAACAAAGGTTTTCCTTCAGTGTGATAAATTCTTCATGATACTCACAGGAAGCATTCTATCTTTTCTATTCCCCCAGCCAGGGGAAAAATTGGAAAAAGCCAATTTTGATTCATATTGTTAAACCCCCCAATATTATTTATTTGTCTTTGTAGCCAAACTGAACAAAAACCTAATAATTCATGCAGCTGCAATAAAAGCCCTAGTTACAGACTTGTTTTACCTATTACTGAAGAACCAAATTAGTCATTGCCATAGCCAGTTCTATTAAATCCGTTAAGTACAAACTTGTATTTGCCCTTTCTACCAAGACACAGACAGAAAACAAATTTTAGCTGTAAAAAAATGAGCTATCTTAGACAAGATTTTCAAAAATGCATCTGTCATAAGCTAGACAGGTTTTGGCACTGAAGGTTTTAGATTCAGAAGAAAATTTTCACTTATATATGCAGACTTGCTCTTACAGCTAAAATTCAGTAACAAAATCTCTCTTAAAACCAATGACATATATTTCTGATGTAATCTCCCACAAAACTGAACACAATAGATTTTTCATGCTAGCAACCCCTTGCCCTGATATGAACTGTCCACAGAGAACTTATATGCAAGCCATCTACTCACACTGCATACTTGATGCGATCTCTAACTATTTTTCACCATGCAGGAAAAATTTCTTCTTGATTTCAGTAGTACTAATTGGTATATCCAGGAGAACGATTTCTGATACTCCCTTGCCTATACAGCAGAGGCACTCTGGACGGTAACATGGAAAGCACAGAACTCTTCCAGAGTGTCAGCGTTGCAAATTTCTTGGGTTTCAGTATGACACATGCTTCTTTAGCAATGCCTAATGAATACAAAAAATTAAATGTGTTTCACATGTTTGTACTTTTTCTTTCAATCCACAAAGATAGCAAGAGCACGACCAGTGGCAGTATTCTGAATGGAACAGACCTCTCACTTCCCCTTACCAGAAAAGCTGCTGGATGAGTGAAGCTGGTTAACATTTGCCAATGGAGCACACAACACCATGGCTGCCCAGCAGTGTGCTGTACTGGAGCCACAGCTCTGCACAAGGTAGATATTCTTCTCTGCTGGCTCCACAAATGAAGTGGTGGCTGTTTCTTCTAGTCTTCCCCTGCCCTTGAGATGGGTAATGGCTAGTCTTTTTGGGTCCTGACCCTCACAGATGTTAGGGTTAGGGCTACAGAGCTTGGTTTTAACCATTAGGAATAACTACTGTAACTCTAATCTGTAACAAGCAGGTTCTCCAGTGGCAGAAGCATTTTATTTTTATTAATAATTCATGTCATCTTAAAAGCAAAGGAAAAAAAAACCCACCACACTACCACTTCCCATTTTCTTCTTTTGAAGGATCAATTTCTTTCTGCTGTTCATCTTCATAAAAATAACTTCCCCTCATGTATTTTCTTTCTCTCACATCTTTAATCCCAAGAGTAAATCTACTTCAATTTTCCTGAAAGACTTATTTCAAATTTCATACACAGAAATAAAACTTAATACTTCAAGTTTAATAATTAAAAAAAATACAAAATATGGAATCTTTACATTAAGAACTCCACTCATATATATTCATTGTGTATCAGAGTTTGAAAGTAATATAAGACAAGCTTTAGAGATTACAATAAAGACACCTCTTTATTTATCCACATTCAGTTACTTATACTTGTACCACAACAACTTGACCAACTCTTTGGTCACCAAAGGGACCATATAGACAAGTATGAATCTATAATCAAAAAAGGATGAAGTAAGTTATCAGCTGCTTTTCATAAGCCAAACACTTTCTCTTCCCTTTCAAACAAGGTACACAAAGCAAGCTGTAATAAGCAACTCCATAAAATACATCAGGAGCATTCAAAGAGATTTAGATATAAACCACAAAGACTCTTCTTCATTTGAACCCAGACAACAAGCAACTTGCTTGGTGTCAAAAGACAACTTTAAAAGGCACGTAACTAACATAATCTGAAAAATATCATAATGTAGCACATTACTTGAATTTTTTGTTAAGGAAAAATAAAAATGGGGTAAAAAAAAACCAAACAAAACAAACAAAAAGACTATTCAGTATCCATTTTCCATTAAAAAAAATGTAGAAATCTGTATGAATTGATCGTATAGCTAATATCAGAAGGCTAGATAACAATATATTTTAGTAACACACAATACTATTTAAGAACTATTAAGTATTTTTTCATTCCCAATGATTCTTATTTTCATTGGGATTAGGAAAATTATATTATTGTGAATTATATATATAGTAGCAACTATAAATCATAAGCAAGCCAGACTGCTATTCTGACCCATGTTCAAAACCAGTGGAGCACTGTCAATATCTTTAAGTGTAAGTAAAGGGGGTTTATCTTTTAGGGTATTTTTTGAGTATTAATGAGAAGGAACTTCTCAAAGAATCCTTTGTAACTTGAAGCTACAATAATACTTAAAATAATGTTCAGACATTCTTAATGTTCAAATTATTCTAATACTATCCTTTCGGAAGTGTTACAGGATCAGCTTTGTGGATAGGATCCACAAACAGTGCACAGTAAATAAAATTAAAAGTGATGGGGGACAGGGGGACGCACACAGGACAAACCACCACCAGAAAAAAAAAAACAACTTTAGCTCCTGCATTTTGATAAAACAGTCTTCTATCTTTCCTCTTCTCCCTCCCCCTCCCAAAACAGACATGTCAAACTTGAATATCTCTTGCTCTAGGCAACAGACTGATGGATGGTATAACCAGATATCCTTTGCTTATCATTAGATGAGACACACATTTCTCTGACCTCTGCATTGAAATATGCTCCAAATTTTGCTTACTTTGTTTAAAAGCAAAATTCAAAGTTATACGAAGCCACCATCCACCTTTGTATATGTTCTGTCTACATAAAAACAGCCAGCATATCTTTTTTAAATATGGATACACGAGAGATTTTCCATTTTTAGACAATTGCTTGGAAGGCACAACCTTCTGCTTACAAGCAGAACATGCTAGTGACAGTAAACCACAGCCAGAAGGCAATAATCCATTTACAAAGGGCAACATAAAGACCACGCTGTCCCCATTCATATTCTGGTGCAGTCACCTATTGCTGAAGCATTTCTGCAAGTGGACTTTTTTCAACAAGAAGGAGCAGGAGCAATTAATGGGAACACTCTCCCATTCATCTTTCTCTCCTTTACCTTCCCTTTACCTAGATCTATATACACACACACACACATGCATAGGTCACAGTCCCACGGTACTCAATCTTTAGTAAGGGACACCAGGTAATTTTTCTCAAGGTCTGCTCAGTAGAGAGCAGTACAACAGCTCCCTTCTTGAAGGGCAGGCAGTTGTTGAGCTGAGAGACGCAGCAGCATGCTGTGTTTGCTCCTTAGAGGCAGAACAAAAGAATACAGGATTCCCAGAGGAACTGCAGAAGGTAACACACCCGAGACCTTGGCGGAGTCCAGAGAAATGTCTTTTATGGTTCTGATCCAGACCATCCTGTCACGCAGCCACATTTCAAGTGATCACTGTTACGTTGCACAATAAAAAGCAAAAGTCTGCATGGCAGATCCCTGGTGCTAGACATGATGGTGGAATGAAAACTGTTGCTAACCCCTTCCAAGACTCACCTATGCTGTGAAAAAACAGCGAGTGTGGCCAAGGATGCTTAGGCCCTTCTGGCGGACTGCCCTAGGCAGTTGCCTCATTTGCTGGAGTCTAGAGACTAACTTGTCTCATCAGGATAGTTTGGAGAATAATAACACATGTGTCCATGCTTACTACAGGAAGAAAATACTGCTGAAATTATTTTCATTACACAACAAAATTATTGAGAAGCTTTGCAAAATGAGGTCACTATTCATTTTCACTCTGATTAATAACCATGGGTTTAACACAAATGTTAAGCACCTGGGGAGGTTTTATAATACAACTTTTTAGATTAAACAGAACAAAACCAAAATAAGTAACCTGACTTTTACAAAGGAGAAAATGTTTGACATCTTCAGTAAGAAGGGGGCTACACAGGGTTCATTGCCAAGGTTATATATTAGCATGACATTGCACCCAGACAAGTCAGGTACTTGTCTGCTGCAAGGTTCAGTATACATAATCCTATCATTCTTTTCTCCCTTCCTCTTCCCTCTTGTATGCAACTAATGTGAATTTTCCTATCAATGTGAAGTCTGGTTGTGCACAAAACACAACACACACTGTAAAAAGGGAGGATTGCACACATTAGTAAAAGAAGTAGTAGCAGCTCTAAATCTAGGTGATTCAGTCTTTCCAATACAAAATTATTATTGAGGTCAAGTGTATCCTTTCCTTTTAAAATAGAAATTATCCATCCTTTGAGGCAAAAGAAAAGAATTACGCCTTTGCATAAAATAGGACCTCTACAATAACTGCTTTAGTTCACAATAGGAAAGTCAGCTAGCATATTGTGCAACAGCTACAGCATTTTTCCAAACTTTCATCATTTGAATTTTTTTTAAATATCACTCCTCAGAACTAATCATATTTTTGAAATGTATAACTACTGAACACATAATAGAGCAGTGATAACAGTCCAATGAAAAGAGGATTCCATTAAAGAGCAACTCGCTTTTCAAAAACATCCATAGATAACAGAGTATCTTGCTGCTTTACAACAGCAGTCTTGAACACACTTTTTCAGTGACCTCTGACACATAACTAGAGCACTTACTTTCTTCTGTTTTCAGTCTTCATCAGCTCTGTCAACAGTTAGTATATTACAGTGCTTTTTATAATCCTGTCTAGTCACAATGTTTTCAGAATTAGGTGTGAAATCAAGATAACTAAATCTATTAGATTAGGAACACTATAGATAAAGATGTCAGGTTCCCTAAATGAGATCAGAAGAGTTTCTCTAAAAGCTTTGCCAAACAGTGGCAATGCAAAGCCTAAAGTTAAGCAAACACAGTGCCATTTATGACTTCCCACATGCATGAACTAGCAGTATTACTTGAAGAATAAACTGCCTATCACTAAGTTGAGACCCACTTTTCTGAACATATCTTTCTCTCTTTCCTATTCCGCATCTTCTTTTTTTTGTAAGGAAAACAGTATTCTTTCACAAGAAAGCAGAACCCTTTTTTTGGGGGGGAACATCATCCAGACAGACAACTTAGAACAAAGTACATAAAGAGTAAAGTTGAACTCAACCAGACAATTTTCTTCACCATACCTTCCTGACCTAGGTGCTTTCCACTTGAAAGAGATGAGATAGGTTTCAGAATTTCCCTTCACAGAAGTCAGCTTCATCTGTCATCACTGAAATTTTTGAGGAAGGAACTTTGCACTTGTCTACAGGGACACATTCTGACCACAGTCACACAAGTATCCCCCAAAGGTTCCCTATTTTTCACTGAAGAAGAGACATGCTGCTTTTCCTCAGATCGGCAAGTAAACTTAAAAAAAATAAGCCATGTGCCCCAAAGTGAGCTGTGTCATCCATTTAGAATAGGAGGGCCAATACCAAACAGCTATAGCAGTGAAAATTGCCATTTGCTGATCTGTGCACTGCTAGGTCATCAGCCTGTAGCCAGGATAGCTCTATACAGGATGTTTACCAGGTGGAAGACTAGTAAAAAGATCTGATTCGTTGTCTTTATTTACAGACTAAGGCTTTTCCAAAAGCATGGGCATCTATAGTTTAATAATTTCAGCTACACTGGATGCCACTATTCATGTCACCTACAATGTCTGGAAATATGTAACACCATTTATAAAAACAAAGACAAATTCATCAACATTAGATGCTTGCCAACTTGCAAAAAGTGTAAATCATAGCTTTCTGCTTCTGCTGCAGCTCTTTCAATTAGTATTGTAAAGTGTTTGTTTTTATAAATGCAAGTCATTTAAGCCCCTTAAATCATGGGTGTCTGTGGTCTTCCATAGGTCCTCTTTCTCTAAATCATAGATAATCAATCCAAAAGGTCAGCATTGATTAAAAAAAAATTATTATATATAGGGACATTTGTTAGACTGAAAGTTACTCTTTTATGTCTTCTGATACAACAACTCTCTTGTTTATTTTGGGTACTATGAGTATTTAAAAAAAATAATGAAAATGCATAAGGAGGAGCTTCCTGTCAGAAGCCCAATTTCAAATACTTTAAATGGCTTCAAGCTGGCTCTGTCAGGTTTTAGGCTACAGCCAAATAGAGCTATCAGAAACAAGTGGGTTTTCATCTTTAAAGAGTACAGTGCTGACAAAACATAAAAGTTACCATTTGCCTCAAAGAGCTGAGGATTTTTCTACAGTGTTCAGAAAATCTTGAAATGCAGATTTAAGTTTGACATTTTCCAAATCAAATAAGAAGATCATTATACCTTCATTTTTTCCTTGATTTGCCACTTCCTCCTCCCCTCAGTTAAGCTTCTGGTTTATAATTCTTTGTTTTGCTTGTATTGCATTTTACAATGTTTAGGTAGATTGATAAATATTGTAAGAATTTATAGGTTGGAGCAAATGACTACAAACATAAAACAGGTGTTTTCTTACTTTTTCATGCCTTAAAGTATTCAAGGTAAAATTCCAAAAGAGCCAAAATCAAGTGAGCTCTATAGTATTGAACTTAAACCACAAACTTAGTGAAAGAAACATTTTGCACATGTGACCTACAGTTTCTATAATAAGGGTCTGGATGATGCCTACATACACACCTTTAAATCTAGCAAAAGCTTTGAAGCAGATTTGATGTCTGCCTCATGCTCATGTGGCATCTGATTCTGTATACGTAAAATTGAGATAGAGCTTACGGAATTACTACTTACTGCATAAGAAGAGATTTATATAGGAAAAGTGTAAAGCCTTATGTAAGAGATAAATATCATTAATTGTTCACTGCAGTACAGCAATATTCTGACTCTCCTAATTCCTAGAAATAATTATCTATTTTCTCTCTAGTTTGCAAAGTGTATCCTCAAAGATAGGAATAAAGAATGAAAATGCTGATTTGCTTTGCTGTGACATTTTAATATCCTTTGAGCCACTGAAATATGCTTGTGATTTATCAAGACAACATTTTCATGTTTCTGCAAATTCAACATTTCATACATTTAAGGAGTTATCTGCACTGGTGCCCAAGAAGGAGGGGGAAGAGGACCAACTGCTTTTTCTTTTTTAATCATTCTAAGATATACTTTACAACTACCCTTTTAATTGCAGCAGATCAAATGTAAAATTATTTTAGAATTTTAGAACTTACTTTTAGAAAAACCGAGTCATGCCCATTGCTATTACACAGGGGCTCAAGAGTGGAAGCATCTGGGATAGCTCACTCAACATGAAAGCAGCACCAGAGTTTGTGGCCCCATAGTTACTCTGGAACTTGACAAAGTCCCAAGAAAAACAGGCAAGGGAGCTCACGTTTTAGAAAAATGCAGGCCATTTCATGGCTGTGTTAGTTGTTGCTTAATTGAGCTACAGCTGGTCCATTGCAGGACTCTTCAGCCAACTGGACTTTCTACCATTAGCACTGGTAAACCTCTTTGTTGAAATTTAGTCTATTGCTTTGCTCTCCATATGACAGAGGTACTCCCCAAAGTTTGGACAGATGTTCAGAGCTAGAGGCTTCAACTGAACCCATCAGCAAAAAAAAATCGGTGAAAAGGATTCCTTTGAAACAACTTAATATTTATAGATACAACTCCGTCTCACAGTGGGGTAATAAAAAGTAATAGGGCAGGATAACAGGAAGCAAGTAGCCAGCTGCAACAGATGCTGAACTGCATCTAGCTCTGCCCGCTTTTTCCAGCCCTGCCCATGGTTGTTAGATGAGCTCTGGAGGGTGTGTGTCCCAGGTAATCACTCCTCCAAGGGTGTTGCACCCTTCCCAAGGCTGCAGAATAAATTCCACGTTACCATTGATAAATTACCCCTATATTCAAGTTCAACACTCCTCACATAGCCACCATCCTGGATGGCAAATTGGAATGCAAGGCCTGTATTTTATCACGTGCTACGACCATAGAGAGAGAAGGCCATAAACTTTCCCAGGGTGAGTTCTCTGCAGTCACTTCAGCTCCCTGCCTGCAAGAGCCAGAATTCGCATGAGTAAAGAAACATAAATCGGAAAACAAATCTGCAGACAGCCTGAGTCCTATGTACTCCTTGCAACCATGTGGTTTCTGCTCAAGAGTCCTGAGCTCAACATTTCTAAAGGGCCAAACCAGCTTCTGCAGCTGCCAGGAGCCTTTTGAAGAGCAAGTGGAAACACTCCTGTGTCCTTTCTGAACACCTTTTGGGAGCACACAGTAGAGCATGTACACAGTGGAGCAACAGTTCGAAACTGGTTTTATCACACTGTTGGTTCTTGGTTTACAGTGATCAATATGTAGAGCTTCACATGAGTATCTGGAACATTTCTTATATTTAACAACGTTAAACACCTTTTATCCTAAACGCTAATGATGATTTCTAATGTCTGGCTAACTAGAACCCTATGAATTGCAGTAACAGTGTTACCAACTCCCTCCAAGTGATGAGCCATAATGACTAGAGGAAGATCAAACCAGTATGTTTTATCAGTTTGACCCCTATTGATGAAATATGTTGATCCAACAGAGCAAGTAGTAACAAAGCTTTGAACCAGCTTTAAGTGATTTTTTTTTTTTAACACAGCTCATGAGAATTTCTTGAACCTATGCTGTTTAAGTAATGCACTATTTTGAGGGGATGTACTAGTTTCAGCATTTAACTGGATTTTATTATTTTAGGAACTGTTAAAATACGTGCATGCTGGTCACTTCAGGTGAAAAGTTGCCAAAAAAACCCCATGGAACAAACTCATGTTTAGCTCCTTTTATATCTCATGCTGATTGGAGATAGCATCCTAATCCCTTTGCCTAGGAATTCTAACGTAGATGTGGAAGTAAAAGACTTCCAAGATTAATTAAACCCAGAAAACACAAACTGACACATCAAGAAACAGCACAGGGCTACCAAACTTCATTTAAGGAAATAATTCACAGGAACCTTTCCTTAGCCCCTACCCAGCCTTGTTCCCCACTCCCTCTCCCCCAGCCACACCACACACCTAAAGGGGTAGATAATTTGGAAAACATGGTGATTTTGTCCCAACTTTCCCCTCCAGCTTTCAGTTAGTGAATGCGACTGAATACGTATGCAGTTTCTTCTTCCCATCCCTTCTCCCTCACAACTTCTCTCTTTTCATTTGCAAACATTATGCAATTTCTTAAAAATTCCTCAGTTAGGATGTGGGGGTGGGGGTGTTGTTACAACAAATATCTTAGCATAAAAGTCTGAATTTAAACAAACGAAGGTGAACGACACTGTAGGAGAGGAGAGAAAAAGCAAATGGGGAATATTATTTTTTTTAAAAGTGTGAAAATGTGAAATGTTAAAGTTTTCAATGAAATTGTTTTAACTGAAAAACAACTCTATTTGAATCCCTTGCTCCTCTGAGCCCCGTACACTCATGGTTTGACCTCTCTCCCCTGATGTTTTGTAAGTGGTGAGAAACATTCTCTCTTCTTTTGGGAACAGATGGACACGTTTGGACTATGTCAAAGGCAGCTGGTTATGTGGAGAGCTGGCCTAATCACTTTCTCCTCAGTGTCTTCCCAATGCTTCTAGGGTGACATTACAGAAAACTAATGAGATACCTACTGCAGCGTGAGAATCACAGAGTCACTTTATTTTTGCTGGCAATATATTGGCTTGTGTCTCTTCTACACATTTTGC
Source organism: Microhierax caerulescens (assembly GCA_035590215.1). NCBI lineage: Eukaryota > Metazoa > Chordata > Aves > Falconiformes > Falconidae > Microhierax > Microhierax caerulescens. The sequence goes on from JAVJGJ010000014.1 coordinate 78,004,479, forward strand.
TTGCTCGCGCTATTCCTTGATCTAAAAAGCCACTTCCCAAATCAGAATAATTCTAAATCATGTTTTCTCCCCCTGCTCTTCTAGTTTCCCACTCCATTCTGTTCACATAGTATACACTCATACAGCCAGACTACCCTAGAGTGCTTTTCAGTTCATATCCGTATCAACTTTAAAGCCAGTAGATCTTCAATGGCCTAACAGGTTGTTCATAATTCAAATTAAAAGAATTTGGAGCCAAGTTTCAACCCAGAGTTTATTTTTTATGGGCATCTATGAATTCCGGAAGCCAAGAATTCTGAACAGAAGCATTAAAAGTTGCTCCATAATAACTGTCAAGCAGGAAAAGAGAAACTGGGTGCAGTATTAAGGAGGAAAGGGCTTAAACTATCCTCTAGATCAGAACCTCAATATAACAGAGTGCATCAACAAAGCACTTCCAAACCTAGTAGCCAAGCCACCCAAACACAGGATCGTGTACTTCAGTGCTCTTCATTAAAACACTGGATGGAATCCAGTACTGACTTGCCCCTGTGACGTGTCTGAGGTTAAAAATGCCTGTGTACTTAGCTTAATAGGTTTCCATTAGGGAAATGCAAAAATAGCATTTATTTTATTTAAGAAGAGCATCTCAGATAAATGGTGCAGTTAAATGGCTACACTCAAAATTTTTCTGAAATCTGGCAATTTTGTTTCACAGAAAGTATCCTATATAAATTTTGTGGAGTGGTATGTTAGTATCCTTATGCTAATTAAATCAAAATATTCACTACTCTTTTTTTCTAAATACAGGAATTAATGAAAATGAAAAATAAGCAGCACATTAAAAAAAAAAAAAAAAAAGACAAAACCAACACACTGATAAGATTGATAATGGAACCAAGCAACTAACCAAAAATCATGCAGCTATTTTACCCTACTATTTTTTTTTTACCTGTAAGAATATATGGGTAGTTCTCAAATAGTTTTCACTTTGATATGAAAAGAGGAAAATATTTAATTCTGAAAATATTAAAAGGGAAAAGTTTTGGCTTTTTCTGCATTCCTTACAGACTTTTTTTTTTGGCTGAAATGTGACTTTTTCAATAGGAAGACATAAATTTTGGCCTGTGCAAGTACACATTCTTCCTGAAAAATTGACAGAAAAAATGCCCAACTCAGATACCCCTTAAGTTCCACAAGTCTCCTGCAAAGGGCATCAATCATGAAAGAGTAAAAAAAGAAAATCATCTTTGAGACAGGAAGAAGGAAGAGATCTCAGATTTTAAACACAATTTTAATTTATTAAAACCACACAAAGTTGTTCATTTTTGTTTTAGTTTGGTATGTTTTGCTTGGTTTTGTTCTTAAGCAAATCTAGGACATTCATAGTTATGGTCCTACATTCCTGTGCTTTCCTTCCAACTATCTATTATTAGGTATCACACATAGCAAGAAAATAAATCTAAATGAAAATGACACAGCAAAGGCAAAACATTTCAATCTTCTTTTAGCTTACTACAATTATAAGTAATGCTTTCCAAACCCAACTCTCCCACTAAGCTTCGCCTCCTTCATCCTCACACAGAGAGCTCCAGGCCAAGGCACTAAGAGTTCCATAAACAGAAATCTGAAGCACTGAGTACATGCAGTATAGGGTTTAATAACAAGGATATAAAACATCTCTATCAAATTATCAAGGGTTCCTAAACCTCCTCCACACTTAATCTATGTCCTTTCCAAATCCAGCGCTTAAGAAACAGAAAACATGGATCCAGGTAAAGGACTACATTTTAGGAGATCCTGCCTGAGTGTTTGCAGCAGCCTCAATGAGAAACAGAAACAATCTCAAAGCTTCTTTGTTTTTCAGTTCCCCTCCATGCAAGACAAGGGTAATAATTCTACTTAACTGAAATGGGCTTTGAGTTTATCATAAGGGAAAAGAGATGTCTAAATAGACAGAAATAAAGGTTTCCCTGATTTTTCTACAGATTTCATGATACCCAATTTCTTTAGCACTTAAAAAGTCAGCTCTGGAAATTGCTATGAATAGCCATTGATAAGGATGCAAAGAATATATATATAAATAAATAGAGCTCATGCAAGAAAGGGGAAGAGATATGAAAGAAAAGGAAAGCAAAATCCAATGAATAACTTATTTTTCTTAAATCCCTTTTGAAAATGCACACAGCATCTCACAAAATCTTGTTGGGCCACTGACATTTAGAGGGGTTCTCTTTTTTCTCACTTGTTCAGTGAAAGTGCTAAATGGATGCTGTGACACAGCATGTGTTATCCTATCACTTCTTATTTATGGGTGCATTTTTGCTTCCCAACCCTGAAATTGCTTTTCAGCAACTTACAAACATCCACTCTGAAAATAAAATCAGTTTTGTTTCTGTTGTTCTAACTGAATTTTTCCAAATTTTCTTGTTTTCAGCAAAAAAGATCAAGATACCCAGTTCATTTATGAATTCAATAAACATTTCAACAGAGCAAAAATTATTAGACTGATTAATCCCCTTATTTATCTGGATTCTTCCGTAAGATTTCCACATTTAAATACAATACAACGTTAGTATTTGTTCTTTCCTGGTTTTTTCCATTCTTTTATTTTCCCTAACCTTTCCTCTCACATCAGCAGCTGCTTCCATATTTTATTACAATTCAGAACAAATTGCAAAAGATTTCAGATAATTATAAGCTCAAAATATTTTAAATTATGTTGTGCAGACACAGAAAAATCATTAACCTTGTAGAGACTCTTGCACTCACAAAATTTCTTATCAATTTATTTTACAGAAATGTTTTGCTCTCAGAACATACTAACTATAATGTGTATTTTGTTGTATAGAATATATCTATATAGTTTTTATTATTTTTTGTAAATCCACATACTATTTTGTACATTTAAAGGATCAGTTTTATTTATACTATAGTTTTATATTTCCATATAGTGGTCTTTAATATTTCAGTTGGTGCCATTTTTTCTATTTGATCTTAGGAATAGTCTTTAGTTTTTAAACAAATGCCTTTCTTATCAGTCTTGTGTGAAAAACAGTTACCAATCAGAAGGGAAAATGGAGTACACTGTAGGATTCTCAGTCCTCAGCACAGACTAAACACTCTTACAAGCACAGAACAAATGTGAGGCTGAAAAACAGAATGAAATCTTTTTTTCCAGCATTATTGCTCAGGTATTGCCTAGAGGATCAGTTGCAAGAAAATATCAGGAGAAAAAAAGATGTTACTTTTGCGTGGACTATACCTTTTCAGAGAGTAAAACGTGGATTTACTAAACAATGGTATTTAACTAGATGCGGTTAGACAGGATGTTTTACAAAGGGAAGGCAGTAAAAAAAAAAAATCTGCCCCTAGGAAATTATAGTCTATTTGTCTCTTTGTTAATTCAAAAATTAAAAAAAACCAGCTCCACAGCTGAACCCAAATGTTTTTCTGAGTGTGTCAGGAATTTGGTTCTCTGTTTTAATGGAGAAGGGGGGGGGAACAAAAAAAATTCTGTAGGCATGCAACTGAAAAACGAGAGTGCTGTATGTCAGCTCTGTTTTCCCTGCTGGAATACATAATCCCTGAACAGAGCTTGCCCTGACCTTCCACAAGTAGCAGGGTAATTGTTCTCAGGGATTTTATGAATATCAGTATCTATTTTGCAAAGAAAGCCATGGATAAAAGAGGAAAATGAATTTGAATGTGCAATGAAAGTGAGCATCCAGTACTGGGCTGCTCCCCAACTGGAAGAGAGCCAGACTTGATCCCAGGGCAGAGAGCAAGGAGACAGACATCCTTGCCGTGGTACAGGACCAAGTTCTGCAGCTGAAGAGTTAAGCTGGCACAGAGGAGGGACTTCTGCATCGCCTTCAGAGCAGATGAAAATTTAAAAAGACCGGGGCATTAATTTTACCATCTTTCCCCTCTACTTGACCCAGTATCTGGGCAGCAGTAAAACACTCAGGTTTTGCACGAGGAAGCTGTACAGAACAATCCCTCCAGGGCACCACAGCAAAGGGTAAATCCTTCTGAGGAGGAGAAGAGAACAAAACCAAAGCACAGAGCTGAAAACCACAAAGATATACACAGGACGCATCTCTCAGTTCATAATTCCTCACAGTCCTCTCAAGCATGTCCCTAGTGTCAAACTACTCCCTCCTGAGCTGCACTTCTGCTTCCCCATGGTTGCATCCAGATTGCTGTCCAGCTTCACAGAGCGGGTGTGAAACAACCCCTCTGGGTAGTGATGTTTATTGACCACTGTCTGCCTTGGAGGCTGAGGTGGGAATCAGCCCCGGGGAGGAGGATCTGGCCTAGGTTGGAGGGGGGGGTGTTTAACGCTATCCAGGTCAGGGCTCATCCCCCAGCTATGCTGCCGCACAAGGGCTCAACAAGGACGGCCGCTCACCTGAGACATCAGCAGTGCCGGCATGAATTTTTAACTCCTCTGTTCACCGAAGCAGCAGTCGCTTTCGGTGCAATTCACTGCACAAGATGTGCAATCTTAGTTTTATGTGGAGATGAAATTCCTGTATTAATTCGTATTGAGTGCGCACAACAGTCGGTGAGAAAAGTGGCAGTGCAGAATGTGAGAGGGATCTCTGTGATCTGTATCAAATTAGCTGCTTTAAAATGAAGGGCGAGTATTGCATGAAGGTATCCAAATGACAGGGCCGTTCAGATGACAGTAGGGGAAAAAGCTTGCAGGTGTAGAAAAGAAAAGGACACAATGAGGTATGGCAACTTACTCTTTCATAGATATATACCTATATCCTTAATTGCATGCACCCATAATTCTCTCTGGCAGCTGCATGATTAATTCAAAGATTTATTGATTTTTTTTTTCTTGTTCAATCCTGCTGACCTGCTTTTGTTGACAGGTCTGTGTGGATCACAATCCTTTGCCAGCTGAAAGCATGGCATCATGTTGGTCTCTGTGGCTTGCAGTAAACATTTCAACTCATTCAACACCAACGGTGTTCAAGTGCATGGTAAAAACATGCAGAGCTTGTTTCAAGCCAAACAAACATGAAACAACAAACTGGTAGGCTACTTCTGCTGTGAAAAATATGTGTAATTGCAATTATAATGTCATTTTGATAGTGGGAGAGAACATCTAAAGCCTTTAATCTTTCTTCTATACTCTCACTTTTATAAGAAATTCACTAGCTCTTAAGATTGCAAGCAAAACCAAAGACATTTCGGTACAGCAACTACTTACAACACAAGATATTCAGCCTCTGCATCTGCCACCTTTCTGCAGCGGGACAGCATCTGCCCCTGCACAGTTACACAGTTTAAGCTCATACACCAGATCACAGGCTTTAAAAATTCACTTGATTTAACTGAAAGATCACCTGCCTTAGTTGCAACCTTCCTCCAGAGAGAAAACATACATGTAATTAAAATATGCCTTTACAGTTTAGCAACCCAGGTGAATCAACTAAGACATGACATTGATGTCACAGCAAATGAAACAAAGCTCTACCAGGTAGGTACTTCCAAATCTTTCCACTAAGTCATTCTTCTAAGGAGCCTTTCAGTTAAAAGTGGACTGTTGATAGGGAAGACAAACCAAATGAGCATCTGTATGGCCATCGACAGCCCAAAAAATGTGCAGGTTTAGCTACTTAATAGCATTGTACTCCACAATGATGTTTTAATTGAAATCAGTTACCTGGTACAACAAACAACACAACACTGGAAAATTCTGTTTACATTTCATTCAGATGTCACCTGTAGGTAACTTGATGTATTAAAAATAACAAAAAAAAAGTCACAGCTGGTGGCAATTTTGACATTTACTCTTCTCACAGTGCAGCTAAACTATGTACAAAGGCAAAATCTGTATGGTATAACGCATTCTGGGTAATAAGGCACACACTCATTAAAATTAATCTCATGCATAAATTTCATCCCCTCATATCAAAACTGTCAGAGCTCATTGGTTGTTTTCTCAGGTTAGACAGAGTTTTGATGGGAAACCTCAAGCATACAGTGCTTAATGTGATCACCTACTTATCCACTGTCGTTCAGAAAGGTGACAAAATTACAAGCCACTAGCAAAGCAGATTTATAAGGAAGAAAATGCTACAATCACTATTTCAAAAAGTAAAAATGCAAACAAATAGAATCAGACTTAAATCAGCTCACTGATTCACCAAAGTCTGTTCCTGCTCCTAGCCCTTTGATATCAAATCTGATAGCACTAAGCTTTGCTATCTACAAATCAGATCCCCAAAAAATCCTGCATATTAAACCAAAGCATTAAAAATATTGGTTCAAATATTCAATTCTAGAAAAATTACATGAAAGAAAAACTGCCTAAAGAATCATAAAACAAAGAGCAAGGACCAAATGGAAAAAACATTGAGTGAACACCTGTGAAGGTTAGCAGTCAGCCTGCTTATTTCACCTTTAATAAATATCTGGTAAACATCAAGTTAATTAAAATGCAGGCCATATTTACCTGAATGTTTTACGACCCCCACAGAGAAATAATATTACAGGAACTGAGGGGGCTAGAAAAAGCTGTCCAGATGATAAAATGGGATTCACCCCAGGAAAATGAAAGACATTTCAAATACATCTGGAACGAAAATAATGTGGCACAGATATTTCCAGTGAAAGACTAACTGTGCCACTGAATTCAGCCATGCTGAAAGAAACCTCTTCATGACTGGCAACATCAATAACAAGGTGGTAAAACAGAACAGTTCGGGCATCAGGTTGGATAACATTATGCATGGTCCAACAGACCCTCAGGTCCATAGAGACACGTGATAGCTGCCGATGTATATATATTTATATACAAGTTTTTTACATGCATTCATAGATACAGAAAGAAAAAGACAGAGGAAGGCATATATTAAAAAAAAAAAAAGAAAACCCAAATATTTGAAGCCTTAACACAGAAAGCAGAGCTACAACCTCTGTATCTCTCTCTTAATTCACGAGTGCAAGAAGCAGTTCTGAAGGGGGCATGAATACAACCAAGTTTCATGTATTTTAACCGTGTAAGTAGAAAGGAAAAAAAAATAAAGTGCTGAGAGAATAAAAAAAAAGAAAAAAAAAGGATCGGGGAGTTGTTGGGGTGTTCTTTGCTTGGTTTTAAAGTGAGTAAAGGGAAAGGATCCCTTCAACTGCTGGAAATGGAGGGCTGTCCAAAACAGAACAGCAATAGAGGGAAGAAAAAATTACCATACCCTTGTCTCCTAGACACACTTCATTACTGAAATGCCAGAACCACTGCTACTATTTGTGAACCCTGTTAGTATTAAAATTGCTTCATGCAGTGAGACAGCAAATTTTGGCTTTCCGTGCTTTAAGCGCCAAGACACCCCAGTCAAATACATTTTTCTCCTCTGTCCCTCACAGCCATCAATGTTCTACACCCTCAGAGCAGCCAAAATGTCCAGTCATGCTGAGGAAAATCTGTAAGTTCCCTCTGCAGGAAAACAAGTGTGTCTCTAATATTAACACCTCCATTTCACATGCATTCTTCCCTGTGCTACTTAAATGATCAGAAGCAACTCCTTTGCCTACAATTGTATCACTCACTTTCTTCTGTGCTATCAAAATGAGATTCTTTGACACATAGATCAGATGCTTTCCATCTTCATCCTTTCAAGTCACTCTAAACACCTGCCTCCCACAAAGCTGTTGAAATCCCTGTATCCAATCCTACCAATCCCACAGACGTAATTTTAGAATGACTGACCCGACCAAAATACTTTGGTGTAACAGAATAGGAAGTAAACAGAGCATAGGCTGCTGGGTAGCCAGAGGAAAGGTCCTCCAATGAGCAGTTCTAAGTATGTTGCCTTGCTCAGATAGAGTTTTAGTTTACAATGAGTCAAAGGAGAGTGTGAAAAATGTTTGCATAAGCAGGAAGTGTTAAGGTTTTACCACCTCCACTTTCTAGGATTCTAAGACACTCTCCTCTTAAAAGGGTAGCGTTCTCAAGAAAAATGCAGATAACTAGGCATTCCTTAAATAATGTAGTAAATTACTTTTTCCTAGGTCCCTTAGGAAAATAACCATGCTGAAAGAGAAAGTGAGGAAGCAATATATTGTCTTTAGAGATGGGCAAGTGCACTTTAAATGTCTTCAAGAAACTTAGAGAACACATTACAGCCTGATCTGAACATTGCTGAACACTACCCACATTTACCTTTCCAGGGCACCAAGGAAGTTCAGCAGATGTAGGGGTTTCACTGCTTTACTTTCTGTGTCCTATCACAACTTTGAATAGCGGAGTTAAATCTCACTTGTTTCTGGTAGAAGGTATTTAACATTCAGAAATTTTATATACGTTGCTAATATTTAAGCATAAAAAAATTGTACTTTTCATCCCACTCCACCTGGAGCTGGAGAAAATCTTGCATCCAGAGTATTCAGTGGCATAGGTTAAGTGTCTGCTGAATGCTTGCTGGTTAGCAACTATGATTAAGCCCTGACATCAAACCAGAACAAGAAAGATCATAGCTCTTCTCTACTAGACACAGCCTCAATCAAATGGCTGGACTTAATCCCTGTGATCATCAGCAATAATCTTATTCTGAACACAGGACTCTGCCCACAGGACCACTCTCCATAAGAGAGCTCTGTTCCCCCCACCCCCACTATGTACAAACCTCATGGCTGCAAAACCAGCGATTGCTCTGTGTAAACTGAACCGCTGCTGTAATCTCCAAACCCCAACACAAACAAGAACTGCAGTGCTGTATTTTAGATGCCACCACGTGATAACTACTGGCAAACATTGACAGCTTACTGTCAACCACAGCAGTTCTGAAAAGCCCTTTGTGCAGAAAGGGATCCAAGAGCCTCTGAGCTTTTTAAAGACAAGACTTGAGGAACTGTGTGTAAATAAATAATGCAATTTATTACATCAAATGTAGGTCATTGTACATCAGTGACACTTCTCAAGCCATGGTCCAGCGTGTCTAATTTCTGGCCGATGGAAAGTATGCTTGCTGGAAGGCTCATCGGCTGTCATCTGCATGTCAATCACAGCCCTTCAGGGAACCGCATTCCATCCATGCTTACACACCTTTTCCTCAAAGCTGCTATTCTTTCAGTGCAGATTTAAATATGCCATCATGCACAGTCGTTATTATCTGTCTCACTCCCTTTCTACCTTTTTTAAGCAGTCACACTTTATGTATAAACCAGACAGATTCTTGCATGGTATGTCATTAGACAGGAAAATGGGAATTCAGAAAGGTCAGGGCATGAACCTATTCATGATCCTGCTCTTGGCACTAAGCTATTCAGACACAGAAAAAAATCGAAAACCCTCGTAGTTACCAGCATCAGGATAGGAGGCATTCATTACAGAAGTACAGTACATAGTGACAGATCAAATTTAATTTTCAGCCCTTCTCTTTGTTTCCATCTGCTCTTCATTCTCCTCTTTTCTGTCTCTTTGCTGATCCCTTATACTGACCTTTATTTTTTAATAATCCCTTTCTGCCCTCCTTCCCCTATAACCACACCCATCCTTTGCTCTCTCCGGGGCTAATTAACACATCAACAGATTCGAGTTGCTCTTTGCTTTCACCTAGGCAGAGCAGAATCAGCAGTTACTTTGTCTTTACCTTCCCTTCCAGCCCAGCTTTGCTGTTCTGCATGTGAGGAAGAAAGACTACGAGCCAAGCACTAGTCTCCCGTCTGCCCGGCAGATGCTCAGCAGGAGCAGAAGCACAGCCTGTACTGTGCCACTTTTGTATACTACTGTTCCTTGGGTTTATGGCTGTTCTTGCAAAAACATACTTTGCTGCACTCTCCGGTTCTGCAGGGCCTAGGCTGTTTTCAATAGTTAGAAGGTCAACACAAAGCCAATTCCAACAGTCTCTTTCTTTAGGAATGGTTTGTGAAGGAAAGCAGTAAGGAGGAAAGGAAACTTGACCTTTGAGCAAGATGAATGCAGCTACCAGTAATACAACATTCTAGGATTATTTAAGCTTTTATGTTTACTGTCATCTAATGTAAATGCATAAGAGTTGCTTACTGATACAAGAGAAAACTGCACATCATTACACTACTTAATATAATTCCAGTGAATTTCAGACTCAATTTCAAGTCAACTGGCAGTATACAATGCCTCAGAAAAGACATCCTGAAGTTACAGCTGCAGAGCTTGGTACAGCATTGACCTGCGCTTTGCGAGTCCCTTAAGACTTCTCACAGTTACCGCTGGTCCTTCTTTTTTGCCAGCGGCTCAGAGTTTCTTAGGCAAGACACACAACACTGGAAAGTCTGATTGCTTTTACTAGAAGACACAGGTGGGCAAATAAGATATATACTTTATGTATCTGTAGCAGATTGACAACTGCAGAGGTCTGTCCCTGTCCTTATCCATCATGAGTTTGTAACACAGCTGTATCCAGTGGAGGTGCCTGAATACCTCATCTAACAACTGTTATTCAAGACGGATCTTTCCAGTATGAAAAGATTTCTGTGTATTTGTTGGTGGAAGTTGGGGGTTTGTATTTTTCCTCAGAATAGATTCATCCAAATAACTGTTTTTGCCTTCCTTTAAAAAGGTTTTTCCTGCTACCTTGGGCCCCTAGAGGACACCCTGGAAAAGCTTTTTGGCTTCAGGTTTGCTCTTACACTGAAAGACAAAGTGTAGGAGCAAAATGTCAATTATTTAGCTGTTCCCCTAAAAGACAGACAAGCACATGCACACCTTTTCAGTTCACAACTGTCCTTGCACATGGGAGCTTCATAGAATTCAGTATTTTTGGCTCCAAACATGGCACCTTCCCCTTTACTGAACAGGGCATCTGACCTATCTGCACACTCCTTGGTAGTGCCCTAGCTATGTCTTAGTATGTTTCAGCTCCCAATCACTTTACAATAAGCTGGAGGCATGACATAAAATCGCAGCCAGGAAACAGAAGATGCTTTTACCCAGCTACATTTATTACATGCTTTGTTTACTATGGACATCACTGTGCTCTCTCTCAGAGCTAAGCATACAGACAAAAGCAGGTATGTCCAGGATAGTATACTGTTACACAAGCAAACAAATCTCACTATCTTAATCAAGGAATAAACCTCAAACACTTTCTAGAAAGCTAGTTTGGGGTTTTTTTTTTACGTTATGAAAGTAAAAACACTTAGCTTTTTTTCTTTAAAAATGTTAAATTTACATAAAGAGAGAATATCTAGATCAGTAAGTAGCAGCTGAAATAAAGGATTCTGGTTCATCTACAGTTCTCACTATCCTAGTACTCAGAATGAGACTACAGATAGACAGGTACATGACATATTTACTCTGAATTGTACTTTGAAGTATTGCATTGGTGTTTAAGCCTTTCAGGGGGGAAACAAACAAACCAACCAACCACAACAAAAAAAACACAAAACACAAAACCAAAAAAGCTTCTCTGTTGGACCACTTGTATTAAGATCTTCCCCACTGAAAAGCTGCCCTGCTTCCTGTCATAGAGGGTCTCAGGTTCCCACCTGTAGTGTAAGCTTCTTGGGCTATTTGTGTCTTCCATTTAAATGAATACTATCTAGTTTTCCCACAAAAGCCTTGTCCACCCCAAACCTTGATAACCATCACTCTGTGCGTGTATATCTTTTTATATTCTTGCTCTTTCACAGTAGAAGTTTCACCTCAAGATGGCTCTCATTTTTGCTGGTGTTAGTGGGTAGCCAATAAATTGGTTATATTAATAAACTTGAACAAAACAAATCAGAACTTAATGTTTTCCAATATTAAATGGTGAGATAAAAAGCATACCAATGAGTCTGGTCTCGTACACACTAAAAATCCCATGCTAGCTGTAGCTGTATAAGCAAGCATATGCATTTCCTCAGAATATTGATCATTAGTGGAAAACAGCTCAATAGCTGTGTTGTGTCTTGCATCCTATTCATCAGCACTGGCATTCTAAGACGACAGGCTTGATCAATATCTACCATTTGAGTTCATGGGCATATTATTGCAAAATTGATTATGGGTAAAACTCAAGGCAATTGTTTTATGAAACACGTATGGGTTCTGGTTTTTAAATGCTCTCACTATTAAGCTGCAGTTAAAGAGAATAAATGCTGAACAAACAAATTTTGCAATCACTGTGGTTAAACTGGAGCAATGTTTTCCTGCCTCACTTTTGCCCTTGCATGACAGATAGCATTGACCTGTAATCTAACTTGTGATTCCATCTCTGAAACTGAACCTTTTCTGTGATGCAAATGCAATAAACTGATACTTGTAATAGTATCAGTTTTAATGAATTATATTTTACTTCCATTTAGATTTCTAACTGTTGAATTAACGGATTGTCAGATAATCAGAAACTGGGTTTTAAGTGTTGAAATTTGTAATAGATTTTTAATGATCTAGCCTAGTAAACCACAGTCAAAATTTGCATTAAGGAAAAAAAAAAAATAAATTCAGGTCCATATAGTTAAATGTTATTAAATGCTTTTTTCCCAAAAAAAGTTTGGGGTTAAAATCAATATAGACTAACCAGAATGAAACTACCTTAAAATAGCAGCCATGATGGTCTGTGGAAATGTCACACTTTCTTCCCTAAAAAAATGGTTTAGAGACCTGTGTGCCCTACTTCTGATTCCAGGGTGAAGGGCAGCATTAAGACACTCAAAGATACCACATAGGTACTAAGTACTAATGCTCAAGTCAAAAAAATCAGATTGAGAGGATGCAATTCATGTTGACAGAGAAAATAGCCACGTCTTCTTATAATACAGAATGAATAAACTTATTTAAAAAAAAAAAAAAGACAGTTAACCATGCAGGTATACATGTTATTTTCCTCCAGCCAATACTCACACATACAGATATACATGCATCATGTAGCAGCCTACTTTAAGACGAAGAAAAGTAAACACATCCATCCACTGTTGTATTAGATAATCTTAAGCATTGTTCTGCATCATTATAAAGAGGTTAATGGAAAATTTATTTGTGTATTTAAATACAACTCTGTCCTGACTATAATGGCTGAAGTGTTGGCGAGTTCTACAACTCGGGTATTACAGATCTCTTCATGGAAACATACTCAGTTTCAGTTGATCAATGACAAAAGTAACATGCCATATCAAAGTATAAAAAGGAAGTGAATTTACCAAGCTTAAAAAGTGCACCAGTAGTACAGGACAACTGATCATGAATTAGATGGTACTTAAATATCTACCAAATCTTTAGAAAGGTACTTGAAATAGATTAAAAAAAAAAAAAGGGGGGGGAGACCTTATGTAAAGAATCAGTAAAACACAGAGAAATAAAATCAAAAACATATAAAAACATAGACATTTCCATCAATGCCACATTTTTCAGAAAAGAGATTATTAATATACTAAGAAGCACAAAAGCCTTTCTACAAATTGTAGAATCATTAACACAAACACATTCTTAAACATACTCTGCAGCAACATTTAACTCAAGCTACTTCTTTCCATTCTGCATTACCCTGGAACAATATATTTCAAATTTCTGCACACATAAATCATTTGTATGTGTAACAACAGCTGCACTGCCTGTAATATAAAACTTAGATATGTACTATACTGAAAATATTTTTCCCGCATATGCTTCCAGGCATTAATTTCTTACAATGTTTATGCTTTACAATGTTGGGATATTCTTTGCTTGAATTCTCTGCACTTCTGAACAATGCCTCACATTTCCTAACTTTGTCAGTATTAATGCATATAACTGCTTTAGAATAGATTGTTTCACTTCAGTATGTTTGGCTTACAGCACAGTTTACCATGTGCCTAATCCTCCAATGTTGTAAAATCATAGAATGGTTTGGGGTGAAGAGGACCATAAAGACCCTCTAGCTCCAACCCCCTCATTTAAACATAATTGAACAAATTTAGACTCAGGATTTCTAATCCATATGTAACATTACTGCTGAAAAACAATTATAACCCAAAACACGCTTTATGACACATTATGACAATTTCTTTGGCACGTAAGAGTTCCTTATCAAAGTTAAAATATTAATCCATTGCCACAGCACCAGGAGGCTGGTTTTACATCTGGTATAAAACAAAAAACATGTTATTTTCCCCTCAAGCATGCTAGAGAAAGCAGGGCTGTCTAAAACCTTCATGTCACATACAGTCATAAGGATGCAGCAATGCTAACATGAAATATGTTACTGGAAGGATTACATACCATTCAGCTATAACTGACTTAAAGTAAACATCAGGCAATTGGGGGGGTGGGGTGAACCCAGGAACCATAGCTGCCGTTGCCAATTGGAAAAGAAAGCCATAACAGCCTACCTGAGACAAGCGAGACTGTGTCTTTCTCCCATGAGACAACAGTGATGTATGCCTCCACAGAGGAGGGGATAATGCACTTGAACACTGCTACATTGCCTCTCATGGCTTTCTGGTCCTCCACACGGACTGTATAGGGTTCCCGTAAAACTGAAGACAGAAGAAAAAGTTTCATTGAACAACTCATAATTACATCTCACCCACTTCCTCAGCCTTGCAAAGTTGCCCCAAGAAGGTTACTCAGGTTGTGAATTCTTTTGCAAAGTAATATGAAAGAAATCCCACATCTTTTTGTTCCCTCAAAATCTGCATTTCACCATATTTCTGTGTTCTTCCCCTACCTAAGTCTGAGGGCAAGGAGAAAGGCTTCTGTAAGAACTGAATATTTATTTGGGTAAATGGTGTTACGTCTCCCATTACTTGTCTTGTTTCTCATGCTACGTTTCCCATCACAAATTGTTTTCTGCTTTATCAAAGGGTACAAAGTACATACAAGTACTGTGTGTAAATTAGACATCCAGAGGGTAGAAGAGAAGGTCAGTGTCATTTAGGATTTTGAAGAAGTGAGAACCAAAGGAGAAAATCGATGGAGGTGACAGCCAGAGAAAAAGCAAGGTGTCTCAGAAACACAGAGAAATGATAGCAGGTAAGAGCTACATCCAATTGACCAGCACCACAAGAAATAGATTAATGGTAAGAAACCAGAAACTGTAAGTCAGAGTTGTATTAAAAAACAGCGTGGGGGCACTTAGACCCACGATACTATTTGTGTAGCATCTGGAAGAAATAATTTAATGGACAAAAAAAAAAAACACAGCTGCAGAAATCTTTCACATCGAACTAATATTGCTAGGATGACATTGCATTAGGTAGAAAAAGGGAAATAAGGAAGATCCTGGCTCTGAAAAAACTCAATGAAGAATGAGGGCTGAAAAATCCTATGAGCAACAATTAATGGAGAAAGTGGTAGAGCAGAGAAGAAACAGATGTTGTCTACTACAAGCAGTAAATGGGTAAGACAGAAAGGACAAGCAGCAACATAGACTCTTCACAGAACCATAAGGTCAAGGGGCAAAATAAGAAATCAACACAGCCAACAGTTACATATCTTGAGGTGGCGAGCAAATTTATATATATCTTAAAGAGACAAACAGTTTCAATGAAAACAGGGATGAATGCATGAGAAAATGGCAAATGTGTCTCAGGCATATATATGCCTCAGGGTAAAAGTTATTGGGCAGGACAACTCCTGTGCAGCGTAACCAAGTCAGCAATGGTGAATTGCCACATTACAGTGACATTTCTTGCCTGCATATCCTGCCCACAAGCACACACCAAGCTTTACTAAATAAGTCTAACCACATTGATTCTAGACTGAAGAGTCAGTAAATCCTTTGCATAGTTTACAAAAGTATTTCTGTACACCAGAAGCACTGGAATTTCTAGATGTCAGCCCTGCTTCTGGTGTATTTCAAGAAAAAAAAAAAAGGCAGAGTACTGGAATGTAACTGTAGTTTTCACAAATGCAAACAGCATCAGGTTTTCAGGTCCAGTACTACCACTGCAAAAAGGAAGACTGAGGTTCAGCATCCCAAACAAGACTGTAGCAATGTAACATCAGGAACACAAACCAGAAGTAAATAATTATCTTTTTAAAAATCAAAATAAATCAATTTTCTGTAAGATAGACATTGCTAGTTTTTTAAAAGTCAATAATTTATTTTTAATCAAAGTTTAAGCTTCTTAATTCCTATTATAAGTGCTGAACTGGTGTGACAAGCAACTTTAATGCAGCAGCTTTACAACACTAGCTGCCCTGTGATGAAGTAGCCCCCTAATCTTACTCTACACTGGGAATGGAACATAGATCATCTTAATGAGGCTGACTTTTGTCTAATGCTCATGCTCCAGCCATCATTTACAGAAAAGGCTTGTTAGCAGCAATATCCTAGCACACTAAGACTATTTTTGTTTTTACAGAACCATTGACAGTTTTGAAAATCTGCCCTGTTGATAATTTCAGTACAAGTAAACACATACATGGGGCACAAAAACTGGAAAGAGGTTTATTCATGTCCTTGCTTAAAAAGTTTACGTTATTGAGATTTCAGAGGCCCCTCAGTTATTTCTAGATCACAGATAATTTTAGGGTTTTTTTTAATCCCAGGTCCCTGCATCATGAATTTAGATGAGAATTTCGGCCTTTGCTAAAAAGATATATTCTACCCTGCTGAGATTGCACAGGAAAGCTTCAAGATAAAACAGATATGCATCTTTACTTTATGGGACTAGCCTGAAAGAGGATTGTGTTTGAGTGTCTAGGTGTGGGGGTTATAGTTTTTTTGTAGGTTGGGGATATGTGTTGCATTATGTGCAAAATTATAGGCATAACCACAATTACAATCGTCTGTGAGCTGGAATCCTTGTATCTGCTACCCATAATTGTGGTGGTGGGTATATGAGCTCAGGCTTCCTCAAGCTGACTGTGAGAATAGGTAGAGCTATATTTATATCACTGTACTATGATCGGATGCTCTATTGATTGCTTCTATATTCCTAGGAAATCCTAGAAGGAGGAGGAGATGGAGAAAAAAAGACATTAGAAAAGCCCCCTCCCAAAATCGTGCTAATAGGCCCAATCTGAAACTGTGTACAGATTTCATATGAACAGAAATGTAATTGAAAGTTACACACAAAGTTTATCGCTCCATATTTGAGCAACAAAGGTTGCATCATCCGAATGTAAAATACACTTACTGCTATACACAGAAGACTGTCAAAATCTGTATTTTCCTATGATTGGGAGATTACACAGGCCTTTGGAAAAAATACTCCCTAACAGCTATTATGTGCCATTGGGCAAACAACACTCTGACACACAATACCAGTTCACATGAAGGAAGGGGATTTGTTTAACTTATCCAAACCTCAGATTAACCGAGAGATTGAATCATATGAAACAATGAATGAATCGAGAACAAAAGGCTAAAAAGGGAAGGAAAAAGGGAGAAAGGGGCATTTTTGACTTGGCCGAAAAGAGTCATCAGCTTGTGAGTCAAGCCGATACAACAGCCACCTACTGCAAAGCCTTTTTTTCAGGTCTTTCTTCTATTTGTGAAGTTCATTTCTCAAGCAGAGGAGGAAGACTTCTTTTGTGTTTCCATGGATAAAAGGGTCAATGCTGAGCAATGGACATAGCTTCATTCTGTCATCCACATCATATGCTTTTACAGCTAAATGAACACCAGTTCAGAGCCTTAGCTAGCAACATTGCAAGTTTCAGCCTCCCCTACACTACCATATCAGTTTACCTAAGAAATAAAAAACCTGGAAACTAATACTGCAAAAATGCTGACCAAAAGATGGTAAAAATTGAGATACATTAACAAATCCACAAAGAACAAAAAAAAAAAGTGCCCTCTCCAAATACAATTCTGCCAGACCACTTGTCCACAAATCCATTAAAGTAAAACCAAGAGCACAAAACAGAACTGAGTTCAAAATATCAAGTCGGGTTACTATGTATTCTTATGAATCTTTGGTGTGCAAATTTTTTTCGATTTGTGGACAACTAAATATTTGCAGAAGCAGTATGCACCATTATTGAAAATCCACATACATGTAACATGAACTTTCTTCTGCTAGTCACTTCTTATGCAAAAAAGAAAACCCACTTTTCCAGACTAAAACTTCAGTCAGACACATGAGTTTCATGGAAACCTGTATTTTATTCACCTTCTAATTGTCTACAAACTACAGATCTCTGAATGCTAATTTATCATTAAGAAGAGACTACATTCTCTTATTCAAAGAGAGTTGTGGACAAATGACTTGCTAATTGTTCAGTTTTCCCTATGTAACTCCTGAGAAGGCGTATCTCCAAAAGGAAAGATACGAAAAGACTAGCATAGTTCCAACAACAACAAAGAGGTTATGAGGATTTGCATTAGCCAAGGGTCAGCTCCCAGACTAGCTTTTGTTTGTTTGTATATTTTAATTAACTGAAGAGGATAGACAAGACCTTCAAAAAGTATGCAATCATGTGTTTATGTGTTGTAACAAAAGGCCTGATTTTGATCCCACTCTAATTCTCCACTGGCTGACTGACTCTGCACACAGTCAGTATAGAAAACAGATGCAAAACCATTATACTCATTTGCATCTTTTAGCTTAAACAGAAAGCACTGCGTAAGGACCAACATCAGTTGCTGAATCGTTACACAGGAGACAAGTTTCTTTCTCAAAACAAAGCACAACTGAATACAAGCAAATCAGAAGGGATATGCTTAGGCAAGCACTCCTCTTTTCTTCCAGCCCCTACAGAAAATCTAAACACTGCATCTTTTTCTCTCCCAGCTCTTTAATAAGTAAGCATGGTCTGATTAATGATTTCATTATTAGTTCCTTTTTCCTTATATTTGTGCAGAAGTTCAATTTATTATGATCTTTGGAAAAACTAACTTTTCACCACCAATATAATCCAAATCGGGGGGAGAGGGAAGAATCCACCATTTTATTTAATATTGTAAAGAGTTCAGAGGTTACACCTCTGGCCCATCTTTGATTCAAAGCTGCTGCTACTCTTTGTCTGAAACACCCAAGCTTCCTCCCTCCTCAAGCCCATCTGAACCCAGTAAAAGGCTATACTTACCGGCCTTAATGTGAACATCCTGACTTCTGATTTTCCCTGAAGGATTTTCAGCTGTGCAATAGTAAGTGTTATCATGGATTAAGTTATTAAAGCTTGAAGGAGGGAAGGGGAAAATTTGGAGAGTGCCATTGGGGTGGACGTGGCGGATCCCTGGGACATCGTAGATCTCCTCGCCCGTTGCTAGGTACCATCTGAGCGTCACAGGGGGGATCCCTGCTGCTGGACAGGGTACCAATGTCCCTGTGGTGCTAGCAAACACTACCTCTTGCAGAGATGCATTGACAAAATACAGACTGGCGTGTAGATCTTCACTGAAAACTGTAAGACAAAAAAAGAAAAAGAACAGACCTTGAAAACTTAAGAAATTGCAGCTACACAAACCAATTTGACTGTTATTTGCCACAAGATCAAACACAATGCCTAGGGAAGGTAATCAAAACATCAGGATGCTATCACAATCTCTAATAAAATGTTTCTCATTTTAGAAGAAAATATCACCAGATTAAACACACTAAGTGGTTTACATCCAGAAGTAAAATGGGAAATACCTTTCTTTGTAAACTGCAACAGATCTGATAGTTATTGCATTTGCTGATGCAGCATTCTTTGTAAGGCCAGCAAAAATCTAGCAGTAATCTACTTCTATGAAATCTCTAGCAACTAAATTTCCACCTGGAACACAGTTTCTGTTAGCATTTATAAATGTATTTTTACAGTCTTTCCATGGCAAAATGATTTATAAAGTCATAAAAATAACAACCAATGAAAAAATCCCCATAATCCCTTAATAATAATATGTATCCATACTTAATACAGATATAACTTAACAAATATATACTTTGTTCAGGTCTTTCTAACAAAGACCTATAAACCCAGCCATAAAACATTGTTATGGTGATCTTTGTTCTTCAATCCATGTGACTATAGTCCCACTCCCAACCTTGAACATTCTGTAACATTGGAGGGAAAAAAAAAACAAACCAAAAAACGTCAGTATTGGTCAGAGCACAAGATAAGCTCTCATTCTTCTGAACACTTCAGCCCTGGGCTATTCAGCTATCATCCGGAGGGCTTGAAGGTTCCCCAACATTTCATCAAAAACACCTTCCTAACCTTCGCTGTCTGAGGGCATATCAGCATAAGGCATGCTTTTTACTTTCTGGTAAACAGTAGGAAACATTACCAATACCACCACTCTGCTGTGCATTTGCCTATACTGCTGACTTGTAAAAAAAAACTGCCAATTGTGCTTGACACAAACACAGAAACTTGCATATTTCACTGCAACCTGAATACAGTAGATGCTGACACAATTTTCTAAAGCAAGTCTGGTAAGGAGTAAGTTTTTGAAAAGGTAACCATAGTGCAGCAGGCCCAAATGAGCATAATTGAGACAGATTTCAAGCTTATCTTTCATTTGCACAAGGTAGATACTATTATCCTGCAGAAATAACTTGCAATCCCAATGCTAAGTCATGAAGTGCCTTGTCTACCTCTGCCACTTAGTCTTATGGTAGCTTGGAGTACAAAATGAGTTATTTTTTTCCTTATCTCTTTTGGCATCTTGAGAAGATACAAGGCAGGAAAATAGCTTCTAAATATTATCTTGGCACTGACCATCAGGATAGACCACCTCAAAAGTGCAGAATTGGCTCTGGTAATCCCTAGAAAGAAAAATAAAAAAAGAAAGCCCCTCCTAAAGCAACAGGGAAAGATGTCTGGCATGCAAGAGGCAGCCAGAAATATGGGCATCACAGAGCAGGATGAAAGGTACTTGGAGATTCTGAAAGAAGACATTTCAAGCACTGAAACTGATGAGTCCCCACTTATAAATGAGACAGGTGCTAGTACAGAATAAAGTCCTTCGGAAGAAACAAATTCTTCCTAGCTGGCACAGCCCTAGGAGAAACGGGTATCTGGAAAGAAAAAATAGGCATGATAGGACTAAGCACAGGAATAAGCAGGGCTGAATAAGATGGTACCAATTTTTACATAATTGCATTTCTAATTATAGTCATACTTTGAAGCAAGAGATCAGTATTGTTGGTAGCATAATAGAGAACTAAAAAAAAAATTGGCATTGTTCATCTGCTGTACAAGCTGTTCTCTAAAAATACAAGTGAAACAATTAACAGGGCATTTTAATTTCCATTGGCCAACAAGACATTCACATAGAAGTAATAAATACAGCTCAGATTTGCCAACTTTTATTGTGCTATACTGCTTCTTAACAGACATTCACATAAAACTAGTAGGTTTGCTGGCTGAGAATAAAGAGGTGAATACCAAATTGCAAATGCCATAAAAATAGAGAGTATTGGGAACCATGTTTGACACTACCATAGAATCTAACTTCCTAATCAAAATGCAGCACAGCTGAACAAAAGACTCATACCAGCAGCACATAACAATGAATTTTTCCAGCTGCTTTGTATCCCCTGTAGAAGCTTTCACTACTTTTGACAAACTTTCCATCCATCAGCCCATACAATGGTGCTTCATTTTAAAACAGCATCTGGTACACATTCATCTTAATGGCAAACACAAACACACTAAGAGCCCTGGAAAATAATTGTAGTGCTATAATACACACACATATACACAATGCTGACAATCCAGATGCATTTTGTGGTGGAAAACTGTGTAAGCTACTTAGATACATTCAAAAACAAAAACTGGATTTCAGAATCTTTAATTAAAAAGATATTTCTCTTCAACATTCCATGGGAAGAAAGTGATTAGTTGAATAACAGAACAAGTGATACGTCAAAAACCTAACTGAAACTGAGACAAGTCAAAGACAGTATGTAATTATATGTTACTTAATGTTAAAATATGATCTAACTAACCACCATATTTTACAGTAAGCAGAAGCAACCTCAGACTAAAAGTTGCAAGGGACAGTGGTAGGGAAAGTTGAGGAGAGCTGTAAGTATATAACAGTGAAAGAAATACCTGAAGAACCCGGGGGGGGGGGGGGACGGTGGTGAGGGGGCGGTGGGGGGGTGTGTGTCTAAAAGCTAAGAATAGAAGGGCAGGCAGGGAAATCACACAGGTTGTTCTACCAACTGCCTCAACTTTGTTCTGAAACAAGGTTTTTGAAGTATTTTGTCTCCAGAGCAATGGCTAAAATTGTGAGGGCCCAAGCAAAGAGGCACAGGCCTGCCCCCACAGCGGGCTCTGCAGGAGTGGCCTCCACAGCACCTCCAGGCCACAACTAAGGTGCCCTGTGGCTAAGTGACTGCCTTGGCCTGGACAGAGGTGACATCAGCATTTCCAGAGAGATGACTCAGTTAGCAGTTCAAGGGAATCAAAGTCAAGCACTCCTCCTGAATAAGATTGATTTATTTCTGAAACCAATAATACCTGAGGGAAACAGGAGGAAGTTGGCACCCCAGCAGCACTCGGTGGACTCCACAACTGAAATGACAAGGGAACAAATTGTCTGCACCTCCAGGCACCTCAGGGCAATGAGGCAAAGACCTGCGCCCTTAACTGGGGGCTTAAAGGAGCACATAAACAGTTTATCAGATCAATAGACACAGGACAACAGGCACTCACTGAATCTCAGGTTAGATAGATACCATTGTCTTATGCATACACTAACAATGGGAGGGAGAAATGTTTTTTGCAAGTTTAGTCAAAATTCCTTGGATTCAAGCATACGAAGTGGTAAGATGGACTGATAAAAGTGTAAGAGGTAAGGAAATGTCTCCTGCTTTTCAGGAGACGGTGCTGCCACATTGTGCCTAGCAAAGTACTGAATATGTCAGCCAGATAGAAAATTTCTTTTAGCACTGGTAGGTGAGGCTGCAAGTCGATCACACTCAGAAAGTGAGAATGAGCACTGTCTAAGCAGTCCAGGTAGATGTAACCAGACTGGACAGAGATAGGTATAAAGATCTAGGCTGGGCTTTGCATTTGCTATACCTCTACCTGTTGGCATAGCTAAGACTGGGCTTAGTAGTTTGGATTGTACAGAGGTGACCTTTACTCTCTTCTGGCATGTCACACCTTCCTCCAGATCTTCAGGGTGCTGTAGTTCCTACATATATACAGATTGTGCACTTGACTGTCTTCTATAAGGGCCTAGCAAATAACATTCCTGATATTTCTCCCTTTAAGGCTGTTATTTGTTAAGTCTCCATTGTATGTTTCACGAGACAGAACAGGCTGAAAGTGGTGCTTCACAATGCTCCTTTTTACTGGGCAGAAAGAGATGTCACTAAGTCATAAGAGAAAAGATGCTACATTTAAACTACCATACTGGATCACGCTTGGGCTTGCTCTGCGTAGGATCTTGTGTCCTGAAGGATCAGCATCAGATGCAACAGAGGTGAAAGATGACATGCAAAAGTGAATTGTGAAACTATCTGTCAAAGGGAGATCCTCTTCTTCCCTTCCTCCACTGTTACCTATGTCCCACTTCAGACTGTTTCACCTTTAAGAACCTTTACCGTAACAACACCAAAAGTGAAAACTTTCATGGAGTTTGCATGTAACATTAGAAAAAAATCTGTATCTGTACAACTGTGCCAGAATGCAACGCAGAGGCTTGGTATTGTACATTTCCTTTTCATCATGTTCTCTTCCATGTTTTAGTAAATTTAAGTAACATATTTGTTATTTTGAAGCTGGCTTTTTGTGCCTTGCACTCCTACAAAGCCCATTTTCCATATTGTGATTGACCGCTTGAAAACCTGGGTTTTCTCTGCAGTTTTTGAAAGAGCTGAAAAAAACTTTGGGCAACAGACAACTCAACGTATACAAAAATATTAACAAATATCTCTGAACAATTAATTGATACTTACATTTCAGTTACCTTCCCTGACCTTTTCAAAGGCTAAATAATACTCCTGTAATGCTTACACAAGGCAAAAGTTTGGCACTAAATGAGTAACAATTTCAAAACAAAGGGAAAATTATTTCTCATCCCTTTGATTAATCAAATCCAGCATGAAATATTTATATAGATAACATAAAAGATGTTAATCAAAGTGAAAGTCTGGGGAAAAGAGACCATTGAGATTATTTAGATAAAATAAAATGAAAGTAGAAAAAATAAATTATGTAATTAAGCATTGACTACTCTCCTGCACCACAGCAGGTTTATAACAATAGCCTTAACTATCTTGCAGTGAAACATCAGGTTTGACACAGCCCTGGACATTAATATTTTGTGTCTTTGTCTCCTCAGTGACATTGTGGACATGAACTGGGAACAATCAAGTATTTTATTTAGATTTAATAGATCATGCAAGTTGTCATCTTAAAATTTAAGAACTGGTCATTGTTAAATACCAGCGAGGTATGCACAAGAAACCTAGAAGCAAAGCCAAGGAATATAATAAAAATGTAAAAATTGAAATTAAAAAAGAACAGTATAGAATAAAGTCTAAACTTTGCCTCTGTCAGAAATCAGTTATCCAAGAACACTGCTTTTTCAGAAAGCTCCCTCCTGGCCCTGACTCTTGCAGTCTGCACTTGGAATGGGAGACACCTGGGATCACTTTGTACCATGACAGGACAACACACTCCAGCAGAACCTGACAGTTGGGAAAATTCGTTGCAGGCATCTTTTCACCCACACAAAGCAGGTGCAAAGCAGGATGAGACACATTCTCTTCATCAGTGAAGTGACTAGGATCCCAGGTAGTCTCATCAATGCATCAACCCTCAAACAAATTTTAAGAAAAACAAAAAGCCATTTCAACAGCCTGCATGCCTTCTGGAGGATGCCTTTTCCTGAGACACCCAAGCCACTGTGCCTAGGTTAGGAGGGCAGCTTTTTTTGAGCCTCCTGCACAGCTAACATAAGATGACAAGCACAGCTTAAATGCAGTTTAGACACCAATTTTCTGGGACAAATCACTCACTTCACTCGGTCCTCCATCTCTACCATTTAAAGAGATACTAGGACAACTCTCTCTCTCTAAGACCTCAGTTAACTGAAGGCAGCTAACACAGCTGCCCCAATAATTTTAGCTTCTGGGTGGATGCTTGCTGTCTACAGTTGCAGGTCCAGGCTTTTTAGCACATGCAGTAGCCTAAAAGCATCATACCCTTTGCTAGTCCTCACACTAGCAATTCCACAATACATTTCCCCATTTCAGAAAATTTTAAAACAAGGCTTTTTTTGTGGTTCTAATTTTGCTTTGGTGGGGGACATGGCCCATAAAAAGCAACAGTGGACTCATAGCAAAGACAATAAAGATGTTTCCCTTCACCCCAAAAAAGGGGTGGGGGGAGGAGAGAGAGGCAGAAAACAGACATTATCTGCTGATGTGGAAGAAAAAGGAAGAAAAAGCTGACAAGACTCGTAGCCAGAGTCCAACTCAGTTTGCCTCACACAGGGCACCAATTGTTGCAATACAAAAAAAAACCAAAAAAACCAAACCCCACCACCCCTCAAGAAAACAAATAAACAAAAAACAAAAACACCAAAAAAAACCCCACATGTAGCAGGCTGCAACAAGGCTTTTACCTTTGGTCAGATTCTACTGTCCATGCTGTTTCTCATCCTCCAGAGGTCAAACCACACTGCACCTCCTCCATCCAACCACCCATCCCACAATCCTCAGTGCTATTTAACCACTTAGCAGGAACGAGCTACAGCTGCACATCATCCATGTCAATCAACCCACTGCCTTTGAGGCAAGACCACAGCTGCACATTATCAATGCTAATCAAGCCACTGCCTTCAGTCCTCTACAAAGACTGGTGGAAGTCAGAATGATGCTAAGATTCAAGGAGGTATTTTTAAAGAACCTCCTCAGGATCCCGTATCTCATGAGATGTGGTATCAGTGAGGCAGCTCCTTTTTCACCGGTCTACAACCAGAATAGGAAGCAAGCAAGGAAACATCATCTTGATCATAAACCTTAAAAGCATACAGCTGTTAGGCAGAGTTTATCCTTGTTTTGAATGCCTTTACCTCTTGTTTTATTTAAAGCTAAGAAAAAATTATGCATATCTACAGGAAAATATTCCACTTGACATTGCTGAAATATGCATTTGCTTTTTTTTAGAGGTTGAACTTCTTTGTGATGTTTTGGGACTCAAATATAACAAAACAATTGAGAAATTTAAAGAACAGAATTTAAGCCCCATTTTCCATATAGCCAGTGAAAAATACTGAAATGCTTGTTACCAGAGGAAAATAAAATATTGATTATTCATTGTAAGGTAAAAGACAAATATTTTGTAAGACAAGTTAATGGAATTCATGTAAAACACAATAAAAAAAATAAACCCAAAACATTTGTAAGAAAATGGATGAAGATATCTAAGCAATAAATTACGTTTAAGGAAACTAACAGAATCATACTACAGGTTTATTATCTTGTCGACATCCAAGTAATATAGTATTCTAGGATAATTTTTTTTTTTGTACAAACACACACAGAGAACTAATAAATGAAGCATTTCAGAGTGCGTTTCTGTGTCTTTCAAACAAGTAGCAGAAGCACTACAAATGCAGTCACATATATGCAGATTACTCAGTGCAGAACACAGCCAGAAAAAGCCAGTCTGGGTCAGCGTTAGGGTGCAATGCTAGCAAGTTTTGTCACTATCTAGGATGATTATTTTTTTCCCCCCTCAAGATTCCACAATGTATCACCATGACAGAAATTTGGGGGGTGGGGAAGCTAGCTAGGTCTTTTCTCCTTTCCTCCATCTCCCCCTGCTAAATTTTAAATAAAAATAATAAAAAAAGGTCTTTATTTTAAAAGAAGAAAAAAGTGATTAGACACCTACAAACAACAACATTGTTATCACTACTCAATTATCAAGTAACAGGCTGTGCCAAGTGACCTAGAGAAATTACTTCAGCTATTGTGAAAAGATCAGAGTGATGAGGCATTACAATAATCCATCTGTGATCATGTCTCCCTCTAGGGGTTTTATCTAATGATTAACATATAAGGTTGATAAATATTATATATTTTATAAAAGGTAAGATTAATGCCCTTTTACAATTTTGGCTTTGATTCTGACTCCAGACAGGAATTTCATATGCCCCTCTAAATTGTTAAGGATTGACTATTTCTCTCCCTTTGAGGGAAGGGAGGGTAAAACACAACGCACACAAGGAATGTGTTTCAGGTGGAGGCAAGATAGGTGTCTTCAAGAACAGGGAACAGGAAAACAGCACTGGATAAAGATGCTCTGACCAGACACCAAAGTCTTACTAAAAGGAACTAAAAGAAGGAAAAAAAGAGAAAACAACACTAAAGAGAAATTAGAATGCTAAAATCAACACAAAATAGCTTTAATATGGAAAATGAAATAAAACCAATTGCACAAACTGATTTGAGATTACAAATATAATTAACAAAAAGATGAGAACATTAAACTGTTACACTAGTAAAAATAAAAGTACCAATTAAACACCACCACCCACAACAGTTTTAAGTCAGCAATGGAGTCAAGGGAAAAACATTTGTTTTCTATCAACCAGTTTGACCCCCTCGATCATTACTTTCTTGTAAACTGCTCAGTAAAGCAGAAAAAAGATCCCAGTTTTTTGTCTGCAGTTGTCATCTACAAAAAGGAAGACGACTCTTCACTCATCAGATCACAGTTGTTCATTAGAACAATGGGCAGAAAAAACTCTTTCCCCCCACACCCCACCCAGAAAAATATATCTTCCAGCAGCAAATGCTGAAGCGTCCATTGCTCTGACAAGGCAAATTTTTTGATACTTCTTACAGAGGCCTCCTAAACAGTGAACAAGAAGGAGCATTAGGAATCTTTTTCACAACTTTTTTCCATTTGAAAACACCAGCTTGTCCAAACATGAGCTTTGCATGGGTGAGCTGCTTGTCATCCTTGACAGGCTGGGCTTGGCGTGAGCCCCAGCCTCAGTCAGTGCAGGGGAAGGGCAGAGACTCAGTGCACCTTAGAGTGGCACTTTGAAACCCAAGCTCTCTGAATTTGACCTAAACCCTCCTTGCTTTCTCTTTGTGGTGGCTATCAGAGACCCTGATAAAGCCAGATGACAAAGTGAAACCCAATTGTTCCCTGCCAGGCATTCCTCCCAGACTTGACATTCAGGTGTAGGGGCAGAGAGGTGACAGGGAAGATGGCATCCAGGAGTAAGGAGATGAGGGGCAGTTGCAGGCAGGGACCTTCTCTCTGCCCCTGGACTTCCTCCTCCTCCTCCCACCTCCTGATGGGAGAGCTTAAGGGAACAAGAAAGAGTTGGCAATATAGCTGGTATGGAGAGCTTGGAGGAATCCCAGGGCAGGCCCGTTATCAGTTTTTTATGTCTTCCTCATACAAAGGCTCCGAGGGAATCAAGGAGAGCGTCAATTTGCAAAATGTAACATCCCAAAGTTGTCCTGTACACAGAAATTGAGTTATTCACTAATTTCACTCTAACAGGTGCCTACTTGGAATAGTCATCCCAGAGACTTGGCTTAATGTGGAAAAATAAAAATTTTAAGTAAAAGGCATTTCTTGGATGTTTGACTTGTTGATGTTGAAGCAATCTTTTAGATTGTTATGATTGCTACTGCATTACAAGGCAATGGAAAAAAAAATCAAGAGTATTGTCTACAACCAGTTCATCCATACTTGCTCATTTTGGCACTGTTTTAATGCATATGACTGAATAATTGGCGTAACTCAGAAAGCCAAAATTCTTTCCACAGTATATAATCTTCCAGTGCAAAACTGCTTCCCACGTAGGGTGTTGTGTAATGGTAGCCAGTATTTTAGGGCTAAACAGCATAAAATTACATGTCCACCAAAAGGAACAAAAAAATAAATTATGCTTTTTCAAATTACTACTCTGATTCAATGTGCCAGTGCTCAACCTTTTATGCCAAAGGGGTATTCATTCGAATTGGTTTCAAAATCAGAACCACTAATGAGGATAATTAAGTATGCAATTGTTTTTGCCTACAAAAAATTATCACTACAGAAAAAAGAGCAAGCAGTGCTACATTATCATTCTCACAGGACAGAAACTTCCATTAAATCAAAGCAGGCTTCCACAATTAAAAGAAAAGGTCCTCAGGTGAAACCGTAAAAGGAAGCGGAACCCACAAATGAGTTGCAACTCTGGAAGGGGGAGAAGTGAGGGGTTTGCTTGGAGTGCACTATAGAGACCTGAGCACACAGACAAATGCTGAGTGGCAAATGCAATAGATGCAAGTGATGGGAGTCCTTTATCAGCTAAAAAGGAATAATCTGATAGTGATTTAAATGCTTACTTTTAATTATGTGTTCAATAATGGATTGAATGAAACAGTAGATATCCACATGGGATAGGCATTCCAGTTTCGGCTACGAACTACCAGAGTATGATGTTTAGGTAAGGTTCTTTTTCCTTATTTAAGCAAACAAAGAGAAACTGGAAAACAAGACAAATAAATACTTGTCAACTTGGGGGCAAAAAATGTGCATCTTTGCTTCTTGAAGCAAGACCCGATGCATACCCTCAACTCCACTCATTCTATCATAAAGAACATATTGTGAGAACACCAAAAAGCAACCAGAGAGAAATGAGATAAGAGCCTTGGGCTTTTTTTTTTTTTTCCCTTACAGAAATACTTTACGAGCGAGAGAGGTAAAGATAATTAGCTGTGTCACAGAGTTCTGAAAAACTGAATTAATCAATATTTGTATAGATTTGCTTTTGACTGATTTACAAAATTATCACTTTTTCCTTAAACAGAGTCATTACTTAGAAGGATTCATTGGCTGAGATCTAACAGCTTTCAGTCTGGGGCTTGTCTGCAAATGCTGCAGCTGACCTAATGCTTTCTTCTAGTATCCTGATGGCCACCTTCACCATGTCCTAATAGGACAGTAGTTCTACAACTAAACAACAGCAAAGGCTAACATACTTCTCATTGGACCTGTGCAGGAAAGAGTCAAAATTTCCAAAAATATCTCTTCCATACAAGGATAAAAGTAAAACAGAACAAAATTTTCAGTTTAAGTGGCATGATGCTTCACAAAATTATATGAGGGTATATTTTAGACCAGAGTACTCAGCTACATTATAAGCCCCACAGTATGGTCACTGCTCTGTCATCTTTCTCACGTCCCAGATGAAAGCTCTACCACTCACTTCAAGCCAAAGCCTGCAAAATCTTTCATCTGGATGCAGAAAACAGCCAGGACATCACTTTAGGATGGATTGTTATTCTCTGATTTTTCATGTGGGTGACCTCTACTTCTGGTGAGTGAGTGAGCCTTACTGCCAGAGTGAAGTTTCACACCAGACCAAGCAACCCTTCCAACCACTATGCTATAAGCAACTAAATGAAAAAAAAAAAAAAACAAATGTCAAGAGATTTGTAAACCTCAACCTCTCAGTTCTGTTATTCCACAGCATGGTTATTACTGAGTATCCTCAAAACTGGCCCACAAAAGTGAAGGCAGCTAATTCCTGTCACGCCTTCAAGAAGCCTTCAGGAGCTCTCAGTAGTAATGATTACAAGTTCAGTGCATCCAGACCCTGGAAGCAATCTTTGTTATCATAGCTGAAAGCTGACTCTGTTAACAAGATTGAACATGTAACACAGAAAGCTCTATCTCAAAACTATGACAGCTGAGAAAGAAGAAGGAAAACAGAGGGAAGGATCTGGATGATGACCCGTTGTATTCTGCTCTCCCTCCATGCTCAGCCACTTGGGCCAAAAAGTATATTCTCCTTGGATGGACTCAGCATTGGGAGAAACAATATTGCCTGGAAAAACAGGTAAGAATGGAGGTCTGGGGTCTGGCTGAGCCTGCAGAGCTTCTACCCAGACACTACCAGTGATCTCATCTAGTAAGTAGAAGCATGAGGATCTGAAACACATGCTGACAGCCACCAGCATACGAAGCACAAGGTTTTACTCTAGTAAGACACATAGAAACATTGCTAAATATCTTGGTGTTAAAAGAAAATGCAGAAAGAACTAGGTCAAAGCTTTGGTGGTACTCTATTTCCAACATAGACACTGTTTTGCTCACTTGTTAGTCCCTGCTAAAGGGAAATGCAGTATCTGCTCACCAGGGCTATGGAGATAAGCAGAACATGAGGACAAGCAAAGCAATCTCTGCAACACTGCCTTGAAAAAGAGTTCTTCCAGACACTACTAAAGAGATTAGTAGTACTAGACACCATGGTTTCCTAATTAGGAAATCTGGAACAAAACCTCTAGTCTTAACGGTCTCAGGTCACCACTAGCACATCAAGGACAAAATGTAGTATTAGTGTGGTGCATCATGCATCATATAATATTGTAGTGTAAGTGTATTTCCATTTGGGAAGCATAGGTTTACTGACCCCTCCATGATTCTTCCCCTTTTATCTTGAACTTAACTGCAAGGGATTTAACCAAGAAAGAGTCCCTATCCCACAAGCAGAACAAGACAAGGCACCGGAAAATGCAGGAATGGAAAAAATTCCTGAGTCAAGGGCAAGACAGTGCATACCCCAGTGAATGACTCTGAAAGGAGCAAACCCGCAGGCTCTAGAAACGGCTCTGTGGAGCAAACCCCTGCCTGTGTTAGAAACCCTGTCAGTGCAGGGCCACTTAGCATTTGGATTTCCTGAGCTGCCATCCGTTTTCAAACCACTGTAGAACATGCAACACATCTAAACCATTTTGCAGCACTAATGCTACTTCACAACTGTGCTAGATTTTTCTACCCATGGGGGCAGTTTCTCCATTTGACTGTATTCTTTCTGACAGTTTGCCTGTCATATTAGACAGTGCTGGCTTGGGCTGAGTCACAGCAACAGCCCAACCGCAGAACAAGATCAGCCCTTCCCCATGCACCGCACCGTACATGGCACCAGTAGAGGAACATGTAGTGAAGAAGGCACAGCTGCCTGTCTTGTTCAATGGATGGCTCTCAAGTAATGCAAAGTTCAAAAAAAGTGGTGGGAAACCCACAAAAAACACATAGTAATTACTTCTGGTCAGCACAAACAGCCAGTACCAGTAGATCTAAGCAGACAGTCTCACTTCTGCAAAGCAAACAGAAATTGTACACAATACTGACTATTTTAATAATGAAATTACTGAAAGGTTCCTGAAGTGATTTGGTCCTAGTAAGCATCAAAAAAACCCTAGTACTTATGTAGGCACTAAGTAGCTCAAATACTACAACACAACAAGGCATAATGAAGCAAAGAAGCATCATTAACACTTGGTTATTGCTTCCATTTTTCTTAAACTGCTTCTGAGATCACCATGATGTACTAATTTTTGTTCAGATCTCATTAAATGAAAAGAAAGCAAATGTGCTGGCATTCATGGCTATTGCTATAGAGGATAATGACAAATTACTGCAACCTTAATTAAAAAAACAAAAAAAAACCAAGGGTTTCACTCTACCTATCATCTGGGGGGGGGGGGCGAGGGAAAGGCAGATCTCAAACAAGTTTTCAAATTTTAATTTTGCTTCTTAATAAACCCAAACAAACTCTAGCTTACGGAATGCTCAGTACTTGAACAACTGCATTCTAATACTCTCTTTGTCATGATTTTACTACATAATTCATAAAATGTAGCATGCACAGAAAATATTAGTATTTCAAAGTACACATAAGCCATCAGATTTCTTTTACTGGATGAGAGGTAAAGTCTCAGGAAGTTGGGTTTTGCTGGAGGTGGAAAGGTTTTAAGAAGAAGAAACTAAATATATCTAAAATAAAATAAAATGTCAACATCTCTCAATTTTTATGTATCATCTAAAATGGAGAAGAGACACTACCAACATAAAAATAAGTTCTTTAAGAGTATTTTTGCATTCTGAATGCTCCCAAGGTAACATTTGGAGTTTGGAAATGGCAAGTTTAGCACACTAATCAGTTGAGGAAAAGAAATATATATTAAAATATTATGAAGATGGCTACAGAATAAGCATATAACACACATTTACATTTTAGATACTCTTGACAAAATACAAGATTAGTTTGCCTTGAAGGCCTCTTTGTTTACCTGCAAAATAAGCACATGAAATGCTGAGCTGTGACTGGGAAATTATTGGGCTCCGTTTCAGTCCCCCTGTCAGGCTTCCTGTATCACATCAAGGCGATCACGAGTCTCAAAGCCCAACAGCAGCAAACCCCAGCTTTCCCTGAACTTCAGTAACATTTGAACACTTAAAATACTATGCAGTGACAATCTGTGCTTAAGCCTTTCCCGTAGCCATTTAAAACGTAAGTAACAATCTATCACTTCCTCACTCTAGTACAATGATGAAAAAAGTACTTGTACCTTCTTTGCAGCAAATCTCTCAGGTTTTATAACATCATTAGATAAAGCAATACGCACAGTAGCTGAACTTATGAATACCTACCAGTCAACTATGTAATGTTAACATTTTTACATTGTGGATTCAGCTTTCATATTGCTGTAGACCAATTCTCCAATTACATACACTACAACAGCTGGCCAACAGAAACTTGTTGATAAACGTATCCAAAGGTATAGTAAGTAGCCCCAATGACCTACACTGAGGGACTGACCCAAGTGAAATACTGTGTATAAAACCTTAAACCACTAAAGTAGCCGCAATATGTGCCTCTTACTACATTGTTTTAAGTTCAGTCTAAACAAATCTGTTCCCTTCCAGCTTCCCTTAACAGAATACTTTACAAAGACCATGCCTTAAGAATAGCTGCACCAGCTCGTTTATTTTGTTATCGCTTTTGGCAGTAGTACGACAATGTTCCAAATAAATCTTAGTGAAAGGAAAAATAATTCTTAAGTCTTCACTTTCTTTAAAAAAAATCAATACCATTTTTTGCATAACAGTAGAATAGGATGTTATACCAAACGTCCATATGCCCCTCAACTGCTCTAACAGTGGCTGATAAAGGATGTTTAGGGAAGAGTCTGTCATAACCCTTTTCTAGTGACAGCTAATTTCAAGTTCAGTATTACACAGCTAACTAGAATTACCTTTTCCGTTTGCAATGTTCTGCACTCATTTTCTTCCCCACACGCCATTTTCTTCCCCATTACTGCATGATCTTTCTAACTCTTTCCAGCTCTACTTATGTGCAAGCTGGGCTATCTTGAATACTGTTCCATCAGAAGACTTTAATATTTATAACCTTCTTCAGTTCATTTATGCATATGTATCACAACCTATAAACCAGCACAGATCCCTGACAGTGTTTTCTCTCCAGCATGAAAATCAATTATATGTTTCCTATTTCTTTTCTAGTCTATCATTAAACTACATGGGGACCTCTTTTACATGGCATCTTTTTTTCATACTATGCCACAAATGACACTTTGATAAACTCTTTCAAAAGATCTAGTTATGTTATACTGACTGTATTGTCCTTGCCCACCTGCTTCAATTCCCTAAAAAAAAGAAAATATATATGTAATAATTTGCAAGGCAAGGATTTCCTTTACCAAGGCTGTGTCACACTGCTTTTCCCAGTACATTGCATTTACCTTCACATTCTAAAGACATTCTTTCTTAAGATCTGCTAGCCTATAGTTCTCTACCTCAGTCTTGTAAAGCAACAAGCCCCCTGACATTAAGTACTGAAAGATAAACAGCAATTCTAAGTCAATACCATCAAAAGGTTACAGCAGTCACTATTTCTCCAAGTAATTACACATCTATTTTTATTTATAATCTTGAAGGAATCTCATCTATGGCTGGCAATTCATTGGCATCCAATAGATTAGTTCCTTCTAGAATTTCTTTCACTTGCAATGCATCTTTGGATCATTCTTCAGAACTGTCTTCCAAGGAGAATGACAACAGCAGTGAGGTTGGCTCACTTCCCCATTGAGACATAAGGTGCACAGAGCAACTAGGTTAATCTAGTTAACCTGTACAGCAAAACCTACCACACCTATCCTGGCAACAGACTTAAAAATTACCCTGTGAAACCAACCCATTTGCAGGCAGGTTAGATCTTGAGAACTGCAGTCCAGAGAGATCACGTAACTCTCGTGCAGTAGGTGTGACGTGTCTGCTTTTGGAGCTTCTGTACGCTACATCTGGGCTGACAGACCAACCAGAGACTGCCAACCCCGAACTTACAACATCTGTGCTGGTAAAAGTATCATAACTGAGAAAGTCGAGAAGGTTAGCACAGAAAATTCATGTGGCTTTTCTGTAACAGCTTTACCTCTGTAAATACTTCCTTTGTTCCTTTATCAGGTTCACCTGATGTTCTATGTGTAAGGTGAGCTACTTTTCAAATTCTGTTTTGGTCAGCTTCATTGTGAAGAGGCATTTCACTTGCTATGGTTTCATAACTTTTTTCTCACATGTTGGGACACAACTCACATTTATGAAGGATGATTTCAATACCTCTGTGTACTCTCCTGATTAACCACATTCAGGTGGGGTGTAAAGGAAAGAATACATCTAATGTCTGGCCCTTTTAGAAGTTTTAAAAATTATTTTAAATTGATTTTGTACCATCAGTTCCTCAGGGATTTAGTTGCTTTGTCCCAGATGTCCATTTTCAAATACTCTGTTTATTTGGGAACTTTCTAGGTTCACTATTTTTCACCTTCTCTTCGTCACCATTTGTCCAAGACTGAAGGATTGAACATGGATGTTCTTAGAAAATTTCAGCCCTGGAAGGCAAATTCTCACCAATTATATGGTCTTCCACGCTTGTCAAGTCTCCCTACATTTAAGTTTCTAATAGTCTGTTTCCTTGTCCTGTTGTTTGGTTTGTATCACACTCCAACGTAGCTTTGGAGATTTCCCTTTCCACCCATAAATCTTACTCCTTCCTTTCCACGCTTCCCCCCCCCCCCCCCCCAGTTTAGTTATTGAGGCTGGTCATATGATACAGGAGCATGTAAGAAAAGGCTTAAGTAGAGAGTTCCTCATGTTCAGCCTTCTATTAGAACAATCTACTTCAAGCAAGTCCATCCCTGTTGTTTCCTGTGTTGCTGGTACTTCTTAAAATGTTACAGCTGCAGCTCCCTTCTATGCTAGACCAGGGTAAAAGCAGTGAGGAAGCACCTTCCCCGGAAGCTTCCAACGATGGCATGTACCTTTCACCTATCAGCTTCATGGACTGCATACAAATTGGTGCAACCAAGCTAACCCTAACAAGCTGCAAATGCACCTTTTTCATTCATCAGTCACATAAAATCACAATATTTAAGGCTTAATAAAATGACTGTATGTGGCAAAATAGCTTCTCCCACACACACTCCTGCTCCTAATCAGTGCTAATTAAGTATATGCATCATATAAATTGACAGCAAAGTAGATTGTGAAGCAGAGTTTAACGTGTAAATAATGATGAGATGAAAGAGATCTTTTGAGCAAAATCAAAGTATCAAGTAGTCATTATGTGTAATCACTATCACAATTTAATGACATTTTGTGCTGGAGCAGGAATATGAACAGGAGTTAAAGTGTCTGACACTTTTTTTTTTTTTTTTTTTAACCATATGTTTGTCTCAACTGGTTAACAAACCATCAGCCTTCACTTGTATCTTCAGCAGGTCAGACTAGTGCAAAACACAGTTTCCAAGCCAACTGCAGTGGCAATGGACATGAGATGTGAGGATATCATGTTGTGGCAAAGATTCTAATATTTATCCTTTAAAATTTGCTGTAAGTAACAAGGTTAAGACTGGAAAGCCACAATAGGAGGCTGCTATCATCCTATCAAACAAACAAATCCACACCCAATATATATATATGGGTAACCACAAGTAGATGTGATAGATGTGATGGAGTAATACACAAACCCTTCTTAAAGAGGTAAAGGGGAGGCAGATGAAGAAGAATAAGATTCCTCTGCTCCCACAGACCTGATAAGCTGCAAATCATGACAGAGCAGAAGATAGCAAAGATAAATTCTATCTGCTTTTAAACTTTGTATATTTGTAAAGGCTTTTATTTTGTGACCATTTCAAAGGATAACTAAAAGGAGAATCCATTTTGTCCAGCATCATGGCCTTAGCCAGCTGTAGGTTTGCAACCATCATTAAGCTCATTGACTGGAAGAGGTTTATTGATAGCAACTATCTCTGACTAGCACTTCCCAGGGGTTCAAGCAGTAGAAAGTAGTGTTACTAGTACTTGAATACAGCACTGAGAAATAAGCACAAGAGAACAAAATAAATAAAAGAGAAGGACAGGAAAACTGAATGATGAAAAACACTGACTTCCAAGCTGTCACTTCACCCAAAACTTCACATGAAGGGGACAGAACACAAAGGTCATGTTAATCAGAAAACACCTTTACATAATCTGTAGAAATATCAGACTTCACAGCAGCACCACTTGAGTTCAGGGCACAGACTAATGCCACAGGTATCCCTAGGGCCTGCTTGCATGTCCTAATACAGAGCTCTTGATGTATCAGAGCACATGAGTCAGTAACCTCAGTTTTGAGGATCAGTCCACGGGAATTTTTTTTCTCTTTCCCTTTCTTGCCTTCTTTCATCCAAATTTTTCAGAAATTTTTCCTTTCCCAAATATCTCAAAATGAGGGGGTGAGAAAAATCAGAATATCTTTTTCTCCCCGCAAAAGCCGTACTTCTTGAAACAGACAGACCATATCTCTATTCCACCATTCTGGGAATGGTAATGTGAATGGTGGAAAGGTATCTGGCACTTTTGGTTATGATAATCTTAAGCCATTTCCTTGCATGAACTGCAAATGTGGATAAGATGAGCTGACTGATAAATTAAGAAAGGAAGCAATCATAATATTGTCACTTCATGACAACAGTTGTTGAGGAAAGAGTTAAAAAACAAAACAAAGTACAAATACTTAAATTTCCTCATCAGAAAGTCTGGAATTTTTCACTTTGCTGCATCACCTACAAAGGTATATACTCCAAACACCTGCTACATTAAAACAGGCAAATTAATGGCCAAACCTATGACGCTTGGTAACATAAAGACTATTTTTCTAGATCAAACTAATGGCCCATCTGCAGTGCTGCATGGATGGAGATGACAGTGCAAGAAGCCACAGTCATGCAGGTGCATAATCATCACTCTGCCACGAAGGCCTTAACCCTATTTTCTTCTCTGTAGCTAAACCACAGGAAAACGGAAAGTTTATATTCTCTCCATAATTTGTTTGCATTACCCACAATGACTTCAGATATTCTGGCTACCAGTACACAATT
>JAVJGJ010000014.1:78054131-78075095 GCA_035590215.1 Microhierax caerulescens
GGGGCAGCTGAAAAGAGGTTGGTCATGGCCACTGGTTCTAGCAGAACTTTGAACTGTGTGAATGCTGACTGTCCACAGGCAGAATCTCCCTAAATCTCTCCCCAGATGCACTGCTGCCATGCCCTGGGCCGGTGCTGTGGATTCAGGCTTAGCAGATCCCATGAGGAGGCTGAAGGATCGCTGTGCACAGCGTCACATTCAGCTCTCCGCGCTGTCAACTCACCAAACACTCTCACCCGTGTGTTACAGAGGAAGGAGCTGTCACCCCATATCACTGTGCCCTCCAGTGGGGCACATGCCCCACTTTGGGCACCTTTAACTGGATCCAAGGGCACGTGCTATGTGCACTGTTACAACTTGCATTGCCTCCTCTCTGTATTAAAATGGTAACTTTTTCTTTTTTCAGCCTGTATCTTTTCCATTTTAGAAACAAAGAGCTTTTCCTCTATGGAGCATGTCCTCTTCCCGCTTACAGCAATCTCTTTTTGCAAGTAAGAAGTCAGTAAAGACATTACAGGTTAACACCAGAAAAAGTTCACCTTT
The DNA here is from genome assembly GCA_035590215.1 of Microhierax caerulescens. Lineage (NCBI taxonomy): Eukaryota > Metazoa > Chordata > Aves > Falconiformes > Falconidae > Microhierax > Microhierax caerulescens. Next base: position 78,054,675 of record JAVJGJ010000014.1, read on the forward strand.
ACCTAAATTCTCCTATCACCAGGTAAGGTCACAATAAACTATTTCTGGGTCAGTCCAAAGGTTTTTCTTTATCCTGGAACACATGCTGCTTCTAATCCCTGGTCTCATATTATAGCCAACAACACATACATAGGCTTCAATAACCTGCATTACATAATTGGAGAGATACTGCGCTAATAATTTCCTGCAGAAGCACCAAGGAAACGTACCCATTAAGAACGAGCAACACACATCATCTCATCATCAGAGCAAATTAAATAGCAGGACAAATGTGTAATTGGCAATATTTCGTGTAGCACAGCTGAAACAAAAAATAGAATTGTATCACTCTTGCCTAATCTTTCTAGGGCAAGCCGCAATCTTCTCTAGTTCAAGCCCCGTATGCACAAGGATGACCCGAGCCTGGCAGCACTCCTGCAGCAAGTTTGACTCATCTTTGACAGGCAGCAAGGCTGAAGAGACTAATGGGTCTGTCTGCAGGCTGCCTGGTTGCTGGTGCTGCCTGCATGTGAATGCTGGCCCACAGGGGTGCCTACCCACACTGCACCCCCTACCCACACTGCACCCCCTCTTTCAACCCTTTACCCTCCTCTCCCACATCACTGTGTAGCTGAACCGCACAGCTGGCACTGTCACGACGTTCAGACCAGACACACCTCGCAGTTCAGCCCTGCCATGCCTCACCCAGCTGCTAACACCTCTGGACACATGTGCACAGCACAACTGCGTCACTCAGCCCCACAGCCCCGCTTCCCCAAGGCTGTGGGTGGGAAGAAGGTGGGCAAAAGGCAGCTAGCCTGGACATCTGGCACATGAGCTTACAGGCAAGTAAGGTCAGGGTGCTGTGCCACAGTGCTGCGTGGGTCAGTACACCAGCTTTTGGGTTTGTGTTTGAAAATTTAATTGCTCACCAGGATATGAAAATATTAGTGGAGGAAAACAGTATGGCTGAGCAGCATGTTACTAACAGTAGCACATACTACAGGTATCAGTCTAAGATCAGTTACCGCACTTACACAGCGGAAACAAAGACTGAAGGCATCTCATGCTTGCTTTATACAGAAACCAGTTTCTTTGCTGGTCCTGGCTGTTTAATGCAAAAACACATGTTCATTCTTTCCCTGTATTCTTCGCCTTTCCTATGTCCTGCCCTAACAGAAATTCCTCTTCACTGCATAACATTGTATTCCATCTGGTTTTTATTGCCTATAATAATCTTTTAATTCCTTGACCTTTCCTTAACCCAATTTTTCCAGATCCCAAATCTAATTTCTTACAAATCATTAATTTAGAAAATCAAAGTACATTCCCATCAAAAATACTAACAGATCTTACTGTTAGCTGTTGAAAACACAGCAAACCCTTAAGCATGAAGATTCAGGCAACAAGCTAACATTTGTAGAGAGTCTTACAGAGTTTTGCCATACTATAAAAACAAACAAACAAAAAAAAACAAACCACCACACCCTAACTTTTTCTAATATTGTTCACTAAATTAAATGCAAAGCCTTTACAATCCCATTCCAACATCACCTGCAAGTTATCAGAGTAAGTAGGCAATGGAGTATATTTTCACCAGGTTGAGTTCATTTACGGGCAGCCCCCTTCTAAGGGACACATTTGCCTCATTACCCCTGCCTTTACACCCACCAAGCTTTGGCTAAAGGATAGGGACCAAGAATGTTTAAGCCCAGATGAACCATTTATGGGTTCCATAAATCTACATATCTATGGTTTTGCCATGCCATCAAATATTAATAAATGCTTTTAGGTTATTCCAAGTGTCGAGACAATTTAGAAGTATAAACCTACTAAAAGATGTTCCTTCAAAAAGCTTTCATTCCACATCTTTTCTTCCACGTGAATTCTTGCCACTGGGAGGGACTGGGGATTGAAATACTACATGCCTATCTAAAACAGAAAACTGGGAAAACTTAAAAATATGTGCTTTATTAGTGCCTTCAAACTCCATGGGCAATCCCAGCAAACTACAGGCCCGTGGATGAACACAGCAGATGTACAGTGACAGAAATTTGATTACCAGAGAGAAGGACACATATATAGGTCAACCAGAATCTCATATACCATCAGAAATATTCATATAGACAAAAGAAGCATCTACTTATTATTCAGTTTACCTATAGATGTCAGAAGGGATGTTAGAAACCTTACTATGATTTACAAGCTATTATTAATACCGTTATGCTGTTGCATTATGAAGGTGAGGTGTTACATTATGATATAATGAGTATATGTTATATCTAATGTCTTAATAGAGAGCTTTAAGTACATCCATTACTTTGAATGCCCAAGTTTCATTAATCTTTGAACAGAATTAACAGCAAAATTTATCAAAAACTTAGCTTCAGTTGAACGCAGGACATGGACAAAAATTGCTGGAGCTACAAAGTGCCAGAAAAGAATATACACTAGCGACTTGTCTTAAAAAGAATATTACAACTTTTAATATTCATTTAAGTAGAACTTACACATTTGTCCTGATGTTGATGCTCAGCACTCGCAGTGGTTTAGGGTACTGTATTTTACCCTGATGAACACATATATTAAAGATTGATTTTAAGGAAGATATTAACATAACATTTACTGCTATTTTAAAACTGAAATTGAGACTCAAGAGAATGGAGAAGAATGGGGGGCATGTTTCCAAGATGTAAAATGATCTTAGCAGGACAGCTTTTGAGCGATAATTTTACTACATATAATTTTAAGACATAATTTTTTGTCTTTAAGAACACTTCCACAGACCCCTGCAGCACCTGTGCCCTTTACAGGATGCAAGAAGGGAGACTGAGGCTGTTGCAGGTTCTCTCAGTGTACAACAAACAGTCATATCAGGGACAGTGAAATTACAAAGCAGTTGAGGGCTGATAAGGGAACCAGTGCAGATTTAAAACTGGGAATATTTTAGGGTAAAAATCAACCACTACCCTAACACGCACTGATGAACTGCTTATGTGATTACGATGTCAGACGATACAGCGATACAGGCAAATTTTCCACCCTATTTCCTGAGGTTATATATTCATTCCTGCACTAAAAAGGTGAGCCCCAATGCCGTGATATGTGTTGTAATTATTATAAGTGCACTGACGCATAAACCAAAACAGTATATTTACATACTACTAAGTGAAATGAGTGTTTGCCCTTGCATTTCAAACAGCTGTGTAAAAACAGGTATTAATTGTTATAAAAACAAAAGAGTTGATTCTTTTACAATGATTGATTGAAAGAAAGTAAAGGACAATATTTTATCAAACAACTTTCATGTATATTTAGTATCACATAAAGGAAAATTAAACCAGGTGTCAAAAGGTGCCAAGCAAATCCCATACAGAACTAAAATAAAACGGTCGATGATTCATTTTTTACTCTATGATGCTCTATGGAAGAAAATACACATAATTTTTGATCAATTATGTTTGTATCTGATGCACAGAAGTCAGTGGAGAGATAAACACTGTCCTCCTCCAAGCATAATTGTATCAGAGAAGTACACACTGAAGAAGTCAGAGAGATGTTTGAGTTGAAGCATAATACCGGTATAAGAACAAAACTAGCTGTGAAAATACTTGGGGTGGAAATTTAGAAAATTATTTTAAAGCCAAAATAAAGCCAGTTCTCTCCATACAACTAAAGGGACAAACAACCCAAACAGTAAATTCAAGAGGAAGATTACATGATGATAACACGATTGCCTGCTGTCACAGAGGGCTGGAGCTGAAGAAACAGGAATTATCTCCAGTTTCATGTTCTCACAAATGTCACACAAGAATATGACACCAGTCACAAGTAAAACAACCACACAAAAGCTAACCTCTACATTTAAATCAAACTAAAGGAACCTTTATAAAACTCAGTAAGCCCAAGGAGGAAACATTTTAGGGCTAGGGATATAGTCCATACCATACTACTCTCTGTACCAAGTAATCTAGGTTCAGACAAACGTTTCACTACCAGAAGAACTGGTCTCTACCCAGACTTCTGATCACTGCTATAACTTCCATCCCCATTATGTTTTGGGTTTGGTTTTTTTTGTTTTGTTTAAACCACAAGTATGCTGACATACTTCTCTGAAGGAAAACAGAGCAAATGAACAAACAAAAGGAAATGGGCAATGAATCCATTTCATCTCCAAGATCCCAAAATGTTAATGCAGCCTGGCCTATGCTGAACCTATTTCTGAATATGCAACAGCACGCAATCAACATACAGCAATCTCCTAGGCTGAAGCTAGAACCTGCATAACTGTTTGCTGGAAATCTGCCTGACATACAACAGCCTCACATTAAAGTTGTGAATAAAATTACTCAAGAAGCATTAGGAGCTCTGTTCACTGCCTATGGAAGAGCCCCAAGCCAGAACAGCAAAATAACTTCAACAAGTGTTTATGCAGCCGCAAGACCTAAGGTCAAGAACAGAAGGACTAACATACCAACTTTAAGTAGTATTTAGCAGATAAGCATCTATTTTTCAATGAAGCATGAAGCAGAAATCTTGGCTATAATCTAGTTTTTCTCCCACAGTAACAGAATCTGCCTTCCTATTAGCAGTCAGCTCCTCCCCTTTAGTCCAGCAGCTCCTGTGGATGCAATTAGTACAGACAATATTCACCTTCACCCCTTAGAGAAAAGTCCAATTCAATACAATTTTACCATATATTACCCAGAGGTCATCTTACTTCTCCATAAACAGAATGTGGTGTTAAGGGCAGGGAAAAAAAAACAAACCCAAAACATAATGGGGATGGAAGTTATAGCAGTGATCAGAAGTCTGGGTAGAGACTTTAACAAAGGTCTCCAGTATCTCCAGATGTTCGAGGTTTTCTATATACAATGCTTGAACTGCACTAAACAGATCAGGTGAGAAAATAAAATGGTAAAATGTTCTTTTTAGTAATTTTTTTCTGAAGTCTTCACATCATTCTGTTTATTCCTGTACCTATCCCCAGCTGCTCAAGTGCTTTGATTTAATTTGGTCAAATCTTCATCCATTCTGATTTTATTCATTCCATTTCGTGTTTGTTATAGAAAAGATATTTTAGTCTGGACTGCTCAGTTTGTACACTGTCCTCAGAACATTTTTGATTTGCCATCCTCACTTTGAATTTTGTAGTTCAAATCCAGAAAATATTCACAGGACATTTTGACATTTTTCTCATTTCAGTCCTGATCTGCCAGTCTATCCCAGTGTAACCAGCACACTATTTCAGTCTGCTGGAAGATCCTCCTATGAAACTTAGCAACATCACAGTGCTCCTTATTAATAGAAAGATTTCAACATACAGCTACAAATCACTGGTTACACCACATTTTGAAAATATCTCACTTGGAGACTCACTATATTAGAACTACTTGACTAGATTTACAAGACTGATGAACGTTAGATTATGTAAACTAAAGGCTGACTTCCATTTTCAAATAGAGCTAATGAGACATTATTCTTGAACCCAAGATTAAACACACCAGCTCTGTAACTAGGGTGCTCACTAGGGTTGCAAACAAATTCGTAACAATTCAACTACTACATGACTTCGTATGCTACATAGGTTATTCTTCAATGAAGTGTTCTTTCTCCTATATTTGTCCTCAAAAAAAAAAACCAAAAAGCCCAAAACAACACAACAACCAATCCTTCCCATCATACAATCAGAAGTATTATTATATGAGGGGAAAACTATTCCCCAGCCAGTTTATCGCATAATAAAACCAGCATCACAGTGCAGCCTGTTGGCACACAGGCCCTTCAACAGATGACCTGAAGTGGTACTGCCTCTCAAGAGATGCTTTTTCAGCTTTTTATGCACTAGGTAGTAATAGGGGCTAATATGATTGTCAGAGGATATATTAAAGCAGCTGTTGAACTAGATAAACATACAGGGTAATTCACCATTAGTGACATTTGTTTTACTAGCCACAAACCAAAATATTTCTATCATTAACATGCGATCCATGGAGTCTATAATACAGTCTCAGAAAAAATGCTAAAATCTCAGACCTCCAAATAACAAAGTAAGTCCTTGGAATTAAAAGCCTTAACAGATCAGATGAAAGTGGAAGGAAGCCTAACAGTAAAGAGCTTCTATTCTTTAGCACTTCTTTTCCAGTACACCTTTAGCCTCAATTTAATTTTAAACCCTTGTTCTCCCCCCCTCCCCCCCCCCCCAATTCCTTGCCTGATTAAGATGAAAATAGGCTTTCCAGGTCTGCACAAAAATGTACCTGAAGGAGCCAGGGGTGGGGGGGGAGACAAAAAAATAATCACAACGCTTTTCCATCAAACGCTTCATCAGAAATGCATACTCATGAGCTCTTCTCCGGAAACTCACAACACAACAGAATAAGGTGGAAGGGGCTTATCAAATCATTAAATTGTAGATTTGCACATCTGGCCTGTTGGGCATCAAGGACTTCCACGTACCATGAAGAGACAGCACAAGACTTAATTCAAATGGAAACCAGAATATTAACATTTTTTGCATGAAGTTTCTAAAAGTTATAGTAAAATTATATAAATCCATTTTAAGAACACTGAAACTCCTCAATACATATACACGGGTCTCGCTGTTTTGTAAGGTCATAGAGGACAGAACCATTGGTTGAGGTATTCACCCTTGCTGCTAATCCAGCATCAGAAAGCAGTGAGTAACTAATCTGGTAAAACACATACAGAAGCAATGAATGTATAATTAAAAGGGTTTTTTTTGTAATATCAGTGACTAGTTAGTGCAAGACCTCTGGAGAACTTAGATGGATTCTAACACCAGAGAGCAGGCTGGGAACAGCCTAGGCATTTCTCTCACCTTTATCTTTGATGAGCTGGTACCAGAAGACTTCTTTTATATTAAAAGCTGTATTATTCTCAGAAAGTCTCATTTTATGATTAAGACACCAAAATCTAAGAGTCTAACTCCCACCAAAGCCTACTGACTAGTTAATTAGCTCTCCAGTGCAGCTGACCTCCTCAGGGTGGGTGGAGGAGAGAAGGAAAGATGGGGAAAGAACTCAGCTGCCTGAAAGTCATCATCTAGTGCTCTGTAAGACACCCAACACAGCGCTGGCCAGTAAGTACAGGACCTATAAGAGGACCCATCTCTACTAGGACAGCTGCTAATGGTGAGGTGGGCTATGCCAGAGAACTCAAAGGAACACTAACCATCTAGGTTTAGGCATCTGAATCCCTAGCCTGAGGTCTACATCACAGTGGGCTCAGTACCCCTCTGGCCTCCACTGGCTATAATGGCTGGCTGTCCACAGACTACAATCAGAGCTTGCCACCCAACTAACTAGCCACTGTGCAGTCACATACAGACAGACACCTAAATGTCTTTTAATTTTAATCTCAAATTAGCTATCACTCCTTCCTTACTGTTGGCTTCGTTTAATCATACCACCATATCACCATATGGTCTACAGAACCTGTTACCTAACTTTTAAAGTATGTGATCTTCAATAAAAAGACATAGATGCAAATGGCCAAATATCTACCTGCCAGTCACCCTATAGAAAACATCAGGAAAGAAATGTCCACCCCTCGGGAAAGCAACAGAAAAACTACTGCCTATTTATCTGGTACCAAAATTTCTCCTGGAGTACCTGTCTGTATGCTAATCACTCACTGCCCTTAAGACAGTTGTATAAATAACTTTGTGGAGTTCGAGGCATGGACTTAGCAAAGACAGTGAAGCAAAGACATTTACTGTCAGTTAGTCACAGCTTTTCTAAGTTCATACTCTGTACGTGCGCTGCTAAAAGCTTTACTATTGGTCAACCTCTACTGTCCATACGCCCAGCCGCTGATCACTATAGGCTACTCTGCTGTTCACGCTGTTTCCTTATCTTCTAGAAGAGAGATCACATTCCTCCTTTGCTTCTGTCTCACCCGGGTTTCTTCTCATACTCCCTCAAAGCTATTTACCTCTTTGGTGCAGGATCACAGCTGCACATAGTCAAAGCAAGGCCACAGCTGCATATTATCAATGTCAATCAACCCACTGTCTCGGTTCTCTACATAACTGCATCTCATTTTCCTAGGTATCACAGTGATGCATGCCTCCCTGTATCAGATGCTGCTGCTCTGATTCCATCTCTGCTAATTTTGGTCTCCTCTTGGCATTATTCCAGTGGAGTTCAAATAAAACTTTTGTTTCACACCATATTCAATGTATCTCACTTGCAACCATCCACAGATGTAAACATATATGTATTTTGCATATGCTATAGTGATAGTTCCCAGTGAACAGGAAAATTGCATAGCAGAAGCTGAAAAACAAAACAGGAGACTATTTACTGAAAGGAAAAGCAGTAATTTGAAGCAATTAGGTCATATTTTGTGCTTGAGAAAAGAGTCATCAGCATACAGATACTACATACACCTCTAAACTTGAGGAAAATAAACAGAAAGGCAAAAAAACATAGATCAATGGAGAAATAAATACAGTCCTAACAGCAGCATCCTTGAAATTATTAAAAGCAAGACATAGGAGTAGAGGGGGTAAAAAAGTCAGCATCGGGGATATCAGCATCAAGTGAGCTCAGGTATGTTTGGGTATTAAGAGTAATAGGCAAGGTGGTACCACTAAACAAAGGAGGCACAGGCCTGCTAGTTCTATGGTCCTTAATCTGCCCAGTTTCCACTGCATTCATCATGGCCAAGTCCAACACAAACAGTTTCACAAGGTCAAAAATAAAGGGAAAAAACCCTCATCAGTAATACCAAGGAGCCAGTTAGGGCCAGAGGAAAGGAATGAATCATCTTTCGTTACTCTTGAGGAAATGGGATATTATAATTAATGGGGAAAACTGCATCTATTTCATGCATATAACATGAATGCTAAGGGAATCAAGAAGTTTTTGACAAATTGGACATCACACACAACATACTTATTAATTCATAAATTAAAAATACATTCTGTTACCCCATCAAAGGAAACTTTGCTTGTTTCTGTCTCTCTCAGCAAACCTTTTTTTTCCTCTTATCACCGAAGTTTTTTTTAAAAAAGTGTTCACATTTTTGAAGGAAAATCATAAAAGACTTCCCATCCATCTTAAACCATCATGCGCCTCTGCATTTCAGATTGAGTTGAAATTTCTAATTGAAATTATTTTTTCATGAGTTAAACTATAAAGGAGAAATAAGTTATACATTTAAATTATTTATTCATCTTATTTATAATTAATTAGGTTTTTCTCTGTGCACAGTCAGGCTATACTAGAGTGTTTGATTTTTAAAAACTTCTCTATCATCAGGCAACAATGGATGACTGCTTTTCTCATGTCACTCTTGTTTTAGTTCGCTCTAGAGATTCAGACAACTTCCATTCACATCCTGGTCAGCTTTAATGCATTAACCCTCTCAAGTCACAAACGACAGCTAGAACCTTTTCAGTGAGAGGTGTTAAGCAGAGCTGTGTGCCAGACTGCGTGTGTACAAGCTGCTCTAGGTGTAGAGGTGAGGAAGGCAAGGTTGGGATCAATCCCAGTCAAACTTCAGCCTTCCCTCCTCATCTCCACCGAAGGACAAGAGGAGAAAGTTGTACTAAGGTGAACAGACCCCAGGACACTTCTGGGTATGAGCAAGGCGAGCAATTTCTTCTCTTCACCTAGGGAGCGAAAATAAAGGGAAGAGGGGAAACTGCTTACAAAAAAAAAAAATCACGGGAGGCAAGAACTTCTGAGGGAAAACAGGAACGAGCTCTTTGAGACTGTTGTTCTCCCGAGACAGTGCCCCAGGGATTGCTCCATTCCACACCGCACACAATGGGAGAAACAGCAGAACTTCCCCAGTGTGGCAGATGGGCCTGGGAGGCAGCACCAGGAGCTGCTCCTCGCAGCTGCCTTCACCAGCCCACCCTCATTACAGCCCCAGCACTAGGTACCACCTTTGCTTCCTACCGCATTTGTCCTAGCTGGAAGGAAATCGGGAGGAGTTTTTTTTTGCACACTGATGTTGACAGAATAACTGGCAGGAGGGGGATTTTAATCCCAGAAGGGCCATCTGGAGGGGAGAAAAAAACCCCAACAACAACAACAAAACAAACAAAAAACACATTAAGAATTTTATAAGGTTTCCAACTTTACCTTTTGCCCCCTGTTAAAAATAGTAGCTTCCAAATCCTACATTAAAAAAAACAAAGAAACAAACAAAAAAACCCAAAACCCAGTATTTTTACACTTAAAACCAAGAGGTCATGTTTTTAAGATTTGTTCCCTGGTCTCAAGGGCCAGAAAAATCCCCCCTTTTAAACAAAGGCTGACAAGCACATGTAATCACAGTCCTCCACACACAGGTGGGCCTTTTCAAGAAGAAAAAGCATCATGCTGTACAATAAAATCCAGGGCATCTTATAAATGCTTATTTTGTAAGAGACAAATAAAAGGTGCTGATATTTATGGAGAAGAAAAACATTAAGAAAAACAAAACAAACAAAAACCACCAAAAAGCTTAGGACTCTATAATTTTGACAAATATATTATTTTTAAAGAAGGGTTTAGAAAATGTGAAACCTCATTTTCTCTTAAGGAGTCCAGTAACAGTGCAATGAAAGCTGCATTTCTCTGGCATAAATCACTGAATGTGAGGTTTCAAGAAAGTGGCAAATACTGCAAAGCTAGTAAGATACCACCATGCAGTAACATCCTAGTTTTCATATAGAAATACTTTCAGGTTTTCTAACACTTACAATGCCATGCCTAAATTTTACAATTCACCTAAAACCAGTAAGACTTCAAGTAAGTAAGACTTGAAGAATAATCCAAAATTGTATTAAAACCTGCACCACTGGAGGCAGGGAGGGGAATCAGGTTTTTACGATAACCATTAAAAAACAGTAACAAAGATAGCCATTATCTTCTAGAAGCTAAAGAAGATTATACCTCAAGAAATACCAAGTTTTACAAAACAGCAAGAGGAGCTACAAAACAAGCCAAAAGAAGAAGAGCAGGAAGGGGCAGCAAAGATAAGCAGCTCCAGCAGAGCTCACTGGGTTGGCACCTGCTATTTCCCTCTTTGCACCGGGATGTAAACCATGTACATTACTGCTCCGGGGAAATATGGGAGGTAAACCACACACATTACTGCTCTGAGGAAATATGCCTACTAGTCATATAGGAGTAACGCATGAGGTGTGATGGAAGGTGCAATACACTCTGCTGCAAGCACACGGTGAAGGGGTAAGGCTCTGCAGCAAACGCCATTGTGGTGAACAGAAGGATGTTTGGGTTGCTGCAAGGAAGGAGAGAGTAGGACTGAGCTTCTTGATCCTAATCAGCTGAGCAGAGGGGAAAGCAGCATCATCCCTGTGAAGCAGCCTACAGGCTGGTATCCCAGTTTAGCTGGAAGGTGTCCTTCGCAGCCCCAGACAGCACACTGAGCTCTGGAGGGCAGAGCTTCACATGAGAATTGTGAAAAACAGGGTTCAGTTCAGGGGGCTCAGCTTTGTATTTGCCCAGATGGCAGCAAGCCCAGAGGGACCCTGGCAGCACAAATCCAGCAAACGGCCATGATAACCTGAGCACTCCCTATACGCCATCCCTCTGATGCCCTCAAATTACTCTCCGTCCTGTGAGAAACTTGCTCCTTTTCATCTGCTGGATTCAAACAACAGCTATCCACATATACCACTTCTGCACTGGCTCTGTAAAACCACACATCCTCAGTCCTCACCCCTGCCACAATCTGCCATTGTTCCTGCAAGACCGCCACGGCCCCAGGACCTGATCTAATAGGAAGCATTTCACAGCAAACCTCCTGCAGCTCTCGCTTGCTGCTGGCTCCGCTCCTCACCATGGCTGCAGCTCACCAGCACGTCAGAGCTCATACACCTCCCCAGCACCAGGGATCACTAAGTCCTCATGAGGTTTGAAGCCCTGACTGTTGCTGCCCACAAAGGCTCACTGCACCATTACCTCACACATAGTGGCATTTAAAAAAAAAATAAAAAATTTACAAACCTCACCCCTCCCCAAAACACAGAGAGAGAGAGCACAAGCTCAGCTATATACACCTTACCATCATCACCTTTTAATATATCTCCCAAACACATCCTGAGAGCACAGTGAATCAGCAAGTGTCAGGGTGCCAAAGGTCAGCAGCCTAATTAAATATAAAAAGAAGGACAATGAAAACAAATCACTTCAGATCTGGGGGCCCACCTTTCCTCCACAGTGTGTGTTTTACTGGCACAGCTAGCCCAGAATTTTTAGCAACCATGAAATATGAGGGAGCCCAGCTCTGTGGGACACAACTAAATCTGAACCCAGGGTGAGCTATATGCCATACTGCCATACCTGAAATGCAAGAACAGTTCAATTCTTCTATAAAATAAGTATGATTTTCGGCCTTTCTATGGAAAGCTGCTATACTGCACTGTTTATTTCTAATGTGAAAGTTATACAGAATTGCATGTGGTTCTTCCTCCCCTTAGGGGGGCTCTATTTCACCTTTTGATGTAATCTTGTTTGATGTTTCCCTCACCATATTAGAAATGTTTTCAAAGCAGACAATCTCCTATTGAATCTCCCTCCTAAAATAAAGGCTTATTACGGCTGATGCTTTATGTAGGTCAAGAATAGTTTCACATATCCTCATGTAAATAAGACTTGAAGCAAACAACCCATAGGGATTCCCATGCCCTCAGGTACTGCCATGTCTTAATTTGGTTGGTTACACAAACCCTACCTTTCCAAAAACAATTTTTGCTTTTCTTTGTTAGAAGCACAAACTTTCTTGTTCCATGGCCTAAGGGCTTCTTTTCTGTGTTTGTTTAGTTAAAAAGCTGTGGGTTTGGCAGTCTGCCTGGTGATGGTGTACAGCGCTGAAGGGATTTCAAATGCTCTATTATATGCAGGTATTTTTGTTGTCACAGATTTAGTGTTTGATTCTGAACCTCACATTCTACCAGCAGCTGCAAGAGCCATCCTGAAACACTGAAGAGCACATACACACCTTTTTTTTTTTTTTTTTTTTTTGGGGGGGTGTGGGGGGGAGGGGGGGAGGAAGACTTATGCTTCCCTTTCTCACAGTGACTCCTGGGAAATTAGCCCTATATAGTAAATCAAGGGTTTTTATCAACTTGTAGGTGACGCATGTAATCTTGTTGGCTACAAAAAGACAACTCGAGGTGATCAGCCACTCATGTTTGGCCTGAGTTTAACAAAAAAGAAAGGATGGAGGGCAGGATGGAAAGAAAGGAAAAGAAGAAATTGTCTTGTGGTATTGGTACTGGGCTTCAACTTCCATCACATTATGCTTCTCCTTTTAAAGACACTTTCAAACAGGAATAGACTAAAATAACACTGTGCAACTGAGCAGTCATAAGCACTTGGAGACCCCCTGTCCAGCACCTTTCAGCGTCCAAATAGGTGGACACATCTTTGAAACTCAGAAAGCACCTGATCAAAATGTACATTAACTGCTGGGGCAAGATGAAGTAGTGTCTAATGCTAATGCTAGCTTAGCAGATTGCCCTTGCAAACCTGATGAATTTTGAGGAATGACGAAACAGATAATAGCAATAACTAATAGAAGAGTGTAAATCATACCAGAAAGAAAAATGTAATTTTTAACTCTGTTATGCAAGATTTATTTGACCTAGAGTTGACTTTCTAAGACTTGAAGATGATGTGTGGAATTCAGTCATTGTGTCTGAATACTGGACTCAGTCTTACAGAGATAAATCTCCCTGTCAAAAAAATATAAGAGAGAACTTTCCTTGGGTAAGGAGAGCAGGGGCAGGGGTGGAAGACAATGTCCTTTTTGTCAGAAGAGAAAGGCTTAACAGCATCCCTAGCTTTTTTGCTTATGGAACAAAATTTGCAAAACAGCCCATTGCTATTAAGAAGCAAAAGCAGCTGTAGAAAGAAAGGGACATCTCCCTCATGTCTGGACATCTTCACCAGAGAAGTTTAGAGGAAAAAGCCTTTTGGCTTGTTTGTTTGTTTTAATTAGATCATACAGTTGACCTGCAGTCAAGTAGATACAGATGGGACCACAACTGGCAGATTTTAAGTCTTCTTACTGATTTTCAAGTGCTGAAAAAAAAAAAAAGAGATCCTTCATACTAGCTCAAATTCTATGGTTATAAGGAAAAGGGGAGGAAAGTGTCAGGGGAAGACAGGAATGAGATCCACTCCCCAACAAAAGTCAGTATTTTCTTCAGATCCTTCCTCGCCAAGTATGTTCGATATTTCACAACACTCCTTGCAGTTGTTTTCCTTACTTCTACCTAAGAGCTCAAGTCTCCATAGTTTTAAAGCCCAACAACATTTACAGCAAATCAAGAAAGTTTCCTTTGGAGATATGATGTATTTTTGCAAGCACCTATGATGCAGTCATACTAGTGACACCTTTGGCTTCCTCAAATGCCCAATCTGGTCAAGAACTAGATTATGTGGTGAAAGGAGATATTTTTCTTATCAGCAGGTGCAACTTCCCTGTTTCCCTGCTTTTAGGGTGCACCCACAAAGGCACACAACCTACAGGCTGGGTGAAGAACACAAATATGCGTGCAGAGCAGTGACTTCCCATCACACAGTAACAACCTCAGGTTACTAAGAGTCACTCTTCGAAAGAACTGGTAGCATATCACAGGCTCCAGAAAAATCATCCATCCCTCGTCCACCATCACTTTGACATGATACTGCCTCTACAAATCACATAATGTATATTTAAAACTTTAAACTATTCAGATATATAAACCAGAACCTATTCTTCCACTGATAAATACATTTAGCTCATCACAATTAACAGAAGCTCCAGGCAACATAATTACAAAACATAAATAATTTGGATTGGCCAACAGAAAATTACCCCATTTTCCCCTTCTCTCTTCAGCCATCCACATATACTTTTTGCTACATTTTGAGACTCAGAATCTGCAAAGAGCTTTTACTGGTATAAACTTAAGCATATTTTGGTTTTTTTTTTAAGTATAAAAACATCAGCAATTTAGAAAAATACACAATTTTGTTAAAAGGTTATAAATACTTCAACTCATTTTTACCAAGTCTACCAAAGTATTTGTCAGAAACAAGCATCATACACAGGAACATGCCGCCAGAGACAGCACATACTTTTGAAACATTCACATTAAAACACAAGCATAATAAAAAACCGCACAGAATTATTTAGATGTGTCCATGTTAATACCAAGCAGATGAAAAGTTGGAAAAAGATGTTGCATGCAAGCAATAGCACAGAGTTTTGCTGGTGGTAGCCACCATTGCCATGTCCTGCCTAGCTGGGAACAGTCTCACTGTGGCTTGCACCCCAGAACAGCAGCAAGCGGGTGGCCAGCGTGGCCTGCCTCCTCCTTCAGAGCACCACCAGCCTCTGTGTTGGAGATGGGTCATCACCGACCAGAGTGGTCAGCCGACCAGTGGGCATCAGAGCAACTGCTTCCACGACTCCCACTTCCCAAAATGGGTATCATGTCAGTTCTACATTCGCTGCTTAGGTGACAAGTACGTGGGTGCGAATTATATTCAGTTTGTAGGTCAGAACTGATGGCAGAATCATACAGCTGTAGCTGCAGAGGAGGACAAAGTTAAGGACCCAGAACACTCTCCTGTTGGGGCCCCGGGCAGCCTGAGTCGGGGAGATTTGATGCTACACCCGGAGAGAGATGAAGACATAAACAAGGTCAAATGCTGCCACTGAGGAAAGTTTAATGGAGCACAGCGTGGATAAGAAAAGAGCGACAGGATAAGGGAGAAAGGATAGAAAAGAAGGAAACCTAGTAAGCAGTTGGGACAGTAGAAGAGATGGTCACCCCCATGGATCCAGTGGCAGCTCATTGGTCCATAGTTTCCTTGTCCACTGGTGGTGGGGGTCTCTGGATCATGCACTTACTGTTTGATGGCACAACCTGCTATAGGGTGCTCGGGAGGCCCATTTCCCTGAGAACAGCTCGTGCCATACATCCGCGCATGCTCCCCATCTCGGCACGCTGGTTCCGAGGGGCATGCGTGACAGCCACGTGGTCCTTTGTCATGGACTGTGCATACCTTGGCAAGTTGAAGTGGTTGGGCATGTCTGGACGTGTCCCTCAAAACATCGTGGCCATTTCTTGACACCGGCCAATGTCTGGGTTTGGTTGGCTGTTTGCTCCTCATCTGGTCCACAGCTGCAGAGCTCCCTCCAGGTGGCCTTGCACCAAGCTCAGGAGGGATGTAAGCAAGCTTTGAGTCTGCTCACAGTATGGTCTCCCACATCTCCAGATCTGTGCCTCTTAAGGCTGGTGAATCATCACATTTCACCCTCTAGATACCGAGAAGTATCACAGCTTCAAGTTCATGATGGAGCCTTTGCAATTCTAAAGACCATTTTTGACCATTTCTACCTATATGTAAGCAAAGTTTTCATTTTGTTTGCTTTTTAGCTCTTTCAGTAGCCTCTAATGCCACACAAGTGTCCCCAACTTCATCTTAGAGGCTTTTTTTCTCCAAGGAAGAGGGGAGGGCTCAAAAGAAAGGGAGTGCAAGGAAAGCAGAGAAGAAAAATAGTTCTTTAGGTAAGGAACGGAACTCATGAGAGCACTATTTTAAAGAATAAAGTCTAGTTTTATTGGAAATGTGTGTGTCCTGAAACTAAAAATTTAAGTATAACTGTCAATTATGCTCAATTATAATTGTCTATAACAGCTGACAAGCAAGCAAAATTCATCAGCAATGGATAAAATTGCCCAACCCTTGCATACAGTGCAGAGCACCTCAAGACTTCCATGCAAGCAAATAAAAAATTAGGATTAGCCTTTTTTCTGTAGAGAAAACATTCCAGCAAGAAATGGATTCAAGACTTTATTCAAAAATATAATTTTTTTCTCCACAAATGTCACAGCATTTGTCTGCTTAAGTAATGCATCCAGGCCATCCAGGTATTTTTTACTCTGAAAAACAGCTTTCCCCCCTTCATTTCCCAATGTTTAAAAAGTTTTGCTTAACTTGCTAAACTGGACATGATCAGATATGTTTGGCATAATTACTTATTTTGCATCTCCCAAAGCCTTTGACCTTTTAAATTAAATAAACTGTGGAGCTATGTTAAGGTATATCAGGGACTACTGTGCTCATAAACTGTTGCTACTGAATTAATGGTATTAAATACACACAGACATTAACTGCGCAGATGATAAGTCAGTTGGGGTAAATCTTAGTACCAGCGTTTCTGTGTGAAGGAACATCTAGCTTCTGTGAAGAGTTTATAAACCTCAATAAATGGCACTGGCTTCAGACTTGACAGACCACCAAGCACAAGTCAACTGTGAATTCTCTCATTGTCAAATTTAATAGAATCTCAGCAATGGGAGAATCCTTGTTCTGTGTTGCAAACATTCAAAGTCACAGCCTGCTGCTCATTTCTTAATTATGTAAAAACCTATTTAACACTTATGTTCAGTATGCCACTTTCATCCAACTAAAACTTTTAGGAAGTATTCTTAAAATGGAGGGAGATAATTTTCTGACAGGAATTAATAACAACTGAAGGCTTTATTTTGCACATGCCAAAGAAAAAGTTTCTAATTAAATACAAATAAAAAGTGCTAGACATTTTCCAAATTAGTTTCCTTTCTTTCTTCTTTTTTTTTTTTTTTTAAAGGCAAGTTTGGTGAACATTTTTGTTGAATCAAAGAGAATTAGATACAGCCTTTCTTCCATCCTCACTTCTAGTCACACACTCCCATGTTGTTGTGTTCAGTATAGGCCAAAACCAAAACACAGCCAATTGTCATACAGTAATCAAGGAACAAGAATTCACTGGAACTTAATTTTTCCCTAGCTGGTTAAACAACAAACCAACAGGCAAACAGAAATATATATTGTAAGCATTCTACAGAAAAAACACAAGAAGTCTTACTCAATTTTACAATGGACAAGGGTTCACCAAGTTGAGAAAGCTGTAAGGGTTAAAAAGGATCTGAGTCTTGGTATTTCATTTAATCTGTGACTACTATACACAGCTCCACAGCTCTCTCCATTGCCAGCCTGAATATCACACCCGAGTAATAGCCTAACGTTCCATGTTAGCATTCGGTCTAAATACTACGGAAGGATTTTTTTTTTTTTTCTGGTATACATTTCTACTAAATCTTATAATAAGAATACAGCTAAACCCAGCACTAGAAACTCGCTGTGCCTCATTATGCATTTTAACTCTCTCTTCTTCTTCTCTCTTTTGATGCACAAATATCTTGTGTAGGCTTATTCTTATTTAGATGTACTACACAAACCTACATCTTTTTTACAGAGCCATGATGCCATAAAATATTTATAAGGACAAACAAAAACAGCATAGCTTTTTGTAAAACCATTTACTACCATCAGCTTTCTGCAGCTCCTACAGAAGTTGATTGAAAGAATCCTGTGAGTTCAATAGGACCGAGACCAAACTAACAAGGCACATGTGCCAAACATGCTCAAATTTGAGTCAGCAGCGTAACAACGCGACCTCATTGTACTTTCTTCTCAAATCTCCTTACAGTCTAAAAGATATGTCTAAACAGCAGGGGCACAATGAACAGGGAACAATCCAGCAAGTTGTCCCCTAGTATCGGCATTTCCTTTGGTTCAGCTGGTAATGCCTGAGGACACTAAGGATTTAAGTTTTCTACAGGACGCATTCAGAAACCTCAGGGTAAGCGAAGTGTGTCAGAATTGAGCAGCCTTGTGTGGAAGCTGCTAAAAGGTAACAAACACCACTCCTGTTAAAAAGAAGGGTGGAAGAGAATCCATCCCAGTGAGAGCAGGCATTTTAGACTACATATTTTCCAGAAACTTCCCATCTATGAATACTGCTGCATTAACATTCAAAGACAGGTTTTGAGCTGAGTGTACAGATATGTCAGAAAACCTGGCTACTCAAAGCTCAAGATAAAGTGTCACCACATTTCAATGTGCTCTTTCATTATTAGGAGGACAAGAACAACAACAAAACCTCAGGGTCCATTTTTCAGAATGAGCAGATGGGAACACGAGGAGTAAGGAGAATAAATCTCTTCAGCAGCTCCTACAAGCAAAAGCCCAGGTCTGTCTTTCCTTAGGTCAAGCTAGTACCATTCACTTGCTTCTAGCCCTGTATTTAAGAACAGAGGGACTGCAAGATTGGGGCAGGACAACAGACACCTCCCAAAGTTAGGGATAAAGAGCTGAAGCTGGCTGGATTTTGCAGCCATACCGTTAGCCCAGCCCTCCCATAACAGCCCCGTCGTGTTCTCTTCACTCCAAGGTATTTCCCTGTCCTTTACTAGCATAGAGATCAATGGCCACAGGATCTCTTTTCTCATCTGCAGGAACGCAGGACAAGGTCCTGTGGTGGGGAGAAACAGAGCAGGTTCTGCTTAGCCTCTGACAAGCAATCCTGGTGTTTTGTTCTCTTCTTGCACCTCACAAAATATCCTCTGGCATTCTTGGAAAAAATGGTTTCTTTCCTCCTGCTCTTGTGTTTTTCTGGTCTTTCACAGAAGAGGTAGGTTAGCTGGGTATCCACCAGGCCAGGCTAAGTCACATCCATCTTAGCTAAACCTGGTACACCTCTCCAGCCTGATCAGGAGACAGTTCACTACAGCAGAAGTGACAGCCCACCCTAGGACACGTCAGGATTTTGGGAACAACCTAAACTACTATCTGTGTCTTCTGGTAGTGCACTGGTTTTGAACCGCAAGGAAATGGTGCAGTAGGGACCAAAAGAAATGTAACAGTTAAAAAATTGTTTCTGTGGTTCCCCCCTCCCCCATCTAAAAACCTGCTCTCTTTGATGGTATCTCCAAGAAACTGTGGCATAACATTGATAGATGGGGGGATGGAGCAAGAAGAGCGGTAGAGTTAAAAACAAAGCAAAGCCATATTTCTACATCCTGTTGCTTATTCCATATTCTCTACTCCTACTTCATTTTCTTCTCCCTGGGTATGCAGGAGTTCCAATTAGAAGACTGTAGAGCAATCAGGAGTTTAAACAAAGGCCTGTGAAACTGAGGCATTTCAACACAAAGGAAGGTAAGGACAGAGCAAGTGGCAGCACCTGTAGGACATGAGAGGGAACTTCAGCAGGACAAGCAAGGAAAGAGCCTATACAGACAATGCAGAGAAATGATGAAGGCTTCAAAGGCTTGTATTTAGCAAAATAGAGATGGAAAGAAATCATCTTCATTCATGACCCAGCAGCCAGGTGGAAGTTGTCAAGAGTTCAACACACAAGCTGACATGACAAAAGCCCTTCCAAACATCTTAGATACAGAATAGAGCTCTTACTGATTGTGTGATAAAAATTGACTGTTCATTAAAGTATTTAACCTTGTGAACCAGACTTGGTATGCATGGAGAGTTTGTGCTGGCGCAGGCTGTAAGTGTTGCCAGGCGGCCTCACCCAGTGCCAGTTGTTTGCCAGGAGATGGGAAACCGCAACTCTGTA
>JAVJGJ010000014.1:78075195-78113875 GCA_035590215.1 Microhierax caerulescens
CCCCCCCCCCCCCCCCCCCGGGAACTGAGGGTATAAAGAGGACTTCTGTATTGAACAAATACCTCAGGAGAGATTTCTACATGGATAGAATTTCACTGAGGTTTTACTCCATTTCAATCTTGGAGCTTTTTGGGAATCTGGAAACATGCGTATTCCAAATTCAAAGGACTAAAACACTCCACACTGTGCACAAGGCTACAGTCCAAACGACAGTTCCTGAAGTCATCAAAGACAAATTAAAAAAAAAAAAAGAAAAAAAGTTGTCCTAGAGGAATTTGTCCTAACACTGTAAAAGCACTCAAGCCTGATAACAGTGCCCTCTACTGTCCTCATCAAAAACAGTATTTTCTGAAATCTACAGAAAGCTCATCAGTACTGTTACCAGAAAAATACTGGGGAACAATAATTAATTTACAGTGTTTTATTTTAATTGTTTAATTTGACTTTTAATGCTTTACATCTGTCTCTGCTGACAGAAAGACAGCTGTGTAGCTGTAGGCCAGGTTGTGTAAAGTTAAGTCAAGGGAGATCACCCATATATTTTGCAAAACTCTACTACAATTATGAAATCGGGCTATACATGAACAGCAAGAATAGCCAAGAAATACTAAGAACTGAAAAAAAACTAGCAGTTAAAAACAGTCACCGAAATATTTTGTTACACAATGAAAGGATGTCAGAATAGGCAACCTTAAGTTAGCCTAAATATAAGCTATAAATCTTAAACTTCACAGTATCTTTTAAAAATATATTTAAATAATTAATGTGCCAATGCACCTAAAGTATATTTGAGAAGAATTTTACTGGAAAAGGTCTCCAGTATTTATGAGGACAAAATCACTCTCTCTTATAGTATACAAGTGGAATGAATATCAACCTGCACCAAAAGCTGTGCCACTGCATTACTAACTCAGCACTGAGCCAAACAAAAATATCCTGATAATCTGCAGAACTTACTATCTCAGGCCTGACACTGTGTCAATGTAACAGCAAATAGACTTTCATATACAGCAAGCTTATGACACTGTACAACACACCATGCAGATACAAAAAAACCCCACACAATGAACAAAAAGATAGCTTACTCTTAAAAATCCATTTCAATTTCTCTCCTTAAAACAGAGATATTGGATATAATAGGGAAAACATGACAGCAGGGATCGTTTTAAAAACAGACATTACTGTTCTGTCAACTCTACCTCTTCTGCAGAAGAGGCTCCTGAATGTTTCACACAGGTAGGTGCAGCTTCCACCATGGATATCTAGATGCAGATTGTAGCCATGCAGTCCATATTCTGGATCAACATCATCCAATACAGGTTCACTAGGTGGAGGGTCATATTGACTTAAAAAGAAAAATAGTAACACCGGAATCAAGGAAGTGGGAATTACTTAATATAAAGAGATATGCTAAATAGCCTTACACTGAGACTATCATCTTAGGAGAGGTTGTAATAAGGGGAAAAAAATTATTAGAAGATACTTCTCTTCTTTACTAATGCTCTTGAAAATCAAACATCTCTAGTTCATCATATTTCTTTTCAGCTGTCTAATACCTCTAACCAGCTAGCCAGCCTAGCCAAAGGCAGAAAATATGGCAGTCAACTTTAAAAGGTATATCTGCTAAACTCAAAAATATGGACTTGTTTACACATACACACATATACACACAAAAAATAAATCTAAAAGCCAACTAGCTACAGACTTATCTGGAATAGCAGTTATTGAATAATTGTGTCTGTGTTTAACATAAAAGATAAACTACTGCACACAAATGACCAGAAGAGTCCAGATCCCTGAGGCAACTGAGCAGCTCCTACATAGGATCCTATTTGGTAACAAGGGAGATAGCGTTAAGCTTCACCTTCTGTGTGAAAAGAACTATACTAAGTTATAGCAGGCACATAAGACTATCAGTAGATACAACAGTACCTGAGCAGAAAGCTGAGGAGATAAGCTGGAGGGAAAATAAATCCCCAGAGTCATCCTCTAAAGCTAAAAAACTCCATCTTTAAACAATTTACAGTGTATAAACAGGTATTATATTATACACTGCAATATACACAGATACTTTACAGGAAATTCACCTAGTTTTTCAATAGGACTGAAGGATAAATGCAAGCACCTTACCAATTTACTAGAATTTTTCTCTCCCCTCTTACACAGCTAAAGATTATTTTCCTACTGGCTCAAATGTCTCCCTCTTTTCTAGGTCTTTCAGATAGGAAGGAATTTAAAAGTGCTTGTGAAAAGGGAGAACGTATGGGCACTATACTTTGAACTTGCTCAATACATCAAGTACTAGTACACTTGTATGACTAAATTGTCTCCTTAATAGCATAACAATGGCAACATTTTAGTATGAAAATACTTCTACAGCTTTGTATAAAGTTACCTTAACTACTGTTTATATTAAACAAAAATAATTACTGCCTAAACCTCTAACCAGAAGCCAATTTTAACTGTAAAACTCAGACTTTATTCAAAAAGTTACCTTTATTAACCACAAAGGAGAAACCAACACTTACACAACAGCAGAACCCAAAGTGCTTCTCTCAAGAAGTTGATGATAATGAAGACTCACCACAACAAAAGCAATTTCATTTTTGTCCTGAAAAATTAAAGTAGATGTGTTTTCATCTAGATTTTTTTTTCCCCCCACAAGGTCTTCCTGAGCATTAAAATTCATAGACAAATGCTGCCGCTTATTATCCTGCCAGTTACTGTAATAATGTTAATAATGGTTTGCTTTAACACTTAAGACTCCTATAACTGCCACTGTCTTTTCACAAGAGTACAGAATGCTTGTAAAAGATCACAGCATCTCTATATTATGGGGAAAAGGAGGGGAAACTAGCTATGCCAGGGCAAAAGTTATCTGCAGCAATCCATGCTTCTCTAGCTTCTACCTACCACTTCAAGATGGATATCTACAAAGAGTCTAACAGCTTACTCCCAGCAACTAAACACCTAAGCATCAAGCTTATTCTCATATTTAAGGAACTAACAGCAAAGAGGACTAACATCAGTGAGGAATACAGAGCTATTCAAAAGAAATACTGAATTTCAAAGTAAAATGCCAGATGTCTTCACCAGATCACGTACTGATAAGGCACTCTTTCTATAGGCCTATATAGCTCAAAGAAAATTTCAGAGCTCAGTGTGAGAACTAAACAGAGGTAAAGGCATCTATTTACTTCAAGAACATAAAATGCTAGGATTTCAGCTCTTCCTTTTTTCCCCATGAAAAATGCATTTAAGTTGTACATTTGCAAACATGTAAGTCAACAGCAACATTACTCATTGCCAGCAGTTTATTACTGTCCTGAAAAGCGGGCAACTATTGTTTTCATATCTCTGGGCTACCAAACAGAAAGTTGCAACCTCTACTTGATTTTTTAATTTATTTTTTTTTTTTAGCTATGCCTGTACTTTTGTAGTGCAAAATTACAGCTATAAAAAATACAATGACAAAAATTTACCAATCACATACAGTCTTTCTCTATTCAAATACCAGAAGGCCCACATAATCTGTCCTTGGTTGTCAAAACTACTAGCATCAACAATTTGTTACACAGCTGAGCTATGTGTAAAAAACCAAGATGTGTAGCATCTACAATATTACACCCATCTACAGATAACTGCCTAACATTACTCTGCCCACAGAGACAATAAGAACAGCTGTTCAGAAAAAATTAAGCAGGAAAAATATAGTAGACTGAGGCACTCTATGCTTCAAAATTCTGTAAAATGTAGTTACAATTGAACCACTTCCAGGTGCTGAAAGTTTTCCTTCCAAGCATAGTAAGGGGTAAGGTGCTAGCAAGACCAGATACAACACTGGAAAACCAATCTACTGAACTTCTGAAGATAAAAATAAAATGGCTACTCATCTGAGCTTTTCATAGACTGAGACAACCCATAATAGGCTCATGTAGGTCAGCCAGTCTCAAGATTTCTACAAAATGGACCCTTTTAAGTAAGTAAAGGGTGAAATATACATCCCTTCTGTGGTTTAAACAATTCTGGTAATTGTGCACATTGAGGTAGCAAGAGCTTCCAGCTGAAAATGAGACGCTGCTTAGAGTAGCTGTTCCCTGACTCCCTGAGGGAAGTTCCTTGCCAGTGCCAAACAATGTAGGTCTGTGTCATTAACACAGCTGAGGGAGGAAGAAAGGGCGGCCACCTCTGAATCCAGCCCAAAAACAGAACATTTGAAGTAGACTTCTGCTCTAAAGGAATCTAGATCCTTGCACTTGAATACACTGGGACCTTGGTGTCCGACTGAAGTTGCATATGGTTAGGTGCTCTGGAAGCCTATTTCCAGTGTTCCACACTGCTCCTGAAAGACATTCATCGCTACACACAGCATACAGAACCTAGCCACTTCACTTAGACACTTATTACCAAGAACTGAATATCCCTGAAAGGGCCCAATTTACAGCGTTCCTACTGCTGCAGCAGGATATGACTACCTAGTGATTAAAGGAAACTACTAGCAAAGTCGCCTTGTGGCAATTCATCACTTTGAGCAATGGGGACCAGGCAAGGCATGAGTCTGGGGAAGACGCACATCTCTCCTCAAACTGTTCTATTTAAAATGTCTTTAGGATATCAAACTTTGGCATGTGAAAACTGTAAAATAAATACAACAGAACATACAAAAAAGATCAGTACAGTATCTAATATACTATGTCACATAACTGTTCTTTTAATTATAAGTGGATTTTTTGAAAATTACAGACACTCCTGCCACAGCTCTTTGGAATATAATCAATCATCAACTAGCCGTCCCCACCTGGATTTTTCTGTTGTTAGTGTGAACAAGTTCTTTCAAAATACAAAGAATAAATTAAGATTAAAAAAAAAAAATCCCCAAAGCCCCAAACACTCCCAAAACTCCAAACTACAAGGCAAAAGAATCTGATTCCTCAAGACATAGTAAAGTACTGAAAGAAAATGTTATCTTACCTTCCAAACTCCTACTAGGAGTCCTGGATTCAGACTGAAGAGCTGGACAAGTTTATCAGCACCAACTGCTACGCTACTTTCAGTCAGGTTAGCAAGATGGTATTCAGCAATTAAGGAACGCTGACGAGGTCTTTGAGAAGAACATACAAAATGCAGCAACATGAATTTTTCCTTATTTATGTAAAAGTTCAGCCTAATTTCATCTTTAACTCCTTAGTCTGACCAACAACACATGATGAAAACTGCTTTGAAAGCATTCAGTGCAGTCGTAAACTTTACTTCCAAACAAATACAGCATACTAGCAGGATCTCAACACCTAACAAGAAAAGAAACAAAAGCCACCATAGGGTGGCTTGATATACCACTTAAAAGAAAAAATTATATGCTTGCCCAACATTTCCAAATAGCCACAGAATTAGTTTATAATGTGCTTTTAATACTATGTTGGTACTAGATCGAATCACTGAACATTTGTCAATATGAAGCAAGCTATTAAGAAGGTAAATTCTTCCTCCACAGAAGCAAAATTCCAAGGAAAGGATCAAATTGTACATATAATCAATTAAAAGCTTCTGTTAGAGGAAGCTTTCTGGTTTTAGAAAATTATTTCTAGATTTTGCCTGTAATTAAAACAATTGAGCTACATAACACCCTTTAACAAAAAGTGCATAGTTCACAGGTGTTCTTATTGGCTAATGATGCATAAAGAAGAGCAGAAAGCAGGGTCTGCATTACCTATTCGGAATGGAGAAATAACGCTTTCTAAAACCCTTTGCAGACTTTAAGCTCTCACTGTATTCAAAACTGTTCCTAGATTTCCCAATAGTATCACAGTAGTATCACCTACCATTATACACTACTAGGAACACAGCAACTGATGCATTACCTTGAACTGTAAGATTTGGGGCAAGGATGGGACATCAACCCTTTCCATCTTTAAGTAAATCAGGCTGGTATAAACAAAGGGACTTTTCCAAAGTCCCTGCACTAGCTCCTTAAAGTCTTAACATTCTGGTATTAGTGAAATCATTACATTCCTGTACATTCACAAGCTCTAACAACTTACAATTCTGTGAAATAAATACACTAACTGGCTGCAAGTTTTCTTTTACTATTTTCTATGTATGAATAATTACCTTGGTAAAACAACTACATTTCCCACATAATTTTGCAAGACTTGATCGGCTGACGTTACACAAAAGGCTTCTCTTGATTTCGGTTTTGGTTTGTTGGGGGGTGGGGTGGGTGGGGGGTTAGGCAAATAATTCGCTTTTCCTTGAGGAATGACCATTTTATAAGTGAAAAACAATTCTCTCTTTTCAGAGCTCTGCAGCGAGGGGTTTTGTGTAAGAAGCATGTAGTGATGCTGCATATACTAAAATGACTCATAGGACACAGGCATATGGAAAATCCCTTGACAGCAACAAAATACATACACACCTCAAACACACATTAAATTAAACATCTTTTCTCAGAATATAATGCCAGAAAAATATTGTATGTACTTAAGTTATAGAACAACAGCTATCCCACATTGTGCTGTGGACTTTTTTTTTCTTTTTAATATGCACATACTTATATTGTACACACAATCAAACACCAAGTTCCCTAAATTCACATACACACCTATCAGACAGGAAAAAATAAACATTAGTAACATAGATTACCCAATTGCAGCCATCTAAACATTGATTAACTGCTCCAATCTAAATGTCTCGCATTAAATTCTGCTAGATTTACTTGTTTGTTTTGTGCTAATTTGTATCTATGCCTCAGATTCAACTTTCCAAAGCAGGACCTATCAGTCTGTATCTTGCATGCCAGAAGCGACATTAACTTATGAATTAACATCATAGCTTGCTGGATTGTATCTATTTCCTGCTAAAAAATTCTACCAATGAAGAGAAGGCCATAGACTTTAGAAGGAACGCTACAGACAGACTTTCTAAGAAAGATGAAACTTGTTAAGTCAAACCAAGGTTAGATAGCTCCTACAGCCACATTATCAACCATTTACACCAAAAAACCCTCAAAAATCCTACGTTAAAACTCACCCATTCTTCCTGGGAGCTCTGCTTTGGTCAGGAAGCAATGGCATAAGTCCAAATAGTTTTAGGGTTGACAGGATGTCTAAGCATGGCCAATTTGTACTATACCAAAGTATGGCAACAGATGTGTCTTTAAATGATAGGTCTGCCTTCTCCATTACATGTTCCTTTCCATTTTTGTCCTTTAGAACAATTATCCAACTCAAGCCAGAAGCTCTGTTATTTAGAAATTGAGAGGGGAAAGAAATGTTTAAAAAAAGAAATTCTTGAAGTGACAAAACTTATATACTTCCAACAGAGTTTTTAAATTTCTACTAACTGCTATTTATGTTTCTCAGGCTAGGTCATTATAAACTATCATTGTTTCTTCTCTTTATGATACACATTTCCATATCCCCCCCCAGCATTTCCAAAGCTGTTCATATTCTGTACATTGTTCTCAAGTAAACATCATCTGTGACAAGGCATTTCTTACTTTATAGCTTCTTTGGCTTTACATGGAACACCTGTATAAGGATCTACAGGTTTTACAAGTTGCATTACTCTAGTTTTGACAGCAGCTATTTGTTTGAAGATGTATTCTTTCTTCCAGTACCCAGGCTTTCTATCATGTAGAACAGTACAGCCCAAGGAAACAGTTTCTGTTTGTTCAGACTTCATTTCCTGAATTGTCCTTTTTGGTTGAAAACAACTTGAATAGATTCTCAGCCAGATTCCACTGAAAATAAATTTAAAGAGGAAAACCATATAAATTGCAAGAATAGTTACTTAACTATATACATGTTAATATTAATTATATTAAATTTAAA
This sequence comes from Microhierax caerulescens, assembly GCA_035590215.1. Classification (NCBI taxonomy): domain Eukaryota; kingdom Metazoa; phylum Chordata; class Aves; order Falconiformes; family Falconidae; genus Microhierax; species Microhierax caerulescens. Next base: position 78,083,025 of record JAVJGJ010000014.1, read on the forward strand.
TATTTATTATAAATAAATATTAATAACATGCATGTCTCAGCTACCTGAGCATGTTAGCAGAAAAATAAAAAGTCCTAGATTATCCCCAAACTGGGCTCGATCTGAATCTAAGTTTATAGAAGACCAAAATTTATAGCCACCTAGGTACTAGTCAAAAAAATTCAAAGGCGCAGTTGTACACTTTTCCCCATTTTGACCTTCCAGCAAGTCATATGAGGTCGGTTTCCCTGGTGCAAACATGAAGGCTCACGAACCAAGAGATGCTAGATGTCAGCATTTCTCATGGGCTTACTAGGTTATCTCAAAGAATATGGAATCTCTGAACACATTTCTTGTTCTGGATTATATATACCAAATGAGATCCACTTAATGACTTTCTGCCTTGCTACACAAGGGGGGGAAAAAAAAAGTTATTCAGTCAGTTTTTACAATATGCTAGTAAGGTTGATAAACATCTCTATTACATATACCCAAAATGTTTGACTAGTGCTCCAGAAAGTAAGATCATCAGATACTGGGAACTTCCCACCGTTTTACACCTCTCAATAGCAGCCTAGAGTATAGGTTTTTCAAAAAGCCGCCTTTCCCCATATGGTGCTACTTCCTTCACAGACACTCACTGAAGCAGATTAAAAACCAACAAAACAAAACACTACATATCTAAGAGAAAGCTATCGTGAGGAAACAAAGAAAAGGTAAGTCCTGTCTTCCTGAAAATAGAGGATCCAGGTTGAAGCTCTGAGACAGCACAGCCATACTCAGTGACTTAAGTGAAAACTGCTTAAGGCTAAGCAGCGACTTTTGAAATTCCACCCCAAAACAATGATGCATTCTCCTCACATAAAATCAGCTAGTGGAAAGTTCTTCAATACCTCTTATGCAACAGAGACAAACTGGACTCCTCAAGTTTCTCACACAGATGCAGCTCAAAGCAGGGTGAAGAACAATTACCTATGCTTAGTGGTAGTACCACTGCCACGTCAATCTCTTCTGCATTCTCTTTTGAAGAGCTCAAAGAAGACATGTCTCTTTGAAGACATCAAAGAAACACACAACAGGAATGACTGGAAATTTTCCTGTTAGGAAAAATATGAGGTCACCTTTTTGCCTCCCACACTCCAGTACCTCTAGGACAGTTCAGGGAATACTGAGTACAAGAGGTTACAAGAATTCAAACAACAATCTGTAAATAAAGGTTTCCTGTAAGTTTACTAATTTTGAAGTGCTAACCACACAGTCTACGTAACTGCGCTGAAGAAAATTAATAGCAAAAGAAACAAATTCTCAAGAGAAATTCTCTACCATTTATCAGCAAGATTACCTTTACCAGTCCTCACTCATCTCCAGGCAAACTTACGCTAACATGCTTTGTAATGCATTTTTCTCCCCCTTAAAGCATTAAAGCATTCAAGGACTGAATCATCCCACACTGCCTCCTAGCCATGAAAAATACTCTCACTTCATCAGCTGCTGAGAATAAATCCCCACCTGCCGAGAGCCAAGCTCTTTGTTACTGATAGAAACATACTCAGGAATTCTGCAAAAACCTTCCAGCCTGCTGCTCTGCAGATATATGTACAATCTCCCACTGATATTTTCTGAGTCAAAGCTGTTTAAAAACACACAGACCCAACACACAGACATATTAAGACTAGTAAAGGAGGATTCACAGTCAACATGAGCTTCTGACTTTCCTTTTGCCAAAATTAAGGGAGGAAACATAAAGAACAATCCCATAAGTAAAACAAAGACTTACGACATTTCAATTTTTAGACCAGAAAAGACAACCTAGTTATCAGATAGTACAGAATGGAGGGACGTATAGAATTTCTGATGGAGGGAAGAAGTTCTTATTTAACTCCAAAGCAGCTAAGAATTGCAGAATGATGAAAACAAAGATGTCCTTGACACACCATCTTTAGGGGAAACTGAGTTGCGTATCATCCCACTGGTCCTATTCAGCCTAAAACATCCAGTAAGATGTCCTCCTATAACCCTCTCCTGTTAACTAGAAATCCCTTCCCAAGACAGACATCCTTTCTTTCAAGGGCAGAGATACTCAGCCTCTGGCTGCATGACGCTGAAACTGCAGGGGTTAGTAGTAGGCATTTCCTGCATTTTGAAAGTACAGTCTCAGGCAATGTAACCTGAATGAAGACAGACTTGCCACCGATACCCACCACCCTTTTCTTCATTCTGTTACATATTGCTTCTTCCTCTCAACACTCAAAACAGCACTAGGCAACTAGATGAGAAATCAGTTCCAGACGCTCAAAAATTCAGTTAGGGCAGGGAGGCCAAGGAGAAAAACAAGGATGACTTGGAATCACACATATTTAGGGAGGTATCACTACCCCTTCACCCTCAACTTTCAAAAAATTCAGGGCAGACAAATCAAAAAGGCATCCAACAGGGAAGCATTTGCCTCTTCCACAGAACACGCACTATTCATGCTTCAAAGTGTTAAGTATAATGTTCATCTCAACGCCTATTAGATATTGTTACAAGAAGCCAACCCAAGCTTTTACTGCTAACTCAAATGCCAGAATCACGCAAGCACCACTGTCAATCATCACTTCACCACAACAGCAAAAACATCTGGGCCAGGCAAAAAGATCTTCCCCTGTGTTCTGGCTTCTCATTTCCTCCTGGTGGTGACCAGATTAGGCTTTCAGACAGACCACCCATGTGAGCTTCCCCTACTGCATGACAGGAAGACTGAAATAATATCCCACACTGGGGCAAGGAGGGTGCAGAAAGATGGGTCAGAAAAATTTCCCTGCCTTCAACAGTTACGTTGAAGACATCAGTACCAAGGAATTGTTAAAATACAGACATTTTGCGAAGAGCCCAAAGACAAAGCACTGCATCAGACACCACAGATATATCACAAGAAAGACTGATGGCCCAGTTGCATCAAGGACAGCATCCTGTACATCCAGAACAACAGAAATATCCCCCAAAAGACACTGCCTAACAAACAAAGATCAGATTTGTCAGAGATACACAGGGACTTCAGTTAAAACTTCTATTAATTCACTGCAAGATTCAGAGTCTTGAAAGGGTCCATGGAAATCCAGCAGGGAGCACTGACCTGGTCCCACTGAACCAGTCAATCTCCTAGATACGGGAAAGTATCTCTTCCTTAAATCCCATTTGTGCACATACAGTAATCTCTGCTGAGATTAGAAAATTAAAACAGACATTGTTGAGATGGGGACAGACAAATCCACTTCCCTTGAACACCCACAATTTTATCCTACCTTACTATCCTGAAGTGGAAAATGTGTATTAAGATATATAATTTGTGTCAACTACACAGTTTTTATTTACATGCACCTGCTGACAGCCTCAAAAAATAAGATCTTCATTGTGGCCTCCCCTTTAAATTCATCAGTTCTAACGGTGTCAATGCCAGCATTAATCAATTCAGTGTACAAGCTTTGTGAAATAAGTAAGAAATGCATAAATACCAGATGCAGGTACTTCCTACATAGGAAGATATTTTCTCATTTAAACAACACTAATGCAGTAGAATCCTAGGATAAAAGGGCACACAGACATCCTAGTTATTGCATACCAACCAAGGTCTCTCCTCTTGATCCTTCCACAAACTTGTCATGATACTGGTAGGAGCAATTTGTGAACTCTGTATAAGCAATCACTTACAAAAAAACATGTCAGTATTTATCTTTGCCCCTTTTGTTGCCATTTAGAAGCCACCAAAATCGGACAGAGAGAGCAGCAGATAAAACCCATTATTAAACCCCTTGACTAAATCAAGCCCTCTTCAAAAACCTGATGAAAGGGCTAAGCAAGTAGGACTTCAAAATTATGAAAGCTATGACAATTCTACAAAACTACCAGCTACACACCACTAAGGATTTGCCCAAAAAAGCCTTTGCAGGTACATGTGAATACAAATGAATATATGCAAATTTTACAACAAAATAAACGCTAATAGCAACATTTCAAAACACACTATTGAGTTTTCACCTTGTAACCCCCATTAAACTTAACAGGGCTTGCACAGTTAGAATCCCATACAACACACTGCACTCTGAGCTATGCAGTACGCTTCCAACACAGTAAATGCCAGTAGATGCATGCATCACTGCTTTGGCATCAGTGAAACTAAATTAGAAAGACTCATAACTCAGGTACACTGAACTGCTGCATGATTAAGACTAGCACTCATGCTTCCCTCTTCCTTACTTGTCATTGGCCAGATGATAGAAGTGCTTATTCACACAACCAACAGACAACAGGGACGCAGCATCCAAATAGGAAAATATCTTCATCAGCATTTCTGATGGCATGCTGGAAAACAAGAGAAAGAGAAATACCGTTAGACTTGCCTGAAAACTCCAGAAATTACAATGGCAAAGAATTTTTATTCCACATCACAGCAAAAGAAAACTTCTCTCAGCTTGTAAATATGCAGTTTGGTTTCTGATTTGTGTCTCTGATAGAAGACATTTAATTAAAGCAATTCACACCAAGCTATTCAAGTGGCACAGCACAATTACATGAAAAGTTACAGATTTTCATTTTCATTACACTTTGTTAACTTTAACCCAGTTTGACACGAAACTACCTCGTTCAACTTCACTTTCTCACTGCTTGTACCATGACTTTAACTTTTAGTTCATAACCACCAGCATTCGATAAAACCGTGTATACTCGCTCTCCTGAGTGTAGTGTCAGGTCTCAGGATGCACCAGGACAGAAATGTCCTGGTAAAACACTGAGATCACACCCTACCTCATCAAAGTCTTTAAACTATGTGTGTTTAAGGGTGTCATACGGTTTTCATTTACGTCAACAGAAAGATGTGAATTTCAAAATAAGGGTTAAGTGACATCTTGAGAACATTAATGTTTCTGTGCATCTGTAAGGCTGCCTGAAATACAGGTGCTAGCCTAAGTACAACAAGCACAACATAACCTGGAGATAGGCCACCATTATTTTTGTATTAACAGACAGAAACCTCATACCCTTCAAGCAGGATCTGGTAACTGCACAGAAATTAAAAAATATGCTTTTTATACACTAACATTTTAGAGCATGAGAGTATGGTAACATCAAAATCACCATGAAAATATAAGGTGCTGTAAAAGTCAATACCTCAACTGTGCCTCTTGTCCATTTACTACTGTCTCATTTACAGCACTTGCTGATTTACAATACTTTATTCCAGAAGCATATAGCTTTCAAGTGTAGAATTGTAACAATGCCAACACTCCCAGGTTTGTATTAAAACTCAGAAATTCAGTTGCACTAACACAGAAGCAACCATGCAAAAACCTGTATGGTTATTATGTAAAATAACTGAAACACTGTAAGCCCAAAGCAGTTAGTACATGTATTCCAGCAAGAATTTGGAAATGATCCCTTTAAAATCTGCATATTAGCTAAAATTATATGCTTGATTTAGAATTCTCAACAGACCATAATAATTTTCCTTGAATGAACTGAAAGGATTTGTTTTTTCTTTTTTCTCTCATCTTTCACAATAAACTAACAGTATTAGGTATTGAACTGGCCATCCAATGGAGAACAGAGAAATGATTACACAGGAAGCCACAAAATGTTGAAAATAAAGATTATAAGTTAACCTTTCTTGTAACATATTCTTAGATATTTTTTTGTAGAAACATTAACTAATTTTCAACAAGAAAACAACTCATGATTATATCGAAAGTACCCTTTCACTGCCAAACGGAAACATTTACCTCACAGCAAATATGCAGCAGCCACTTTATTCCAAAGCCCTCATTCCACTCCACTATCCTAAGCCTCTTTATACAAGAACAAGCATCAAGAGAAATATCCAAAGTTTAATTCCAAACTGACTTTTATTGAAGTAATAGAATAACAATTTTTATTCTCAACCCAGCCCATGATTTGCAAAGCAATTGTTGAAGGCTTCCTATGACTTGTAAAACCTACATACTTCATATGAACTTAGGAAAGGAGGCAAGGGAGAACCATGCCAGAAAACATTAGGTCAACACAGAGTCACCAAGTAGGCCAGGAAAGCAAATTTTTCAACTCTGAACATCTGAAATGGAAACCTCCAAGGTACAAACACAGTAATTGTAAGCAGTCAAAAGACGGCTTATAGTCTTCAAGGGGTCCTATTCCTAAACTAAAGACATACTCACCTCTCAATACACCAATCAGGTTTTGGTTTTATGGAAGGTGTCAAATACAGACTTCTAATTCCAGCATTTACCGTTCCAGAACAGTCCCCAGGCCTGGCAGCAAAGCTCCTTGGCCTATTTCTAAAAATAAAAAGCTGTTAGGAGTCATATCATCACAAAATTGCGCACACCAAGACAGGATTCAGGGAACACATCATATGGTAACTCACTATTATCAGTTCACAAATTTGAACAATTATCACCAAGTTAAAATACCTGACATCAGGAAGTTATCAGATTTAAACTCACGGGTGTCTCTCCTATAATTAATCTCTTGCAGTGGTCAGAAGGGAATAAATAGTATTGCTTCACCACATCAGCTTGAATCCAACAGAGATCTATAAACATTAGACAGCTGCACCACTGTGGCCACCATAATCAAGCTCTAGATAGGCCCCTGCTGTAAGTCAAACTCGCTGATTAATCTCCTGTTTTGCAACATCACTCCAGAGACATTTTTGAGCCATGCAACTTTGCTAAGCTATTAAAAGATATCAAATAAAACAATTCCTTGAAACTTCCTCAAAACTGACAAGGCTTAAAAAGAATTCCCTTAACTACACAATGGCATCATATTTGAAACAAAGTTTAGTCTCATTTCAGATTTTCCCCTGCTAAAATACTCATAAATCCACAAGATAAGTGTCAGTTCAACAGGCAAGATGGGCATCAATGTTTTTATTGCTCATTAACACATAACAATTTGGACCAAAATTACTTTTACTAAAGAAAGCAACTTTGCATATTTCTAACACAAAATCTTGCAATCCAACTGGCCACACATTTTTTCCAAGTTTTCCGATAGTAAGAACTTTGCAAGCTGTAATTACAAATACTGTCATTAAACCACATAGAAATATTCACATGGAGTTTCAGTCTTAATCAAATCCTTACACTTCACATCCACTGATACCACCAAACAGGCAGAGCTCCCCATATACGCTATTAGTGAGAGTCTGTATTGCCAGCTGACTTTCCAACACCTGGTCAATCCAGCTCTGGGTTTCTAATCAACCAACCCTGCTGAGGGGAAAAAAAAATAATCTAATGTTGAAGTACGCAGGTACCATGTACATTTAACACACTGCTCTTGTTTTAATATTGGTTTATACTAAAAAATAAAAATCAGAAGAAAATAACAACTCTGCCCTACATTATCAACTGTGCTATGTAAAAAAAAAAAAAAAAAATAAATCTGAAGTTTTACTGGGAATTGTTATAACACAAAAAGATATGCACGTTTCAGCTTGGGTGCCAGTCACTGATAGACTAATGAAATTAACAATCACAAAACCAGTAACTTTATATCAAATATGTCCTGGAGGTCAAGCAAATGTTTTATTCATGTATTAAGAAGCATACTTAAGATGATTAGATGAGGCTGTACAACTGCATTTTCTAGAAGCCATTAAAGGAATTCAGAGGCACAAGTCATGTTCAAGAGCAGCAGAACTACCACTTCTCTATCTTTCTGGGCAGCACGTCCCAGGCTATTCTGCTCTGTATCTATGCTGAAAGCACAAAGATACGTAGTTTGGCCATACCCTATAGTGACATGACTACACAGATTCCAGGTACAGGAATAATTCAGATCAGGAGCTGGATCCTGGAGTTTTACAACACACTTCACCTGGGCCAAGCACAACCTGCATTGCCTGTATTCAGTCCTTGCATCCCTCTCTTCATCCCTGAAAGGAATTTCTGAAGTGACACGTTGCCTACACACCCCTTGAAAACTCTGACATAGTATCTACTATAATCTGTATAAGCTTCAATTCAAAAAAAGTACTGTTTCTGCATCTTCCAAAACAAAAATATTTTCAAGGTATAAAGAAACAACAGCAAATCCATTGCATAAACTATTTTTCAGGTATTGTGCATACTAAGACTTGAAATTAGTATTAACAAAATGCTTTTACACCACCTTGACAAACCTTGCCTGGCCGAGTTAAAAATCAATGATGGCAGTTACTCCCCTTTTTAGGCTTCTAGTAACAACTGAGGTGCTCTTGCTTAGAAACACAACCTCAATTGCTATTTCATTAGCTTTCAACTTGCTGGACTCAATTTTGTACCAATATTTTTCATCTTCATACCCTGTAGCACTCGCAATGTGACTACTGGTTTTTTTGCTCATCAGGGAACAAATTGATTTCAAAGAATATAGAGAAAGTTTTAAGTAGTAACAAAACCTGTCTACTTCTCCAAAAGTGAAAGCATTGCTGGGGGATAAACAGAAATGACAGTAACATTTTTCTTTCCCCTCTGCTAACAATTCCAAAGTCATTTTAAAAGGTGGGTATTATCCATTCCATTTACAGGTTAAAAAAACAGGTGGAATCAAACAGCTATGAAACTCAAGGTTCAACAAATGGGTTAGCAGGAAAAAAAAACACCACCACCTTCCTCAATTTTGCTTCTAAGACTGGTGCTTTACATTTTTGGAAGCTGAACCTGTACTCTAGGTGTGATAAAAATTGACTGTTCATTAAAATATTTAACCTTGTAAACCAGGCTTAATATGCATAAAGAATTTGTACTAACGCAAACTGTATGTATTGCCAAACAATCTCACCCAGTACCAGTTGTTTACCAGGAGAAGGGAAACCGCAACTCTGTAACCTTTTAGATTGCCACGTCTGCCCAGCAACAACTAAGACATGTGCAGAGTACCGTCAAAAACAGGAGACTGAGCTGCTTAAAAGGGAGAAACGAGACCCTGAGAATTTGCGACAGTTGGCGGGACGGTGATCCCCCTGTCGCCCAGCGCTGTATTACCCTATCCTTTTTGCTTGCTGCAATTAATAAATTTCTTAATTGACTACTAACCGGCTGGTGTGGCCTCTCTATTGATAACAATTGAAAATATATGAGAGGAAAAAAAGGACACAAGATCTATAAGCAACTGATAATACGATCTTAGAGTTAACTTTTTTGCTAGCCCAGCTTAGGTGAGACCAGCTGCAACTTGTGCGTGTCCTGCTGTTGAGGATGGGCTTCCACTTGCTGCCCTGGCAGCAAAGAGAAAGGACTGCATGGGCAGTTTTCCCTACATCTTTACAGGAGGTTTGCCAGGCTCCCTGCAAGGAGGGAAAGACTAAGATTTTATGTCCAAACCTACTGCAGAGCAACAACACTAGAACAAAACACCAAAGATGTTATTACCGTTTAATTAAATTTGGGCAGTATGGGGCAGGAGAGAGGAGACAATTATCTTTCTGTAACCACAAAGCTGGGAAAAAAAACATGGGAACAGTAAATATAGAAAAAAGAACAACCCAAATGCACTTTACTAACTCACCGCAAAACACCCACATGGTACCCACTGTTTCAGCCTGGAGGCAGGTTTCTCTTTCCAGCTGCGGAGCACAAAGCAGCAGCACCCTGGGCTGAGCTGCAGCCCTGCCTCGGATACAGGCACTCAGCTTCACAGCTGAAGCTTGGTCAGTGAAGATGACACCATCCTCCCACCAACGTAATGCATTGCTCACCAACAGCATACATGGCACCAAAGCTGCCTTTAAAACACTCTGTGCAGTGGGAGAAAGGAACAGAGCTGGGTTTTTTTTTCCCCTTTAAAAAATCAGGTTGCAACTACCAGCCAATTAATTACGGTTATATGGATGGTGGGGACACACACATCTGAGATTTTTCTGATAAGCATCTCAGGAAACAAATGCAGTTGCCAGTTGTCTGTGGGTCACCAAGCAGTATCATCTTTAATGTCCACAATGACACTGAAATTTCATTTCCCCAACCCTCAAATATGAACTATTGTATTCTACTTGCCTTCTGGGAAAGCACAGTAATTTATTTTTATTCCCCCTCTCTCAAATCCACTGCCTGCTGTGACTCCTTAAATATCTATCCGGCCTTTCTCTCTCCCTTGATTTTTACAGGATGCAGTCTAGGCAATCTCTATGACTGTTAAAAAAATAGGTTTTATTAAAGAAATGAATGCATAATTCTCCCCTTCGTTCCTCTTCTACCTGCATAAAACCTAGATATCGAATTGGTTTCAAGGGAAAAGCAAATGTTTATTTGGTGAGAATAAAGGAGAGGGAAGAAGAAAAAGCAGCTCTAGTACTGAATCTATTGTATCCCATCAGGTTGTTAATCAGTCCCACTACCAATGTATTTTCCAGTAATGTGCATGCCTGTGTGGGAAAAACAAGATAAAGAAAGCAAATTCTGAGCATCAGTAATAATTTGCGGGTGGTTTCAAAGGAAGTGGGGTCAAATACTCCCAGGTGTAAGACTACAACACCCACATTCTATCATTCTTAGATTTCAATACATGAGTTTGTTATCCAGTTTATTAGGAGGGCACCTTTGTAAAAAAGGTGACTTTGCCTTGATGACTACCTGTCAGTTAATTATCAGTGTGTTTCCAAGTGCCTTTTACAGTTTGCTTATCCTTTCGTTTCCAAGCAAGGAAGTACTGAAATTCTTTAGAAAGAGAATATGACATCATAAGAAGGTTGTGCAGAAGCTCTCCCTGTATGTCCATTTATATTAGTCTCATCATCCATAACAAGTGTTTAAAAAGCAGAAAAACAACCATGATGCATAATGCATTGTGTCATGATGCATAATAATTAAAACCCCTCCCCCAGCTCCTGAGGTTTAAAATCTTTCCAAGTAAGCATTTTAGCATAAAGGCTTTGACAAAAACACCATTTAGGGACTTTCAAATTTACAGCTATGCAATTTGTCATCATTTATATTAGCAAGAAGGTTTAAAATAAAACAACAACGAAAGGAAGATAATACAATGCAATTTTGCACTTGATGAATCTCCTGTTGACTAAAAACCCCTATGCCTGGCAGTCAGAAAAGTTATTAACCTGCCAAATTACAGATGGAATTGGTGTATTTTTCACCCAGAATTCTTTAAGCAGAAGAATATAGACTATCCCATGCTCAAGTATTAGCAAAGGTTACTTGCCTTTGGAATATTGATTAGCACAACCCTCGTGAGAATTATTTCACTTTTCCAAAGCAAATTAAAGATCTGAAAAGCAATTCTCAACTTAACTTCAAATGCAGTTATTTAAAAATGGATGATTAACGCAATTACTGCCTGGCGCAGAGAGCACAGCTTTCCAGAGGCAGCCAGTGGAATTCACGGTTAACACTGAAATCAGATTACCTTGAAAGAGTTCCCTTGATCCAGGGAAGAAAAAAATAAAATTGATACCTGGGAGCTTATTTCTCGCCTGAATAGCACATATTTCCTTCTAAACCGTGAACTGTATTGCAGTTAGATGTGCACACACTCTAGCTCAGGTTTTCCAGGTTTTTCAGACTAAAGTACATGGAAGCAATTTATTTGTTTGCATCCCTATGACTTGTTCTTCATTCACCCCCAAGGTTTTCCAAGTGCTTGCTGAACAATGCCAATGTTGCTTAAAATAAGCATTTCTGCAGGCTATTTTCTTTAGTAATGATTCACTAGACAATAAATTAATTTGGTTTTCTTTTGGAATTCCATACAGCAACCACCAGCATGGAGTATACATGTCATGTCCCTGAGCACAATTATACTAACATCTTCTGAAGAAGAACACCCTCTTTATTAACAGGCGAGGAACCAGCACCAGTACAAGCCAAGTAAATTTCCCTGACATCACATCTGAAAACACACAGCAAAGCAGGGATTTGAGCTTAGGTCTTCTAAGCTGTAATGCCTAACCACCTAACGCTGCTCTTCTGCCTAGTTTTGAAGCCATTAAGATCAAATATAATTTCAAAATCAATGCAGAAATATTTCCACTGAAACTTTATGTCACTGCTAACTCAGTTTTAAAACACCAATGCACGCTTCTGCTAAAATAAGGATTTGATAACACTAGTAATACACATTTCAGCGGTAATTATTTTAGTCCCATTTTTTTCCTATTTCAGGTCCTAAAAATGTACCAGTTTAAAATCTTTACCAGATAGCATAAGTGATAATGAGCTGTAAATCCACAGAACTAAAATGTTGCTGGGAGCACTACTTATGACTTGTCAATCAGTATGTCTACAAGTATAACAGTAGTCTATAAAGTGGTGGGGTTTTTTCTGCAATCACAAAAATTAGACTGCAGATTATGAACACAAAATTGCAAAAGCCCACGTGCCTTCTGTTTTAATAGTTCCATGAAATGGTCATACAGTAACTTTCTTACTTATTGACCAAATGTGATGACTCAATGATTATTTTTTTCTTTTCTGAATGAAGATAAAGGCATGCTAGCAAATGTGAGCCATGATTCAATACTCTATTGTGTGGTATTTCATACTCCGATTTCTTAATTAATTGGGCACCTGTGTAACAAACATAATTGTCAGCCAGACCCAAAAACAAGGAGCTACAGTCAATTACAAGGAATTCCTTGTTACGTGTACTAGAATATTTAAGACTTTTCCGTAAGTTGACAGAGCAGAAAATCAGGTATCTCTATTAATGTTTATTACTTAGGAAGATCTCGAGAGGCTAGAATGCTGCCTCAATCTTGTTTCCTGGGTCACCACAGCATTCTATGATGTGCAACAAACTATGTATTGCCCATTCCAGGCAGAAGAAATTTGGGCTTATGACTGTTTAGCAGTTAGAATTCACATACAAGAGGATGTGAAAAGCATTTCCAGCTGCACTTATTGCTGGGGTGGGGGGAAGAAAGTCTATATAGAGAGGCCTCTTTCCAGTAGCACAAACCCATCGTGTCCTTCAGGTGTTAATATTTGCCATAGCATCATCCAGAAAGGAGTCTTGATTTTGCCACAGTACTTCAGAGTTAATTAATTGTGGTTATAACATTCTTATTCTGGAAAAAAATCCCAAAAGATCACTTACATGTAGGAAAAAAGCGCACACTAGGTCACCACCAGCTGCTCACAAGCCCACACATACACAGCAACGGTGTCATGCCTGAATGGCTACCGCAGAGGAGGCCAGGCCTAACAGATTCTTTTAGGAGCCAATTCCTCGTGTGGTTTAGGTCATATTGTGCAGGGTTTGAGGGCTAATGCAGCCACTTTTAATCAGATATAATAAACTAGTTAGGGTCTCATAAATGAGAGGATTAAAATGGTTCAGGTACACCAACAAGGTACACTTTCACTGTTTTGCTAATGCATTGCTGTTCACATGACTTGCCCCTTGAGAACTTCAAATGTAAAAGGACATGTTTTCTCAAATATTTGCAGATTATGATCATGTAACAGAGCACGACTATTGAAACACCACTTTACTAGGACCTTCACATTTGTTACAGACTATCATGATCAAAAGTAATTTCTGTTAATGGTTTTGTAGAAGTACATCCATTCATTTTGAAATTGCATGCCAGACTTCGTTTTTGAGGTTTTACAAAATTATTTTTCTATGATATTTTCTCAAAGAAGTTTATTTGCTAGAGTTGCCAGTAAAACATAACTGGTCCCAGATGTAAGATTTCTGGTTGGTAAAATTAAATCACTTCAATTCTCTTTTCTGTGGAAATTTCATTGATCTGATCTGTGATCTCTTTCTTTGCCAGAAAGCATTTTTCTGAATATCCTTTCTAACCATTCTCCCCTATACACACCCCAAGCTGATAAAAGCAAAGGCAGAACTTGAAAGAAATATTGACTTTGTAGAAGCACATTTATTTTCATTAAGTCAGTTTTTCCAAAAGGGAATAAAAGTAAGTCACTCCAAGTGTTTGAATCCAAGCTTCTTTCTAGCAAAGCTAAAGTAAAATTTCTTATTCAGTTTTAGTCATCTCTGAGGATGTATCATCCCTGCATATTTACATTTCTGGCGTGTCTAGGGAAGGGCAGAAAGGGGAAAGGTAGGAGAAAAATCAGTTAAAACAGGATAAATCACTGTCCTAACTTTCAAATCGATTTGTTGGGACTGACAGGTGCTATTAGATGGCACCAGAGACAGCCCTGGACAGGAAAGGGGAGGACAGCAGGATGAAATAGACTTTCCTTACGAGGTGAGAGCTAGTACTGCATTAGCCATTGTCAATGCAAAAGGAAAAACCAAAAGACAGGAAAATTTACATTTCTGTGCCCTCCAGCCAAGAAAATCTTCCACACATGGGTGGTCCAGAGTTTAAGTGCATACAGTAGCTAAATAGTTTAGATTCACTAATTCCACTTTGAAAATACAGCATATGGGTTACACAGTGTTTTTTGTTGTTTTTTTTTCTACTCTCCCCAGACAATCTTATTTCTGCTCTGTTTAGTTGTTGTTTCTAGGCATTACTAATTGTCATTCATGGCAAATACAGTCAGCTGCTCATGGACCCAAGTCCAAGAATTAGCTGCTGGGGTTTTTTTGTTTTGTTGTTGTTGTTGTTAAAGAAAGTGTCCAGGTTTGTGCTAGAGACCATTTTCTCATTCTAATACCCTCCTGTCCCACTCTCCCTTGATATATGGAGAACAGTTACTGTAGACAGCACAGAACTGCTTTTTGCAAGGTGCAGGAGATTTTCAGAGAGTAAGACTGGACAGGACTCTGACTGCATGTACTTCTTCCAGACTACATATTGACAGGAGCTGGGGGCAGTCTGTAGCTGCACCTGATACAAGCCATACTTGCAAGCAGAAACAAGGAGGGAGTCAATAACGTTTTCCTAAGCCCACCACATGCCTCACTGTCCAACACACGAGTGGCAATTGCAGGGGCGGTGGGGGAAGAAGTTTTAGCAGTCAATGATGCACACTAGATACACAGGCAGGTTGGTGAGTGGGATAAGGGTACCAAGAAAAAACGTTGGGGTGATGGTCTCCCCAGTGCTGGCACAAGCTTCAGGTCTCACTAGAAGGAACGAGCTGCCTCAGCTTGCAAGTCTGTTCTTTCTCTTCTCCCCTTATCAGATGCAACCACATGCAGCCCTGACCACCCTATCACAACTCCAGCAACTATGAAGAACAACCTGATCTGAAGCAACCAAGCTGATACTGACTTTAAATCAACACACTCAACTGTAATCAAATCAGCCCCAAATACATTGAGAAAGTGTAAAGGGCAGGGAGAGAAGCAGAGAGAGTGAGCAAGAAAAGGTTTACATCCATTAAAACCAGTCAAGGAAGAGTGACTGTTTCCCAGAATGGACAATATAAGCATCAGGGGGAACACCAACAGTCGGACAAATCTGCTGGTACTAGAGGCTGTTTCAGTATATGCCTGCATCAAAGAATAAGAAAACCTTCGATGCCAGGTTTAAAAATGAAGAGAAAGTTCATCAAGTTTCTGTGCAAGACCTAGGAGACTTTAACTGAGGTCAGAACTGCATGACATCCCATGTCCCACCCCTCCTGAAGACAGAATCCCTTTTTATCTGTTTGCAGCTATGTGAAGGTGGGAAGTCAGACTAACTACTGTCCAGATATATTTGAAGCAGAGCTCGGTATATATCAGAGGAGATTATATGTCTAAAATGGCAACCACTTATATTGTAGACCTGGAAGATGTCATCCTATCCACTGTTACCAGATTCTATATGAAGATATCACAGGAAAACATGGCTTAAGCAGATGTTGCCAATAGCCAGAAGAGTCTTGTATTTTTGTATACAATAGGTTTGGCGAGGTTGCCCTTCGTTCTTAGCTTTCCTTTGCTTCTCCAATGCAAAACAGTGCTGACCTCTGCTGCTAGATTATCAGCATGTGTACTTACTAGGGAAAGAACAAGGACTACACAATAACACAGAGATGGCATTTTCAAAAGAGGAATTCATATTCTGCAGCATGAATACCCAACAACTGCACATTTGAAGCTCTAAGGGTATTTATATACATCTAAAAGAGCACTTGTCAGGTGGGCATAGACAGTGTCCCTATTACACAGACAGGGAAATGAGTTAAGGACTTAAAAGGGAATAGTTTGGAGTATCTCATCCTCCACAGCCATTTTGCTAGCTGCCTACCTGGATATCCTTCCCCTACACAAAGATCACCTCTACAAAGCTGACCTCCGTCTGCTGTGGAAGACCACACAGCGAACATTTACCATAAAGAAAATGAGCAGGCACACAACTAGTTCACACAGAATACCTAACATGCCCCACACACACATTTCAGCTTATTTTGCAGTAACATCCTCAGGTCACAAGCTTAAGTAGCTTACCCAAGGCTACGCAGAGTCTGAGGACCCATCCACATGGGGATACTCAGGAAATGAATCTGAAATTAAACTTTAAAAAAGAATGAGCTAAGCAGCATCCTAAGCTAGCACTTTCATTTAGAATTAGAGCCTTAATTCAGCTTAGCCTAATTCTTTCAGTTCTAAAATGGGGATGTTGACACAAGCCTACTTCCAGATCTATTTATCTGAATCGGTTGAAGGCATTACTGCCTCCAGCTAGTCATCACTGCTTTCCAGATGAAGGTTTCTACCCCACACAACTGTGATTCACGTGAGCAGTCCTGCTTACAGACAACTGTATCAGCTGCAATTTAAACCAGGAGGTTTTCATTCATCTGGCCTCCTACAAAAGGAATCAGGGATCACTCACACAAACCACTACTCCTGCAGCAACCTGCAGGGGCAATAACCCCTCCCAGCCAGGTAACAGTTTACAGAACAAACACCTGCCCACATTCTGGTTGGAGGGACTAAGTAAATGGCACAACTGCCTGGGATGGGATACTCACTCGACTAACCAAGGCAAAAGCGTAAACTGGTGAGCCAAGGGTGAGAGTGAGGCTCGTGGGGTTGGGCCCCCTGGCAAAGGATGAAGCTGTTCATTGGTAAGGTATAGATTTTTTTAAACTATAAGCTTGATGAGATCTCAGTATTCAATCACTGCTACAAAGATGCACTTTAAAGACCAATAGTCTGAAGGTGCTTTTGGCCTCTATGACTGTAATTATAGAGACTCATTTACCCCATGTCGTTTTACAGCTGGTAATAGATTGTAGCATGCCAGTCACCTCACAGGTAAATTTGTTTCCTAGACACTCTGAAAGGAGGAAAATAAGATGTTATAGGAGCTCTATGAATCTCTGACAGGTTTTAAGGTAAATAAAGGGAGGGAAGAGTGAAGAGAAAACATCCTTTACATCCCTATTCCCTTGCTCTACCTTCCCACACCTGGAGTACAGAAAAGCAAAATCCCCCTAGACAGGTCTTGGCAACCCTACGTTCAATCTGTCTCACACTTCCCCTGAGAAAAATTCAGGGGGAGAGGGGTTGCTCCATGATGCATGTTTTTTGCACTGTTGAATGGAAACAGACCAAAGGATTTAAATTTAGCATCCTCTCTCTGAACTCAGGCTACTCGTTACTATCAAATAGTCTCCGACAGAGGAAGACACTGGTGTCTACCCCCACAAAAACAGAGAAGTCAGTTAATGCATCTAGCTGTGTTAAAACATGTTTATATTTAATATTCAAAGCCAAAGTACCACCTCTTTACAAGTTTTTTTTATTGTTGTTTTTCTTTTTCTCCAATATCTAGAATCTAGTCGCGTGACATTAGATAATCTAAAAATGCAGGACCTCAAAGACAAAGAAAGCAATACTGCAGCTAAACCTTAATCTCTTTCAGCACCAAGGTTATAAATTCAGCGTGTTCTCCATTCTACACCCTTGCTGGAGATTATCTCCTACAGATGACATGCAAAAATAAACCTGGATGAAAAGGGAGCGGAAAGCAGGTAGCAGGAGGAAAAACAATCTTCTCTCTCTCCCTCTCACACACAGAAACAATTTGTTCTGCAAAGAAAAGAGTCTTCTGGACCAAAAATGTATTTCAGCTTTGAAAAAGGGAGAATTATTTGGGGGAGATACCACTCAGAATGGAAACAGATAGGGGATTTAGCTGCACCACAGTTTTTTGCTTTGGTAAATTGTGAATGGGATGTGAGGTGTAATTAACAGAAAAAAGCTTGGACCCTTTTTCCCCCCTTTTTTAATCCCAATGAACATTCAGATCATATAGGGGGAACCTATATATTTTTGGTTCTGTTCAGTAAAGTAGGAAAACAAAAAACCCTTTCCTCTGTTTCTCAACATCAGAAGTAACCACCGTGGGTTTAATATGGAAAATCCATTAGGTACCGGAAAAGGCAAGAGCGTCGTATCAAGCTGCAAACAGGAACACTTAAGCACAAGGCATTCAGGCGATGGAAATGCATTCAGAGCGTTTAGCACATAGGATTAATCGAATTATAATTTAATCATCTGATCAAACACTAATTAGCATAATCACTTGAGGGGAAAAGCTGCTAGAGGAACAGATGAAGAAACACCTTGGGCATCCAGCACATTTTAATGACACAAGATCATGCACAGATATATTTTTCTTTCTTAATAAAACACAACAGAGATTGAGGCTCGTAGTGCTGAAGAAGCAGTTGAAATATTCCAGTCCTAGATCACATACGGTTCTCCAGTATGGAAGATGCTGAAGCTAGGTTTCCAAACTATAGTTTATTCAGATTTAAGGAAGAGCTGTAAAACCACAGGAACACTACACTACCCTGGTTCACCATATGAAGACTTGAGCATGTGCACACATTTTAGCCCCCAGTGTTTCCATTATAATCATCCCTTACTGTTTCCCCCAGAGTCTCCCACATGATGTTTAACTATAGATTGCTTAGATGACCTTCAGGAATACAGCAAAGTATCAGCATCCTTCTACAAACTGCATTTGAAGTAATTAGTCTAAATCAGCTGGCTGTTTTTGATTCAGTGTGGGGGAGAACAGGAAAGCAAGAGATATTAAGAGAGCTTTTCTGTTTCATATTGTCTAGCTTTCCTGGTAAAATCATGCCACTTTTGAAAAGCAGAGATCTGGAGAGCAGAAAAATCACCTCCGGTGCTCACCCATACAATAAAACGACACCTGTCTGGACAGTGGGCAGGAAGAGATGTATGGACAGAAGGAAGACTGGAAGACTATAGGGAAAGGAGGAATGGGGGAAGCACAGTGTTGGGGGAGAGAGGATCTTAGGAGGTGTCGTTTGTTTGAATTTTTATACAAAATGATGTAAATGAATTATTCTTAATAAGTCTTTAGGTTTTCAAATGGGTAATTCTTCTGGGCACTGAAAACATTTAAATGTAATGATCTGCAACATTTATGGATAAGATTGGACCTGGAAACAGTTTCCTAGACTGTTATGTAAGGAAGCAAAATGATGAGCTGCTTACCTGCATTTTAAAGACATCAGATCATACAGGCTCAACTGAGAGCTAATTTAAATTGATTACATCCCTCTTACAGCGCTATTACTAATAATCCTTTCAGCTTCTCAGAATGACTGTACATTAATAAAGTAACCAGTCACAGCACAGGGCCAGTTTAGCCCAGGATTTCTCCATACTGGGCATCCCAATATGTGCAATCAGTACACACAGTCTGGAAACTCTCACAAGAGTAGTGTGCAGCTTGCCACTGCAGGTGATGATTTCAGAAAACATTCTGGCAATAGAGAGCTGCATATGACTTAAAGCATTGTCATACTTTTAGTAAGAAAAGTGACTGATGGATGAACTAATAAAAGGTAATAAATTAGTTTCTCACTGGCATAAAGGTAGAACCACCATACCACGTGCTTTCCTGGCTTAAAGACAGATACATATACCAGCATACATGGAGTCCACGGAAGTAATTTCATTAAAAAGTTTCAAAGTTATGTTTTCCAAAATATCTTGCTTGTTTAAAATACCTAGCTTTAAATTCTTGCTTGTTTCTTTCCAAACAAAACCTTAATAGCAAAGCCAGGGGATTTTGCTTCACCTCACAAAAACTGCAGTATGGCAGAGTGGAGCAACACAGAGCTGGTAACACTCCTCGAGACTGCACTATGGTCAGAGATAGGCTGGAATACACGACAACTACCACCATCTCCACCAAACTCATCCCTAAATCTCCCTTCTCTTCCCGCCTTCTGAGAGAGCAGAAGTCCTGAGCCAAATGGCAACATCTCCTACTGGTATCGGAAGTGCATCTCCCCACGTTCTACCTTCTAACCTCATAAGAGTACCAGCACTGTGCCATGGCATAATGCATCGTTTTCCACTTGCTAACGCACATGCCTTAGGAAATGCCAGCACTAAGGTGATCAACCAACTTTAATCCCCTATGCCAATTACTGCAATGTGCGTCCACAGCAGGGACTGAAAGTAACAGAGATGATGTGGGGAAGAAGAGACATAGTGGGCAAAAAAAAAGCCTATTATCTTTGAACGTGGCAGAGACAGAAATACAACTTACTGATCCAGAAAGTTCTCAGAACTTCTTAAAATTAAGTAGCAGTTGGACTACTATCATTTAGCTGTGAAAAATGTTATTTTAAATCCGCATTAGCCAGCATTCTTCTCTTCTATAGAAATGCATTTTGAGATGTGGTGGGAATACTGTAATTGCTTTTATCCACTAGGGACTAACCTTTGAACATAATAAACATGCACTGAACTGCTACAGCTGCAGTGTCTTCAGACAAGCATTTCTTTTCCTCTGCGTTGCCTTCATGTGTGCCACCAGTTAAGACACTGAAAAAGGCCACTAGCTCTATCACTAGTGAAACAAACGCAGCTTGAGTGCATGTAGCGCTTTAACAGGACAGTCACATCCCTCTGAAGTTGTACTACTCCTTCTCAAGCATGAACGCACTAGCTAAAGGCAAAAAAACAGTGAAGAAAGGAAGGCATTTGGACATAATTTTTACTCTAGACTAGGACAGAAAAGCTAAAACCTAAACTTTCCTTTCCTCCCCAGGGGAAAAAAAAAAACCAAAACGTATCTCTATTTCCACGTTCCTTACTCCAGGCTGTGTTCCCACCATACCTGTACAGTCTTCCTCAGGACTTGCTAAGCAAGCGGCTCTCCCATTTGTTGTAGAGACAAAGAGCTGCTCTCCAGTGGAGCAGCAACCTGGTGACTTGGCCGCATCCAGAGAGAGCCCCAGGAGCAAGGCTGGCCATTCAGGCACGTGCACTGAGCAGAGCCCATCCAAACCTGCCAGTTCCAGCTCTCAACAACTGACCAGAAAATCACGACTGCCAGTGTTTCTCTGAAAACCTGACAGCTCAGCATCTTTTTGAGGATTAATTTTCTCCCTCCTGCCCAATAAAGGGGCTTAGCTCCTTCCTCCTTCACTCAAACAAGAGACTTGCACATCCTACCGTACAGCCACACTGACATTCATAGGATTGCTTTCCATCTTTAACCCCCTCACTCCCCCAAATCCATTTGTTGCCTCAGAGGAAAAGCTTTTAGGGACTAGAGAAACGGTTTTGCTATCAAAGTAAATATAAGCAACTGCAAGAATGAAGTGGAGAGAGGAGGGGTTGTAGGCCTCAAATTAAGCATGTGTCACAGATGAAATGGCATGGGCTGACACAAATGAAAGAAAAAATCTGAACACAGCCAAGTGAGGGACAAGGGCAGTCAGGAGTCTGAGCTCCCTCTCGCTAGGCACAGCAGGATCCATGCAGAGCACCAGCTCCCTCCCTGGCACAGACCAGAAGCCAAGACTGAGTCACGGGGACCTGCCCCAGGGAGTCCCAAAGCCACACACTGTTTTGTTCCCCACCCACAGCTCCTGCTCACAAGGCAACAGGCTCAACCTTGCCTTCCCCACTGCAAACTGATGCCAAGACTCCAGAGCCTCCTGCCGTAAGCTGTCCAGCTCAGATCCAGCCTTCAGAGACCTCCCTCCTGCTGCCCCACAGGTCATCATGCTCTTTGAGTGCCCTTCTTATCGCACCTTGCAACGCTGTCATGATACCCATGTAGTCTCAAGCTTATCCTTCTTCCCTCTTACCTTCCCTGCTAAAAATCCTGTTCATAGCCCCTTCCCTCTCTCTCCCCTAAGCATCCATTTTGTATTTTTTAAAATATATATTTATAAAGCTGAAAGCAGAAAGATCCAGCCAAAGCTGACATGACAAAAAACATGGCAAGCATCACCTATCACTCAAGTCCCATAAAGAGATGAACCTTTACTCTCTATGCTTCTCCTCTTTTCCCTTGCAATGATAAAAATCTGTTTTCTAGAACCCCTGCACAACAGGGCTGTGGAAAACATTGTCATGGTAGAAGAGAAACCTTCAGGTCACACAGCAAAACTAGAGCAAGGAAAGTTTCTCAAATATATACAAATAAAAGCATGAACTGGTATAATGCAAATCATTACTCTACACATTTGGGAATCACTTTACTATGCCAAAAAAAGCCCTTTACCTTGTCTACAGGTGGATCTAGAGAACTTGTGCTTCAGTGACAGCCTCCCAAATGACCTCCTTCGTATCAGGACATAGCAAATGCCTCACTTTGTAACTGCGGCTGCAACTCAAATAGGTTAACCTGTCTAGAAATAATATTGAACTGGCTTTTAAACTGCCCCACAGAAAACCCACCTAATGGGAGGAAGAGACTTCGCTGGAGAATGTGCAGTACATGCAGGACCTGCTGGATAGTGAACCACAGAAGGCCTTTTCTGTTTAAACTGAGGTCCACCTAAAGCCTGGTTTGCTTGAACATCTTTTCCACCAGGATCCCATTCCAGATATCAGAATGTGCTCTTCATAACAAAAAGGACTTTGTCAAGGACTTCCTCTGTCCTTAGCTCAAGCCAGAAGTGGTCTGACAGCACGTCACATGCTCACCTCTTAGTTTTCAAGAGATGACTTTATGCATTCACAATACTTTCCTGAGTCAGGGCCAAAATTCCAAATAACAATGCTCCCGCAGAAAACCCCAAAGACTTCTGAAGGTAATACTGCAAAACAAAATCAAAACCAAAATCAAACACACACACACAAGATAAAAGCCAACCACACAATAATTTCTGATAAAAAAAACAATCATGCAGGAGAATTTAGCAAAAGCCTGAGCTTACACGTCATGAATCACCTTTCCACAGTCTGGGAAAAGCAACCAACTAGCACTTTTAAGGTTTTTTTTACAAGTCATTTAAGGATTGAAGTGCATATAAGTGCATATAAATGACGTGGTCGTCATTTGTGCAGTCCAGTACGCATTGCAACAACAACATATGGGTTCCTCCAAGTCTGCACATTTCAGTATCCCTGAGGAAGTAAGCCTCCTCTGTCAGCTTAAACAAGAGCCACACATCAAAGACTTACATTTGGTATTTGAAACCCATACTAACTACTAAACCTCTAGGAAATTCTACTGAACAACAACATATTATCATGGAGATGCTTCTAAAGAACAGAACTGAAAACAAACACTTCCATCAAGTCCCATAATTCTGTGGCACCTATAAACTGGGGCCATGGAGGGCTGCCACTCTAAAATGCTGCGAGACAGACACCCTTAGTGTGCAGGCTTAGCATAAGCCACTCACTTGCAAAAACACATAGAATGATTTCACGCCAACAGATATTTATATAGACAGAGCAACCCTATGATCTTATCTATAGAATCACTGTGAGTAGATTATGTAGATAGGCAACTATTCACAGCTACAGTGCAACATGATTATATTCTATTTATATTGAAAGATCCCCAGTCCTTTCAAGAATTATGTTTCTGATATTCTAAAACAATGAAGGGCTCCCCAAAATTTACTCAAAAAATTACTTTAGATGACAGAAAGTTACTAAGAGTAATTTTTAGCCTAGTACAAACATAAATCTTAAGCCATAAATCTTCTGCATGGGATTACTGTGTAATTAATTGGAAGAAAATAGCATCAGAATACTTAGACAAGCAAAGCAAATGCCAGATTTTCCAAACACAGTAGCAGTTTAAGCAATTAAAAGCTATATAGATTTCCGGGGGGTGGAGGGGTATAAATATATATAGATATTTTTTTTAAATCTCAGAAGGAACTGTATCCCTGACATACTAGATTAAGAGCCACATGAGCAGGATGGCTGGTCTTCAGCTCACATGGTTGTATGCACATAGAGGCTTTGAACGTTAACCAGGCACAAAATTTCTCAGGTGGTCCTTGCATATGCCTTTCTATCTGCCACATCCGACACGTAGCAGGATGCGCTATTTTCAGGTGTACTCTCGGGCTGCCCCATGGCCCATGCTCCTGTGCTTATGAAGGGTCTGCCCTTCTGGAAGCTTCGGCAGAGAAACATCAGTGATTCAGCTCGGGTCGCCAGGCTGCTCTCTCCCTCAATTACTAGGAAGCTCCAGGGAGGCTGGTGTTTAGTATGGAGGTGACTCTCTTTCTCAAAGCCGTTGCATTTAAAAATGGCTTTCTATAAATAGGATTGCTGGCTCACTCTTAAATCTTACTCCCTGCCTTCTAAGTAAAAATAGCTTAAATAGGGATGCTGGGAAGACTTGTTAATCTTTGTCATCCTGTCTGTCCATCCTTTCCTTCTTTCCTTCCTCAGTAAGGATCATAACATTTGTTGCACACTCCACTATGAAAGGTATGTATTGATGTACCATAGTTCCCCTTTTTCTGATGGGTAAACCAATGCCTAATTGGGGATGGGGGGGGGGGGGGGAAATACTTATGAGGTAATAAGAATTTTTTCATGAATGGTAGTATAAAAAGAAAAGCAATAGCAAGAAAAGCTCACGGTGCTAACAAGTGCCTGAGGAATCCCTGGCTTGTTCTTAAAGAGGTTCTCGTCTGTGCTCTAAAATATTGTGCTGTGAAAGGCTCTTATGAAATACCTCCCATTTTATGTTATTTTATTTTTGAAAACAGCAATTGTTAGATGAAATGCCTTTAAAAGACAGGGAGGTGAAGACCGAGAAGATAGGGTTTCTTCTGAAGAATAACATAATTTGAAATCTTAATTTCATTGATTTCATAACAGGTTAAAGGAAAAGGAAGCGCTGATTAAAAATGATTGTGAAATATCTCAAACTATATTGTGAAACAAGTAATTTAACTGCATACACCTACACATTCACCTTGAAACAAGTATTCTGATCTACAGACCTGTATTGCTTGAACAGAATTTTTTAGTAGTTTTAGAGTTTCAATGCCTCAAAAGAAGTAACATTTTAAAAAAAAATCAAATAGTTGTACCTTAGAATAATTAAGTTGAATATAATGCTCTCCTTTCTCCAGCTTTTAAAGTGAAAGCTAGAATTAATGTCTTTTCACTGCAAATCTGAGAGAGTCCTAGACCAAGAGATTAATAAATGGCATACTCCAGCTAAAATCAAAGACTAAATGAGTGGTATGTTCTAACAGGCCTTGATCCTATGCACATCTTAACTTGTTAACTAAAGCAAACTTTAAGAGGAAAGGAAATAGGTCCATCTATTTTGCTCCTCAATCCACTACCCCCCACCCCCAACGTTTCATTTCATTGCTTTTTGGTTTTTTTGTCACTTGAATGCTTACTAAACAGGTAAAGATTATTTCCCCACCCTAAACAACCCAGACACATGAAACAGCAGCATATTCCTTAAGACACTCATCCAGGCAAAGGCAAAAAAAGTTGAGGTCCAACCTAAGCCCAGCTGCTCCTGTAACTGGAGCCTTACAGCTCATGAGCTGGAGGAAATTTCTGGATGAGCTACTCAATGCCCACAAAATTTCCCCTAATAATTCGATTTATCAGTATATTACATGACAAAAGTTAACTCAAAACCAAACAAAATGAAAATGAAATTCTAAACTTTTCTGGATGCAGCAGCACTGAAGAGATGCCACCGAGACACACCTCAAATACTGTGTTCAGTTTGGGGCCCCTCACCTCAAGAGGGACTTTGAGTTGCTGCAGCATGTTCGGAGAACAGTGAAGCTGGTGAAGGGTCTGGACCACGGGTCTTATGAGGAGCAGCTGAAGGAACTGGGGTTGTTGAGCCTGGAGATGGGGATGCTCAGGGGAGACCTCGCTCTCTACAGCTGCCTGACAGGAGGCTGTAGGCAGGTGCACGTTGGTCTCTTCTCCCAAGTAACAAGCAATAGGACAAGAGGAAACGGCCTCAAGTTCCACCAGGGGAGGTTTAGATTGGGTATTAGGGCAAATTTCTTCACTGAAAGGGTGGTCAAGCACTGGACCAGGCTGCCCAGGGAAGTGGTGGAATCACCATCCCTGGAGGTGTTTAAACAAGCCGTTGATGCAGTGCTTAGGGAAGCGGTTTAGCGGTGGACTTGGCAGTCCTGGGTTAACGGTTGGACTTGGTGATCTTAAAGGTCTTTTGCAACCTAAACGATTCTATGAAATGACAGTGCAGAGCTGTAATTGACCTAACAGGGTTTGGGTTTTTTTTTTTACCATTCGTGGAAATAAACTTCAATTTAAACCGTTACCAAAAACACTTTCATTGTCACACACATCTGCTATCCAGTGCTGTGGAGGAAAGACAGCATCCCCCAGTTCAGAAGTTTAGTGGGCATTGATAGAAAAACGCAGACAAAATGCCTCCTTCGGGCGCTGTCTGTTCCCACGGCTGTTCAGACGCGGCGCCAGACTCGTGTGGTTTGCTGCCCACTAGTGTCGTGTGGCACCGGCTCCCGGCCACCGCGGGCTGCACCGCTGCCCACGCCGGAGCGAGAATCCACGCCAGCGAGCCCCACAGCCTGGGGATGGGTAGAGCCCGAGCAGAGGAGAAACCCTTCTTTTGAAATGGAAATAGGTATTTCCAATGTAGTCTGACTGCCCAGCTGTAACAATTTTCCTCTATTTGGCATTTGGTGATTAATTAATATCTATAACTGGAGTAGCACCAGATTGAAAACACCATCAGCTGTACCGTGCCGTTCACGAACACACACCGAGCTAAACGCTTTCTGCACGTGGATTAAACTTTCTAAGATAAGGATCTGGTTACACAATTCCACTCAAGCTATGCACGTTACAGTATGTTTCTACAATGACAGCCTTTTACTTTTCCTTAAATGTTTCATCCCCAACACTGAGAGTCATCATTTTCTTTGGAGAGTGTCATTAGCACCACTGTTACTTTCACTACTCATTCTCCACCCTAACCCCCTGCTCTCAGTTTAGTCCGATCCTTCTCTGTCTCCTCACATGCTGCTAAAACCCATCTTGATAGATATAGGGCAGGGGAAGGATTCAAACATAAAATAATTGTAATGGAAATTTATTTTTATTGTCATCTGTACTGTATTGGGTGCCTCCTGATGCTCCATTGATTTCAGCAGAACATCTATGCACAACAAGCATGTAAGAAATGCAGCCAGAGAGAAGCATGCAAATGGGTTCTCTAACGAAACAATACTGAAAGATACTCATTTCTGAAAACAGCATCCAAATTCTGAAACAAACTTTTTCATAGTAATTACAATAGAGAGCCAGGGATTTGAAGGCCAGTCTCCCCTCACACGCGCCCCTACCTTCTCCGTCCAAGTGAAATGCCCCCTTACTAATTATAACCAGGCTACAGTAGACTTTTGCTGTAGATTTTATATGCTTGCTTTCAGAATATGTAGGTATAGTAACGTGGAAGGTAATATATAGATACAGTAACCCCGAAGGTAACTCAAAAGCATTGCTCAGGACTGTAACTGCATGACTCAGGCTTTCCAAGTGGTGAATTTAGCTGCATAGCTCCCACTGATGTCTCTATCGTCCCATGCACTTACTAAGGCTGCAATGCATTTATGGTTAACAGTTACCTGCATTTTTAAGAAACTCACAGCAATCACAGTTTTAAAGCCTTAACAAAATCTAAAAATCTTCAGCCAGGTATTTGGGAAGGTTTTGTTTCAGGCTTCAGAAATACTAATTGGATGGAACAGCACATCAGTATTTTATTGTCCCCAGAAGGAAGCTATTTCACAAACATAAAGCCTACCCAGTGACACTGCTTATATCTAATTTGACAAAATGTATTTGTGCTGAGTGACTGTAGGGAAATATGGGGGCCAACCTTGCTAATGTTATTCAGATGGTTTCTATTAGCTTCAACAGAAATTTAGCCCAAGACGACAGCTACAGGGTTAAATCCATAATGCACAGCTTTATTTGTAAGCTATTTCTCCCCTCAAAAAAGGGAACACTCCCCCCCCCCAACCCAACAACAAACAAGGAACATAATCACAAACAATCTTACACATTTTAAAGTCAAAATTAGAACGAGATGTAACGCGTAACTGAAAACCAGTCATAAATGTGCGTGTGTTTTAAGTGAACGTAGTATCATTCCCTAAGGGATTCAGAAAAGGCAATGGCAGAAGTCAATCCACCTCCAGTACCCTGTCCCCACACACACACACTAGATAGAGTCATAAAAGAATACTGCCTCTCACACAGTGGAGTTCAGATATAGTTATAGATAGAATAATGAAAAAAAAAAATAAAATGTGTATGTGACATATCTATTTATATATGCAGTCATTTCTTTCAAAGAGACACATATCTGATATGACATTGAATGAAAATCTGAAGTCCTTTAGAAATACTATTTTCTGACTCAACTCAGTTATGATAGTCCAAATAAGCGTTACTAATAAACACAACCAATTTATTCAGCCTTAACGTGAAGGTACATGCCATTTTCAAAAAATTCCTTTAGGAAGATCCTAAATACATATGCATTTTGACATCAAGCATGGTGCCAAAAACACACTCTTAAGTTGCCAAGAACCATCCACTACATATTTCTACAATGCTTTCATCTGAAAACGCTACCACACACAAGACCATTTTGTTTTAGTAATCTAGATTCACGAATGTACAGATGTTGCTGTGTGGCAGTATAGAAACTATGCAGATGCATCTATCACTTATATGTTATACTATTAAAACTACAAGAATCTTTGGGTTACAAATTCATGGTTTACTGTGATCCAAAAACGTGTATTCTGAAAGTGAAATTGCTACTGACTTCATATATCAAGGAACAAATGAAAGTGGTTTTGGTAGTATTTCTGCCTCATAAAGCAAAAATTACACTGCTCTTCAAAATCCCCTGGAAGGGGGACTAACTAGCTTAGACCATAAAATTTATAGCATCAGTACAGGAGACCAAAATATATGCCTCATCTTTTTTAAAAGATGTAAGATTTCTGAACAGAAACAGGTTTCTTTCCTACACAAATCTAGTTTTAAATGAATAGAGCCAGTAAGAGCATATACTTCAGGCTGACTCTGTCTGTCTTATTAACAGCAGATCTCTTCCTCCAACGTATCTGGCTGAAGTGGCTAGAAAGAAACGGCACAGCACTGCCTGTCAATAAATAAATAAAAATATAAATAAATAAATAAATTATTAATGTTAGAACTTGTTGCAGTTGTGTTACTGCTAGAAGAAATGTAAAATGTTAAAGTTTTCAGTTTGAGATTTCTCAATCAATTTGCATTCCGTGGCACTCAGAAGAAGAAAATGTTTTAAGATAACCCTAAATACACACTTAAGATTCACCTCCTAATTTATGATCTGTTTGGCTATTCTCACTGGACTGCCCATGCCTGTCAATGTATTTTTCTCATCCAGCGTATACTTAAGAAGATGTGAAGGCACCCTCATCCAGCATTCATTCCTCACCCTCTGCTAGAGGTTCAATTATTTGTATCTTCCAGGAAAACCTTACACTTTGCCCTGTGCTTATCTCACGTTCATTCAATACAAGAAACATTTTTCTGTTCTATCTGCTTTGCCTGTTTTGTGAATTGTGCATTTAGTTTTCCTGATTTCACTGTCAGGATGTCATGCCTTACAGGTAATGCTACGTTCTCAAATCTGAGGAGGAGGCAGCGTAATAGAATAGCTAGAATCCCAGACCACAGCATAATTTGTTTGCTGTCCTTAGAAGAGCAACGCTTATACGCATTTTAATAAAAGTTATGCAATTCAAACTGATTTTCACATATGACATGGCTTTCCATCACATGTATCTAAATGTTCCAAAATACCACCATACACTATTAAAAAAAAATAAATCCAGAAACTGCAATAAATGTCTGTTAATCAAAGAGCTGGCAGAATGAGGAGGAAAAAAAAAAAAAAAAAGAAAGAAAAAAAGAACAGGTTTAAGCTTTATTCTATCTCCACTCTTATTTCCCCTTCCTAACTTTATAATTGACTGAAAGTCTTCAACATTTTCAGATGATGTAATGCTTATCCGTGCATATTTTTACATAAATGAGCGGGGATGGGGGGGAAACCAGAGCAAGTACCGTTACAGTGAAATGATGAAAGGGAAGTAATTTTGAAATATTACTTTTTAAAAACGTAAGAAAAGAATCGTTAGGTGAAAAGCACAGGGCGATTAAAAAGCCCAAGAGGTAAAGGGAAGCAATATCTCAACGCAAACGCGCAGGCTGAAAGCCCTTCAAATTATCCCCGAGTACCCAGCCGGATTCATACGGCACCCGGCAAAATTCTGTACTTTTCCACCTAAGAGAGAAAGAAAGAAAAAGAAAGCAAGCGAGAAAAAAGCACCCCTGCCGCTGTCCCTGCACGCACGGTCTCATGCGAACCGAGGCAGTGGCACGGCAGCGCGGCCAGGTTCGGGGCTGTCACTTCGCTAGGTGAGCGACTTCGGGTGACTGCGGCGCAATTTCGCCCGCCCTTCTCCCCACGGCTGCCGGCAGCCGGCGCGACGCGTGACACACAAAAGGCACAACCGCGACCCGCTCGCGCCCGCGGAGGGGAAGGGGAAGGGGAAGGAGCCCCGGGCGGGGGCCGGCAGCGCTCACCATGCGAGATGCTGTGGAGCAAGGCGACGGCCAACATCCACATGCCCCCGCCGCTCCCGCGCTCCCCGCTCCGGGCTCCGGGCTCGCCC
>JAVJGJ010000014.1:78114737-78125491 GCA_035590215.1 Microhierax caerulescens
GCCCCGTAGCAAAAGAGAAAATTACCCTCTCTCTAACTAAAAGCAATTTCTGCATCTATTCTTTCATCACGCCTATGATATGAAGGTTGGTCAAAAAGGAAAAGAAAAAAAAAAGTTTAAAATATTAAATGAAGACAGTGGGGAAAAAAAGTCAATATTGTGAAATACATAAATTCAGAGTTTCCCCAATGCTGTTAAACTGCGAGATGAAAAGCAAACACAACGAAGTAATAAGGAATCTCAGCCCGCAGAATCCCCAGTGTGTTACCAAACAGGATCACTTCCCATCTGGGGGTCTTCACAGGACAATATTTTTATTTTAAACTGCTTTATAGCACCAGACATTGCCATTGCTGCCAACACTCAGTCTTGTGCACTGTAATGAAACCTGGGAAAAGATGTTTCCCAAAAAGACTTCGGGACGAACATGTGCAGAAAAGCTCAGCAGCACAGCCAGACAGGGAAGAACGTCTGGAAATGTTTCTACAGCCATACAAGAACAGACCAAAACGCACCCCCGAAGCACTACATAAGGCCCTTCATTCTAATTCTGGAGAAAACCAAAGTTGCAACTGAAGCACAGTGAAAGCCATCATGTAAATGCTTCATACCCTGCGTCCCCCTTTGGCTGGGTATCAGCCAGGAGAGACTGGGGCCCTGAAGCGAAAGCAGGGAAGATGAGACCAATATTGGGCTGGGACTAGCTGCTCACGGTTGCCCTTAAGAAAAAGATGTGGGTAACCAGGGAAGCTGTTCAGTGGGAAATCACATCTGAAGCCATTACAGAAAAATTAAAGAGAGAAGTACAAATGTCTTGAGGGATTTAAAAAAAAAAAAAAATAGAAAAAGAAAAAAAAAAAAAGGACATTCGCTTTTATTGGGAGTGAAGTTCTGTTAAAAATGACAATACTTTAATCTCTTTGTTTAGAAGAGAGCTAGTGACTAGCAGAAATGCGTAAGTATTCATTTGAGAGCTCTTTGGAGAAGTTCATGACAGATTTGTTCAGGCAGCTCTTTCAGAATTGCTTTGTTTCCCATTTTGAAGCCCAAAACATGTCTGGGGCTTAAGACTTACAGTGCTATACCACACTGGAAAAATATACCGCCTTTTTATGCCTTTCTACCGCCCTTACTCATCTACATAACTCTGGTAGCCCTTGACAAATTTCAGTTTCATTTAAAGCAGACTCAAGCAAGTTTCCGTGCACTTCAGTTTATTTAAAACAACAACAGCAGCTGCAGACTAGAAGAGTGAGTCTTTCATTTGTTCTTCTGTGGCACCAAAAGGCAAGGGCCCACCTTCCAGTGGGGATATGGCCTTTTTTAGCAACAGTCAGCCAACTAGGCACCATAATCAGAGTCCCAAGCTAGGTTTAAGGAAGGGAGGGGAAGGCCGGACACAATTTTGCATGAAAGCAGGGTTCTCAGGTTCTGCTGCTCAGGGAATAACTTGACTGAAACCTAAATTACACAATCTGTCAAAGTGGAGAAACAAGACTACATAATAACTTCCACACAGAGTACATGAAATCAGTCAGAATCCTACTTTTCACATCTGAAAAATCAAGCTTCAATTTTAATCAAGGCTAGTTAAGGTCATCAACGAAGAAGCATCCCCCATTATGCTTTTTTGTTTGTTTTACTAAAATAGAATGTTCTAGATCAAGTGGCTAGAAATTACTCAGTTTTTCCCAAAACAAATCAAATCATTTCCCAGTAAGATACCTAATTTGAGTTTGTACATAATTATATCTTCTTGGGGTGGGGGGGAGGGTGTCTTATGCAACTATTCTATTACTGTAACTGTGACTGAGGGTCAAAAATCTTAAAAGCAGCTTAAATTAAGTTCTTAAACTGGGTTTAGATCTTCTACTAGTTGACTGTATCGGGTTGATCATCCTTGCTTTCTACAGCTATCACTCAAATTCTATGAGGAAGATCTGAAGTCAACAAAGATGTGGCAACAGTACACGTCAGCTGATGATCACCCTACATGTATCTCGGACAGCGTTTCAGATTATGTTATACTGCAGAAGGCACAAAGAGAGGACTTCTGTATTAGGACCTCACTGAAACCCCAATGCATTTGAGTCATCTGATTCCAATGGAGCATACAGAACATCAACATACTTTCTGACAGTTCTGGCCACACACATTCAAATTGTCCCTTGAGCCACCAGCATGAAGTACATACAGAAACACCACTGGCATGATCAGTCTGACAACAATCTACCCAGCCACCAGCTTCCAGTTGAGCACACACAGAAAGGGTTAAATGGCAAGGTCTGCAAACCAGTTTTGCAATGCATGTACATCATCTTCTCATATTGAGTGAGCGGACACACAAGAAATGACCACAGCAGACCAACACACCCAACAGAAGATGGATGCAAAGTGCCTTTGTGAAAATTAAGTAGGTTACAATGATCCAGCTGGCTGAATATTTCACGTAACCGTTTTAGAAGATGATATATCTGGTCTATAAGTTCTGTAACCAGTCTTGCAGGAAAATTCTTTTTTCAAAGGAAAAGATAAAATGGCCTGTCTACAGTAAGTCTGCATTGATTTGGATTTTAATAAACAAAGGAATCTTCCAAGGAGAGACCAGGCTGGGAACAGCAGTAGTAATTGGTTCTATTCAGATCATGGATGGTTTCATAGGCTTTGGGCTTTAGGGAACTCAGTCAAATATCTGCCATTGAAGCATTCAACTATTCAAACACAGCCCTTCATTGTCATTCAGGATGCAAAAATCTCATTTGCAATTTCAGCTTTGAAAATGGTTTTAAAAGTACCTGAGGGAAGATAGAATGGGAGGGAAGCAGAAAGGAAGTAGAGAGAAAGCATGGTGAGAGAGGAAGTTCTCAACAGTAAGAAGACCTAGGAAAAAAAAAAAAAGAAAAAAAAAAGGAAAGGAAAAAAAAAAAAGAACATGCATGAAACCAGAACCTAAATGACTGATCAACCCAGTTTCTGGAAGAGATGAGACTTTGGCTTAATCATCCCTCAGTTTCTAAATCATTCTGTGTCTCTTCATTTTTGACCTCTTGCCTTGACTGTAGTCATCTTGACTATGTTCTTTCAGCATAGTTGTTTGAAAGCAACAATACTGGTTATTAGTTTATAGACTAGGTAAAGATAACTGCCAGGGGCTGTCTACCAAGTAAACTAACTTGATTTGTAAATTTAGTTATGATTTTCATTTTATTAAGATTTAACAGTGTTTTCAGTTCTATGAGAAAGGAGTTGTAGTCTCAGTTAGCTTAAAAACAAAACCAAAGCAGAAGCATACCACCCTGAGATAACAACAGTAAAGAAACAAAACATGGAATATTTCTGTAAGCAATTATTTTTTCCCCTTCTAATGAAAGTAAGCTAAGAGGCATCATACAAAGGATTTGTGAATATCTGGCTAAAATAAATACCAGTCCAAAGCATTCAGAGCTCAATCTTCTGAATCGAATCTTTTAAATCTTCTGTCTGACTCAAATCTGTTTTAAAGCTGAAGACGACAGGTTTGAACAACTCTTGCCCAGATTTTCAGGCAAACTAAAGCTTTGTCACTGTACTCATGATGAAGGAAGATAAACTCAACGAGTGATAAAGGCACCAGGGGTTAAGAAGGGAAGAGGAGCAGAAGTGGGAAAGCTTTTCAGTAGTTTCCACCAGTCTAGAAACAGAAGAATCAAAAGCCTTGTGAGAACAGGTTTTCCTCACAAGACTTCATGCCCGATTTGATACTGGAAAGATTCAGATAAATGTTGAATGCTTGTCAAAACCAATTGCTAAACCTTCTGATATTCACTGGCTACCAAGCTTAATGCTTATATCTATAAGCTCAAAGTCAGCCATCTTTATCAGAACAAGCTGCAAAAATTAAATATTTTCCATGAGACACTTAAGAATTCAAAAGCAATTTCTAGTTCTGTAGGAACCATTATGAAAATATTAGCTGAAATGCTCTGTTTGTTACTATGAAGCTGGGAATACTCAAGATGGACAAACAAAAATCTAAACATCTGCATGCAATTAACTTAGAAAAAGCATCTGTTCTACCAATACCTATCTAGTCCAGCCCTGAAATACAAGGGAGTTAAGTACAGTTTCTTCCTATACTTCATCGGAAGGCATTGACT
Organism: Microhierax caerulescens; assembly: GCA_035590215.1. Taxonomy (NCBI): domain Eukaryota; kingdom Metazoa; phylum Chordata; class Aves; order Falconiformes; family Falconidae; genus Microhierax; species Microhierax caerulescens. Next base: position 78,118,874 of record JAVJGJ010000014.1, read on the forward strand.
ACTCCAAGCTGATAATGTGCAAGAATATTGTTATCTGGCAAAAAATGTGCTCTCTTGCTTGACCTGTCTTTACAGTATACACACAATTAACCATTCAGTCTTGATATGCTCATGAATTAAAGCAGCAGCTTTCAAAAAACAGTGTAGATGGCTTAAAACACACTAAGCCTGAAAGCAGAAAATGGCGAATTTTTATTTTTTTTTTCCCTGCCTGAAGTTACTCTTTTCTTCTGCAGTTCATTCCTGAGGTTCCAATAATATCAGAAAAGCATGAACAAGAAGTTTACCCCATCAGGTGGTTCTGTGAGCACAGAATCAGTGGAAAAAAGAATTTCCTCCGAATATTTAGTCAGAAAACTGAAGACCTAAGTGGATTCTCACATGCCTATTATTTTTTCCAATGCTTTCAAGAATTTGGAGTGGGATTAGTCTCTCTCTCATCTGCCCAGGTGAATGTTTACACACTTAACACACACATGAAAGCAACGATTTAACTATATTCTACTTACACCCACCTAATAAATTGATTGAAAGTGGCCAGCAAGTTCAAAAGTTGTTAGAGAGAAGGAGGAGAAGAGCTGACAGACATTTCTTAGAAAACCATGCTAGAGTAAGTCATGGAAAAATCCAGTCTGTGGGAAGGATTTTAAAACCCTGTGTATGATTCATGTTTTCTTGAGAGAATACCAGATTTTTTCTATTTAAAACAACATCATCAAAACATAGGGCACTGATTATTTTTTTTCCCCGTGCCATAGACTTGTTTTTGCATTGCATCTTGCAAACAAACAGAAAAGGTAAGATTCTTGGCTGTTTAAAGAACTGACAGTCAACTAGAGGAAAAATATTCCATTTCAGAGGGGAGAAGACAGGAGAAATAATTTTTTAATTTTCACATCTTCATATAGACAAGTTTGTTCCTACCATAGAAAAGATTGGGAGGGGGAGCATGTAAAATATCTAAAGATGAAGGCTAGGAAAGCAACACACAACGTATCAGACAACTGACCTCAGTGAAAATCTGGGCTCACAGAAGGGCAAAGGCTCCTCTTGGTGTTAATTGGTTCTCATAGGAGAAAGTAGCATAACATGACATACAAGCATTATAGTGCTGAAGATATCCATTTAAAAGTCTCCAAATAAAGATGAACTAAACCCCTTTGCGTGTCTGATGTATGCATAAAGACAAGACATTAAACACCACATCATTAAATGATTTTAATGCCAAGATATGATGGAATGAATTACGTATATTGAAATCATAGGCATAGCTCTGTCACACAGTACGTATCATAATATTGTAGCATGAAAAGGCTGAGTCAAGAGTACCATTTCATTTCTAAATCTGATTTTTCATTATTTTGATTAGGAGCCTGAGCCTTTTAACAAGAGATGTAAGACTACTCTGGGTTTGGATGTGGGTATGTATATATACACACACATAGTTGCTGCTTATTAAAAAGAAGTGGTGGAGAAAAGGGAAATTTAAAGGAGTATCACAGCTTCAGCAAGGCTTTTTTTAAAAAATGAATGATGGTCTCAAAGCTCTGCAGACCTCTCTTTAATAATTGTTATAGTGCAATCCATTAAGTATTGTAATTATGTGGGAAGAAGTTTATCCCTGGTCCTGAGCCAAATTCTGCTCTCTGTTACCTGCCCAGGATGCCAGTGGCTTACGGAGAGTAGCAACCACATAAACAAAAGAAGAACTGAACTATTGGGAGCCAATACACCCCTGACCAGAGTCAACATGCAGAAGGCACAAGGAAATGCAGAGCTTGCCATGCCTCAGACAACACACAGTGTCCTCCACATTCTCATCTTCCTCACATGGCTCCCACCTGCTTCCAGGCACTGATGAAGAGGCAGCATATCTGCTTGAAGACTGCTGGGAGCACATGCGAGTATGGCTCTTCCCAACCCTGGAGCAAAGGATGGGGCCAGGGGGAGCAGCAGAACCGCAGAGCAGCGATGGAGCAAGGAGGTAGGGTTGCCAAGCAACAGCCTACCACGGGGGGAGCATTAAAACAGGGAAAAGAAAGAGACATAAATTCCATTTGCCATCATGTGGGGCAATGGCAGCCCTTCCATCTGCTTTCCTTCCCGCTTCCATTGAGTTATGGGTGTGGATTTCCTGAGAGGATTTAGCCACAAGTGTTCTTGCCTCACAAGCTCCAGTTGGTTCCTCAAGGAGGTTGCAACAGAGAGAACAGTAGGAATACATTCTTTGCCAACTTGTTGTCATGGTTAACACAGCAAGAACAGCTGCAGGCTGACATAGGTTCTTCAGACAGCCTGCCTCAAGACTCAGGAATACAAAGTAAACCCACACCTTCTCCATTCATACATCTGCATCAGCGACGTTCCTTTGGTATACCATCGTTTGCCTTGGAAAGAAACATGCAGAACATATGAGAGATTTTTCTTCCTTCATACCATAGAGTCTTTCAGTGTGACAAGTGGAGCTTCTGTATTATTTCCACATAACGTTCTTGTTTCTATTCTGTGAGGCCATAAACATTTGATGGTGTGGCATGGCACCAGAAGAGGAGGCCTTCACAAAAGCTTTAGGCAAGAGGTGCTTTGGTGAAGAGGGGACCAATGAGGAGGTGGGATGGAATACATGAAAACAAAAACTTCTGGCAGCTCCTGGGGCCAGACCACATATACTGGGAAGACTTTCATGGAGGCTGACCTCAGCAATCCCAAGTCCCTCTCTGCAAGGACAACCCACCACTAAGCCAGCTCGTCATGTCCGTACACCACATTACAGCTCTCACCAAATCTGGCAGCTGAATGTTCCAGTTGAAAAGCCTTGTACTGGTTGGCCTCTTTCCTGGTGCAACTGAATGTTTTCAGGTGTAGTCGCAAAAAATTAACTGTGATCCCCCTCTTTTGTTGCCCTTTTCTTGCCTGTCCATATTTTATGCACATTGTCACAGATTATCAAGAAACTGTGTGCTTACACACCACTGTACAAATAATTTTGACTCTATAAAGCATTTTCTATAACCTATCATTAACATTTATATAAAAAGGAAAGAGAAAACTGTGAAGGAAACTGCATTTGCACTTACTTTTGAGTACACAACATAAATTTTACTAATGCAAATTCTTCAAGGTAAGGATGGATACATTCTTCATGCCTTTCAAGTCATGAAGCCATCCAGAGAAACACAAAAGGTTAAAGCTGACACTTCCTCTCAACCAGGTGTCTAGGTCCCCTTTAACAGCCAAAACAGAGGCATAAGCACATTTAAGAGATGATTTTTCCCATCTTAAAGTGGTCATCCAAAGTAGAACAGAAATCGCACACTGTTCCTCTCTCTCCATTTATTATGTGGCAAAGCTACAGTGACTTGCACCATAAATAGTTGAAATTAAGCAAGACGAGCAATGTCCATAGCAGCCAACTGTTCCCAAGTTTTTAAATAGCAGAAAGACCACAAGCAGGATTTGAAGGCAACTTCTTGAGATGAGATCTTGTCTTTTGGGGAGGAAATTCTTATACCAGAGCAGAAACTTCACTATAAGTCTGGCAAACAAGTTGAAATTGATATACCAGTTGGAGATGGAAAATTACTCCAAGTGCTTCATGAGAGAAGTTTGGTAGCACAGCGCTATGAGGGGACTTTAGCACTAAAGGAATGTGATAGAGAAGCAAGGGGATATCCTGTCCAGCTAAGAGTTTCACAGTAAAATGAAAGGCTGGGTAAAGGTGAATGACTGCAGTACATTGGACTGGTATCAAAGGAGAAAAAACACAATTGTCATGTCATCACTGGTGACAACACATCTGGAGTACTGTGTACCGGTTTGGGGGTCTTCAGTCCAGGAAAGACACAGACATACTGGAGTGAGTCCAGTGAAGGACCACAAAGATGGTTAAGGGATTGGAGATGGTGATACATGAGGAAGGGCTGAGACACCTGGGATTATTTAGCCTGGACAAGAAAAAGCTCGAGGGGATCTTAATAATGCATAAAAATACCTGATGGGATGGTGTAAAGAAGATGTAGCCTGACTCTTCTTAGTGGTAGCCAGTGAACAGACAAAAGGCAGTAGACACAAACAGAAAAGGAGAAGCTCCATTTAAACATAAGATATTATATATACACACACACACATATATATATATAAATAAAATCTAAGGGTGGTCTAACACTGGCGCAGATTTCCCATAGAGTTTGTGGAGTCTCCACCCTTGGAAGTATTCAAAACCTGACAGAAAAGGTCCTGAGACACCTGCCATAGTTGTTAACCTGTTTTGAGCAGTGGGGTTCATTTGGATCTCCCAAGATCAACCTCATGGATTCTGTGGCAAAAAAAACTGACTTCATCCCCCTCAGAGAAGCTGATCTGGGTCCAACGCAGACTGATGGTGTGGCACTTCTCATGCATTTAACTTGGGACTTTTGTGGATTGTGGGTGGGGTTTTTGGTTTTGGGGTTTTTTTTGGTGGGTTTTGGTTTGGGTTGTTGGGGGCTTTTTGAGTGCAGCCACCTGTCAAGCATGGTCTTTTCACTACCAGCACTGATTTTTAGTTAACAGTGGCTCATTTAAAAAGCCTACATTTACCAAGAATTACCACAGTTGGGTTTTCTCTGAGTTTAAGTGCTTATAAAGTGACTGCTACTAGAGTAAATAGCGTAAATATAATCTTTGCAAGAGACAGAACAGGGAAGTAAAAAGAGCTTGCTTGCCTTACCTGGAAAAGGCTGCAGTTTAGTGGAATGGGAAGTAGGTTGAAAATACATTTTCTCCACTACTCTGGAATAGTTCTTTCAAAACTACAGACAAAAAATAAAAATCCCTGCATGCCACCCCACACCTCAAGACACAGAAAGTGGTATGCAGGCCACAGTCATATGGAGGGGAGGACTTTGGCGTTTGACACACGACACAGAATGCCAATGTTTGTCTCCGGAGCAAATAGGGATGCCTGGCTTGTACATCCTGGTTTATACACAGTTATCACATCCTTGCCGATTCATCTCTTCCTTAAGCCTACTGTTTCCTCTCTCCCCGCCTTGTATTCTGGTCACACAGAATTCCTTCCTGCTTCTGTCACTCCTGTCATATATATCTGGATCCTGTCTGTTTCTGCTATCTCTTTCTTTGAAATGGTATGACCAGAACACAATGGGCTTTAAGCATTTTTAGCTGAACCTTAAGGTAGAAGTCTTAAAAAGATACACCTGTCTTGCATAACATCTCCCATCTTTCTTATACAACAATGTTAAGAGAATAACTGCCTGTTATTTTGGTCTCCCTGCTTTTGCCTGAGACATGGACATTAAAAACAAAGTTATGTTTAATTGGTTGCAAGTCAATAAATGGCTCGAGAAGATTTTCTACCAAAATAGGTTTAAAAACCTAACCCACAGAAAATGCTAGATGCTGAGAAAAGAAAATATTCCTCAGGAGCAACATTTGCATCAATACTCCATATGATCTAGTATAAAACAAGTATTTGATTTCGTTTGACTGAATACTGTATTGTTTTCCTGATCTGTTAGTCTTTATTTCAGTTATTGTCGCAGAGATATTTCAGAGCTGATTCACTGAATTTCACTGACTTTCATATTTAAGTATAAGCATAAGGCTGATCAAGAAGTTAACTGATATAGTATCTCCCTTTTGGAAAAAGTTGAATTCAGTGTATTTGAAACATTCTGCTCTATAAGTTCAAAATTTCAATAGTTTTTGACTAGCGTTTTCAAATTACAATAACAAAACAATTGAGAATAAGAAAACTGTAACAATCTGAATGTGGGTTTTTTCCCATATGAAGTCTGGGTTTACAGTCAGTTTAGTACTGAAGAAAATGATAAGCATACTAGCATTTGTCATTCAATTAAATTTCTATTTTCTAAATAGTTTTAATTCAGATGCCAAGACCTTCATCTAGCACTGTAAGGACAGGTTTTCTAAGTTTTCTGTATTTAGATTTTCTTCTACATACAGAAAATAGCCTGGTGATCTCAGTTTGCGCCCTAACAGACAACGATCACAGAGCATGGCACACAGATCTCTGCACTCCGTCTTCAAAAGTGATCAGCAGCTGTTTCAGGTCGTGACTGATGGGAGCTGGCAAAGCTTTGTGGGAAAATGGCAAAATGCCTGCATGTATACATCCAGCTGAAGTATCATAGACTTTTCACATAAATAATAACCAGATTCCCTCAAATAAGCTTTACAGTATGTATGTGTGTGTGTGTGTGTGTTAAGGGAGATCTCATTTGCCTGCAATAGTTAACATTAAGAGATGAATTCTCCAGAAGTCAATACTTCCGAATCATGAAAACAAAATTCTCTTCCATGCCTTGGAAACCTGCCCCAATCATTCCTTGTACCCAATATACTTCCACAAGTGCAATAAATATTTTTAAAACCTATTTCTAAACGCGGTTTCTTGGAAGATATATTTAGGTAAGGCTTAATAGGAAACCAGTAGGTAAGAACCCAGCAGGAATAACACACACAGCACACGCAGCTACCCCATACAAGCTCTTAAACACGCTGCAGACCACAAACTAAGCCCTTCCAAAGGCCACACACGTTAGTTTTCTGTCCTCTGCAGGGTGGCGAATGGCAACGAGGTAGCGAATTCTTCTG
>JAVJGJ010000014.1:78126271-78163857 GCA_035590215.1 Microhierax caerulescens
GCTCCTCACACGGCTGCCCCCGGCCCGGCGGCAGGCAGGCGGGCGGCCGGGCGCATCTTCCCTCGCCGGCAGCTGCGACCGCGCTGATCCCGCTCCTGCCGCCCGGCGCGGCGCAGGGCAGCGCTAACCCCGCGCCAGCCCGCTCGCTCCCAGCCCGCTGCGGTCTTAAAGCACCACCGGGTCTCCGCAGGCGGAGAGGAAGCGGGACCAAGCGAACATTCGGCCGCAGCCCGCTTCACCGCCAGACCCCGCGGGGTGAGCAGCCCCGGCTGCGGGGCGCGGGGAGCGCGTGCCTCGCCGTTCACGGGTGCCTTCTGGGCGGCACTGTGGAGGGGGCAGCGGGACAAAGGCTTAGACTGGGCTGTACGTAGGACAGTGCTTACTTGTTTCAAAGGGCGGTTGATCCGTCATCAAAAAAATGCTTTTTTGAAGGAAGTATCCCCGCTGTTGACCTTTCTTACTTGCAAGAGTGTTGCCGAGTTGTAAACCTTTCACTGAGTGGAATAGCTTGGTTTCCCACCCATACGTGAGTCAACGAGAGTTAGAGCTCTCCAGAATAGAGTATTTATTTTTTTTTTTCTCCGAGACAGGTGACACCATTAAGCACAGCTTGGGATCCAGACCACAGATCCTAGACCCGGATCCTGCAGACCTGTAGCTCATGCTTTGCATGGGAAAAGTGTAACATCTTCACTTCAGGTGCTCATAGAGCTGAGCAGCGGGGTTAAGGCAAAGGGGTATTAAAAATTATTTTCCCAGGAAGAGAACTGTAGTCACGCTGGCAGCAAAGCAAAGAAACAGGCCTTTAAGGTGGACGCTAAGGTAAAATGGGGATAGGTCTTAGTAAGATCATGATATGCAGAAGGGGCTGTATGAAAGAAAACCTGAAGTGGTTATATATGGAGTTGAAAAAGAGACTGTAGTAAGGGCATAAACCTCCACAAAATAGCAACAACAAGAAAAAAAGATGGAAGATGTAGCATTTGAAACCATGAACAAGACAAGATAGTAGATGCAAAGTTCCCAAAGCTTTTGAAGTATGGAATTAGCTATTGTTTTAACTTGTGGACCAGTAAAGAGACTGACCTTCTGGGATATATTTTGCAAGGAGACAGGTCAGTACATGTATACTTGCCTGCTTGGATGGCCAGAGAGCAAGCTCTTGCTTGGGATCAATATCAGTATCAAAATACAAGTATTTGCCGCAGAGAACAGGACACATGATGTGGTTGGCAGGAGGAATGGCAGATCATACTTATGCTGAGTAAAAAGCAACAGGTTCTGGATATGTGAGGTGAGAGACAGTTGTCAAAAGCAAACTTCAAGTATGGCTCAGAGTAGCTGTAAGGATGGAAATGTTTTTGGCAGTGACAGAGGAAGGGGAAGTAAATTAGAGACAACTGAATAGGTGGATATGGTCTCGGTGTCAATACGATTAGCTTCGTGACAAAATAGAGAAACAGCTGAATGATTTATATATACTGTTTAGACATGACATGGGCATATCTGGTAAGATTTGGGTAATGGGGCTGAAGGGTGTCCTGTGTAGGAGGAGACCAGACTACCCTGTGCTGGTGACAGCTGGGTCCAGGCAGCTCGGAAATGGGCAGCACTTGCCCATCATGCACCAATAGTGCAGGCAGACAGAGCAGCTTACAGTTCCATCTCTTCAGGCACGTTTAAGAAAGCGTGGTAACAGCTAGGGCAGGACACACAAAGGAGGAGGTGCACGAAAGGAGACACAAGAGGAGGTTTGTCTCTGAGGAGGCTGTGGCCAGTGGATAAGTCACACCAGGGCAGGGACACCGCTGAGGGGACAGCAGCCCATGGAGGAATTCATGCCAGAGCAGAGGAAATGAGTAAGGAACAAGGAGCCATGAGAGAAAAAAGAAACAAGGAGTGGCACAAAAACCCATTCCATGCTAACCCCAGCCTCCTGCACTGCCCATCGCATCACTGAAGGGACTGAGTGTAACCTGCAGCAAAACAAGAGGAGGGGAAACTAGGAAGGGGGAGGAGAGGTGGCTGGACTGACCTTGGCCCTTGCAAAGGGGAGGAAGGCTGTTTCCTTAAGTGTTTGTTTAATTGATTGTCTTCTTTGTTTCTCAATGACCAAATCAATAATTAAAAGTTTATTTTCATTTCTGATAAATTAAATAAAGTGGAATTCCCTGAGTTGAGTCTTCCTCTGGCAATATATTAGTACCCCTGCAAGCAAATGTTATGTCTCATAATACCTGCTAAAGAACTGTGGGAAAAAGAACAGGAAAAGAAAAATAATCAATTTTCAAATTAAGGCAAACTGCAAAAACACTGAATTAATTATTTGTAAAAGTCTAAACATGGACTTGGCTTCATCTTGCTTCTTACATAAATTAAATACTCAAAAATATCAGCAAGTGTTCTGTAGAACAATACCATTTTATTTATTATAGAATTGATAGCAGGAATCTTGTATCCAGAAATATTTTCCTTAGTATTTTACATATACTTTCCTCAAAAAGAAATAATGATCAGTTCCGAGACAAATATTCTTCTCTTGATATGAAATGATCAAAATAGATTGTTGAACCAGCAAAGGGGAAAAAAACTTGTCAGATGTTTTCGCTGTTGGTTCTCATATTAAATACTTTTGCCGTTGATTTCCTAATTATATAACTTGGAAGTTCTACTGCAAATGCTTTCATGCAGACAAGTAGTGAATGCCTAGGAATGTGTCTTAATGCTAAAACATGATGATTCTGCACAGGGTTTTTTTTAGTGAGGAAAGAATCCTTCCAAGTTCTCATTGTCTTCATGCCCACCATTTTTCTTGGGAGAAACTTCCCAGCAATCTTTGCTGATACACACTCTGACCCCACATTTCTTGAAAAGATTGAGTAACACCTGAATATGTGGAATCCAGTTGCACAGGCAGTGCTTTGGGCTTCCTCAGCATGGATAGGCGATAGTCATACCTCTGTTCTGAAGAGTTGTGATCCAGACTCTTCCTCATGACTTGGCTTAGCCAATTCTATTGCCTTCTCAGAACAATGCCTCAACACTTGACAGTGTTTTGTCCGTCTTCCACAGCATCCCTGTGAGTCTGAAATGCGTTGTTATTCCTGTATCAAAGAAGAAGAACTGAAGCACAGGGAAGCCAAGGGCTAATCCGCTAAAGGATTCAGATATTGAAATAGTATTGCAAAAGCCAAATTTTAAGTGGGCTTATACACAGTAAAAATCAGAACCTTACGTAGTACCCAGTATCCTGGTACTTCATACAGAGGAGTTAGGTACTGCAGAATGTGATTTAAGGAAAGTAAGTGGAGAGGCACATCAACTGATGGGAAACAACTAAAAGAGAGGTGGTCTAACATTCACTGGGCAGTGGCCCAGAGGTGCTTACTGGCTGAGTGCTGATGCACCATCAATTCTCTCTCAGGAGCAGCAGGAGACAAATGACTTCTACATCTGTTCTACACCCAACAGAGAGAGAGAGAACTGGGTTCAAATTATTCTCTGGCAAATATTAAAGAAAAGGTTGAGCCTAATATACCCTATCATCTTTGTGGTAGTTCACTTGCCCAGGAGTATTAACGCCCTGCTCCTTTTTTTTTTTTCCAAGTAGTACTTTTCCATACTCACGTCACATAGCAAGGCCAAAGGCAACTTAAAAGATGTCATGTAATGCTATAGTAACCTCATCTTCTCTGAGTCAGAAGAGTTGGATCCTTCTCCAAAGCAAGCAGGGATGCACTGGGACATGGATCTCCCACACTGAAAGACAGCGCTCTCAGTAGTTGAGTGTGGGGTGACAAATGGGGGCAAAAGGAAGAATACTTCCTCTACTGCATTTCCATACTTCTGTTGGCTGAAGTGCAGCAGACTGACGTGTACTGGGGAGCAAGCCAGGGTTTTCATGTCTCCAGCATGTTTTGACATGTTTTTCATGTCAAGACGTGAGCATCTTTGTGCATGCTCTGGGGCAAGAAAATCCAGGAGGTGACTATAGGTATATCTAGTCCTACAACAATACTCTTTTGCTAAATTTTATTATTCTTTTTTGCACAAAAATGTAGAGCAAGTTATATAATAACCTGAGAATTTATACTCTTCCATTCCCTGTGATTTTCTGAACATAATTTCCAATTTCTAGTTCATGAAAACCTTCTTTTAGTTTGTTCTCAAGTCCTTCTGTCGTCTGCCTAGCACTTTCTTTTTCCTGAAAGTACCCAAGTCATTACAAATGCAAGTACAACTATATATATCTCTCTAATACTATATATATTGTTACAGAGATCGTTGTAAGAGATAACATTATGAAGGATCTTATGAAAGATCTTATCTTCATGTGAAAGCTATTTCAATACCTTACCAAAGGTAACTGGGGATCAGTTTTGCCCTCTGTAATTACCTAAAATTACCTCAGCCTTCTCTTCAGGCTGGATGAACAACATGCACTCCTGTTATCTCATGTATTCTTGGTTCTAAATCTACACATGTTAAAGGAATGAAATTTGAGGAGCTAGGAGGAGGGGAAGGAAGAAGACAATAGAGAAGGAAGGACAGTCCATACCCAGCTAACTCCTCCCGGCATCTGCATGTATTACAACACATTTTAGTTGTTTCTTTACAGTTATGACCCAGGATCCCTTCTCGCAGAGATTTGTGCCTTAATTCCTGGATTCAAGTCCTCCTCAGAGGGACAGGAAGATCTGAAACCTGTAGCCAGATGAAACAAAAGCTAATTCTGTAGGTGAACATGGCCCCTTCCCATCCCCAAATGAGCATATTTTCAGTAACCATGTTCATGCTCATGCTGAAGACTGTTATTTTTCCCCTTCTCCCTAGAGCACCTGGGTCTAGTTAAATGTGTCTGAGCATGTGACAGGTTATACCAGGGTCTCTCCTCACCTCCAGGCCAGCTGAAGTTCCAAAGAGTCTCATGTTGAACCCTGCCATCCCATATTCAGAAAAAAAAAATGGTTGCACAGATTATAAAACACTACCCTGCCAACAGCTTCTAACTAAACATGCAAAAGAAGCAGGTGTAATTTTAGAAAGACCTGAATTATAGACCTGAACGGCAAGTGGCAGGTGCACACTCTCAATCAGGGATACTGATATAATTTCTGCCAAATCTTCCAGTTGTTTTCCTCGGTCTTCATCAGACAGAGGATCAGCAAGCTGGCATTTATCCAAGCCCCAGCCTCACTTAGGCTCCAACCAAATTGCTCATTCCAAGTATCAGAGTTGGATTAAACGAACATCAAAGCTAGGTGTTGTAAGTAAGCTTAAGGTAGCACTGCCTGTGATTTTTTTTCTATCTCACCACTTAAAGCTGCCTTAGCTGCACCTTAAACATATAGGGTGGGGGGATCACTTCAAACCTGTGAACTCCCATGAGGCAGACCCTCAGGACAGGGGAGGAGCTGTATCTTTCTCTGTGATGCCATGAAGCAGCAGTGTGTTTTTTTGCTAGCGCTTATAGCTGCATCAGCTATACCAGGCTGGGCCAAGAAGTCTACAAAAACCACCAAAGCCAAAAATCCCCCACTGTCATCTCTACCTGACCACTGCTGATACACGCAGCTCAGTTTCAGGCTTTACCCAAGCCTGAAGCAGAATGACCAGTGTCTTTCATAGTGCTGTCACTGAAGTTGGAACGTTATCTCACACCAGGCAGCATCAGGTGTCACAAGGAAATGCTGCTGCTGAGGTGCTGTTACTGCTATAAATTACAGTGCAGAGTTGACTTTCTGAGTATGCTTCATCTCCGCTTCCTTTTGTCATCTCAAGAGAACTCTTCAGGGTTTTGGAGCTGTGTCTTACCACAGTTCATCTGTGGAAAAGGGGAAGACTCAAAAATAGTGCGAGACATTTTGGACAGAAGGCAGCTTATGAACAGATGTTTAAATAAATGTTTCCTAAAAAAAGGCAGGCCTTATTCTCCTGAAATAAAACACTATCCTTATCAACTAAGAACAGATCCAGAGTGTTTCATAGTGATTCTCAGCAACTGGAAACAGTAGGTGGTACTGATAAGGAAGCAGCATGATTGAACTTCTAATTTCCTTTGACATGGCAAGAACCCCAAATAAATCTGCTTTCTCTTCAGAGAGGCAAAGCTCAAGACAGTACTGCATGTGAAGAACCCTTCACTGGGATCAGTTGTTTCATGTTCTGGTTTCATACTGAAAAAATCAACATGTGAAGACTCCACTTAACAGCAGCAATAAATTGTTGGTGGATCAGTAACTGATCCATGAATGAGGTCTGCCTTTATTAACGTTACCTTTTTACAGTGATGCTGTTAGTGTACAAAGTTTTTCAAAGGAATACAGAGGATTTGGGATTACTCAAGAGAACACATTTCTCCATGGACAAGTTGCTTTTGAGCTTCTATTTCAGCTCCATCTGCCCTTGCCGTCCTGGCAGTGCCTTTTAGGTGAGAGGGTTGTGAGCAGACCTGCTCGGTTTCTTCTTTTGGTCAGATGGCTTCAGAAGAAGTAGACTGTTTGGGAGACAGGCATCTCAAACTGATTAAACAAATAGTCAAAGTGTTGAAAAAATGCAAGGTGCACATATGCACACACAAATCACAAAGGAGAACAATGCCTTGGGTCAACATCAGATGAATGCTCTCTTTAGTTGACTGGCCAAAATATTGCTGGCAGGACACCAGACAGAATGATAGCTAGCTTATAATGGCTATTACCTGACCACTTCATAATGTTTTATTATGCCTTAACATGCCCAGGCAGAAAAGTACCTACTGGCATGTCTTTACCACCTGTCACCCTGTGATGTATGTGAGGGACCTTGCCTCTTACTTAGTTCCAGTGGTATAACTGATACTGTAATTTCAGCCACTGGTTGCCCCACAGAGAAATGTTTGAGCACCTTAACCCTACCACAATGCTGTTTACTAACAAGGGAAAGGGATCTAACTACCAAATAAACCCACTTGAGTGAGTTGCATGGAACCAAAGGCCTAGGAGAGGTTGAGACTAGTAGCCCTCAGCCACACGTTTCCTGACTCTGTACCTCAGTGACTCCATTTGCAGAGCTGAAGGAGAAAAAAGTTTCATTCTTTGCAAAGCAGTAGAGCTCTCCTGATAGAAAGACCATGGGGAACTGGGACATAGCACAGGCTGACACACACTGAAGAGAGGAATGAGGGAAGGAAGCCTGCTGAGATCAGGTGGTTGCCTAGGCAGGCAAGGCTTGCTAATCGATGTGCCAAGAATATGCTTGTCTTTCAGTTTTATATGAACTCAGGAAAAGGTTTTTCTAAGGAATTTATAACCTTCATTTCTGAGAAGCAATGAAGATGAAGTCTGTGATCAGTAACTTTGGAATTTTGTAGAACAACATAAAATTTAATGTGCAAAAATTACAGCAATTTCACGAAGGTTGACCCCAGAACATGGAACCTGCTCCTCAAGAAGTACCAACACAGACTTTGCCACCTTCCCCTCTAAGTACAGAGTGAATTTCTTTAACTCTGCCTTAACTGAGGTGAAAATAAAGCAACAAGCAGATACAAGCATGACACAAACTTGTAAGACATATAGAAAGAGAACTAACAGCAAGTGACAGATGCTGGTCATGCCAAACTAGCACTGACTCCAACAACGGGCTTGGCCACAAGGATGCACACTCAGAGTCTCCCGTTGTGCAGGGCCACGGGTATAAATTGCAGAACTGAAAGTTTTGTCCTGCGACACATGCACAAAAATGGTTATTAAGTAAATATGTTAAAAAACTGGGTTTAATTATATCAGCTGATGCAGTTACTTGGCTGCAAGAGGGCCATGCTTTTTGCTTCTTTTTTTTTTTTTTTTAATGTCATTTGTTTTACTGGTCTCCTCAGTAAAGAACTGATGGAAGGTCCTGTTCCCTGACTTAATTAGACAAAACTAGGTCCTCATATGTGCTGCTTTTGCATGGCTCAGATTTCTAGGTGTCCTGTTAAGACCCACAGTAGGAACATTGTTTTAAAGCATCATCCAAGACTGAAATTTACCTCAGCAATAACACCCATGGGAAGGGACAGCTATTCCTTTTTTCTGTTACCTGATTGGAACAAACTTGATTATTAATCCTCATGGAATTACTCATTTACCAACACTACTACTGCAGTGTGTGTTCATTGCTGCAGGTAGAAAGTAATATCTTAAAAATGTATTGGTTAATAAATCAACATCAGATTTTAATATTAATCTCCCCTTTGAAACTGATTCTCACCAAATACCACAGTTAGTGGCTGCTTTGCTAACATGTTAATGGGTCATTAACGAAAACCAGTCATTAACTGCTGCTATTACAGTTTCCATAAGGATTTATTAAGGCAACTTCATGTATTATTAAAAAGAAAGTTTGTGGTTTTAATGTTCTGAAACTCTGTCTCCCTCAGGCTTCCACTGATATAGCTTCAAAGGTAGAAATATTTGCCAAGCACATAATTGTGTCACTCTATTCAGTTCTATTCTTTAAAATAACATTTCTTGCTCTTAAAATTCCCTTTTCCCATGTTCTTCCTTCTCAAGGAGAAAGTGGCTATGTATGAAAGAAATGTGAGTCTGTGAAAGTATTCCTTATTTCAAAAGAATAGCTTTTTCAGTTTTCATAGCTACTAAAGCAAAAGGAGGTGGGCCTAGTATATCAATAAAAGAACAACGTAAAAAGTCAGGTCTGTCACTGTGATTTAAACTGCAAAAAGGAAATTCTTCCTCACACATCTTACTAAACCATGAAACTTATTGCCACCAGAAGTCACTAGGGACAAGTTCATATCCAGGTTCACCATAAAGTTCAAACTTTATACAGATCTCAGGAATTCTAAGTCTCATGCTCCCATAATTCAAGATAAGCTTAAACTCTAGAACATGAGGCTTAGAATTGCCTTAATGACTTCCTGTAGTAATTAATTCCACCATCTGAATAAAATCTGTAATTATTAAAAGTCAGAGTGGCAAAAATTTTATATTTGCATGTCATATGGTTCTTGCAACGGACCACAGGTGAAACTAAGGTCGATCCAGTATGAGAAAGTTTACACACTCTTACACTCCTATATTCTCCTGACATTGTCTCTCTTTTTTTTTGGTTGGTTTTTTTTTTCTTCAGTGGAGATCTATGAGAAAACAAGAGTTTCACACTTACAGCTCATCACATTCCTAACGTTCTACCAAGAATTTAAAATATGCTGTACTGACAGCTTCCATGTGGTGACACAAGAGGAAAAACCACTTTCCCTCCAGCCTGTAAAATTTGATTCAGGTCCGCGATCAGCTCTGTGTTACCCTACTCCATGTCCTTGAGCACAACTACTTTGACTTAACCAGGCTTCTGCTAAAACATACAAAGTTGCGGGAAAGAAAGGAGAGGAACAAGAGCCTTTGCCTCATCTAGGTGCATCTAGCTTTGGTGGCTACAGTTAATTTGTCAAAAATTTTCACCAGTTGTTGTATGCTGGACAGTGCATAAGTGTTAGCATCAAGCATTGAACATTCAGATTCCTTCAATAATATATGTTTAAAAAATATATTGTCACAAAAATTGACAGGTTTTATTCATAGTCAGTTTATGTGAACCCAAACAAATCAAGCCATCAAACCACAGTAATTTACATTGCTGTGAAAAATAAAACTCTGATTTACAGGCTGCTCTGAAGATCTGTAACCTGGTACTAAATGGTTCAAATTACATCCTGTGTTGTTATCTGTGGATAAGCTGCTATTATTTATGAATGTTGAGTTTTCTCCAAATGGCCTGGATTTATTTCATCTCTTCAAGGCGATGCTGTAGAGATTCATCTATGAGCATTGCAGTGATAATGTCTTAATTTATATCTCTTGGGGAAAAACAGAGAAACACCAGGCTTGTGAATGATACCTGATGATAAAATTTCATGACTTCCTGTTTTTGAGAAATCATCTGTGAAATGTTCTTTATATTAAAAAAAAAAACAAAAACCAAACTTCAGTGCTATCCCTAAAGCACCTTTTCACACTGAGGTTCCTATAGCTGAATACTGATTCATGGAAAGCTTGTTTTTTTGCCTGATTGATTATAACATCTATAGCAAGAGCTGCACTGCTTTTTTTTTTTTTTATTAGCAACAGCTAACTGAATAACTGGTTGATCTCAAAATGTCCTGTACCTTTGTAAAGCAAGAATTCGTCTACAATAAGGAAGTGAAAGTATGATGTATACAGCTGCTAAACTTACATGCAACTGCTTTTAAATACACCAATGTGTTTCTAGTGATAAAAATCACAGTCTTCCAGATCCAAATGAGTCTTTTAAATTAGGAAGACTCATGTTTCACCATTAGAAATACCTTCTAGCCTCACAAGAGACAGAGATTTCTTTCTCAACAGAGGTGTCCTGGATCTAAAGGCTTGAAAATATTCTGAAAACATGAGCTTATAAGACCGCTTTTAACAAAGATGAATTTTACCATCCAATATATTATGGAAATAAAAAAATTGCCTCTGAATGCATTTGACTATGTGAAATAATGTGTCACAAAGGATGCAAGAAAAGATGCCATGAGTCACAGCATAAAATAGCCCCCAAATGAGCAGTGCCATGCTCCATCAAAGATAAGTCACAGAGACCCAGTTTGTTTACATTCATTCATAACTCTCCAGTAGAGGAAAAAAACAACTCAGAACGTTCCTTTCCATTTCCAGTAAGAACGCTGAACACGAAGCCATCTTCTCACTTCCAGGTAGCAAACCATCAGCTGCTAGTTTTAACACTCCTCAAGTCTTGTTCATCCATACATGATACCATCTGCCTGTATTCTAATTCTCATGCTCTCATTTGTATGGAAGGAGAAATATCCTGCAAGATTTATGAAAGCTATCCTCTGTTCGATCTGTATTTAGGTCCTCTCTCTGTCATGATACTTTGACGATGTCAAGATGATGTCATTTATTAGTTAGGAAAGAGATAGTCTGTAACTTGCTGAATTCTTTTCTAAACATTCCCTTGCCTTTCCAAAACACCCTGATCTACTTCATTTCTTGTACCTACCAACCGTTCTCTGTTAGAAGCATATTGTGTGCTCTCTATTTTTTTTTTATTTTTTTTTTTTACTTTTCTCTAGTAAGCCTAATACAACATGTACCTGCTTCTTAGTTAGGGCTCACATGATACAATAAATGATTACAAGCCTACAGGAGTTTACCTATATGTATGTGGCTTTGAATTATTCTGGTAATGATGAAAGAAAATGGGAATTGGTCAGTAGTAGAAAAAAACCTACACTATTAGCTCCTCTTACCCCACAGAAGTGAATTTGATGTTTTTTATGTAGGTAAGAAACCACCCACTCCATCTTATACAACTTTATTTGTAGAACAATGGCAATTTCAGACGGCAGTGGATGCTGGGGAACAGCTAACAGAATATTGACGTTTTTGTGAAACCCTTACACTGACTCCAGTGCATTGTACACATATAGTAAACTTAATTTAGCCCAATGCCACCAGTCCAATCATATGGGGACAATTCTTTACCACTTTGTATCTTTTATAGGTCATTTTCTCCAAAGCAATGTACATACTGACCATGTTGTCTCACTCTGCAAAGAGGCTGAAGGTTGAAGAGGACAGAACCCAGCTCTGACATGTTACTGATCAGTAACTATCTCTCTGAGTAACTTAAATCAAAATAGTAAAAAGCAAGGTGGAGGATTAGGAAAAGTCACAAGGCTAAATCATAGCATACCAATTTATCATTCAGTTTCACTACTAGCTGATAAAATAAGAACACTAAATCACATGTATCCTAAGATAAAAAAAAAAAAGTTCCATTAACAAAGTCACTGTCCCTTCTCAAATGATAAGAATATTAGTGGAGTGTTCTGCTTTTATTCATTATCCAGACTATATTAGCACGTGAAAGGCTCAGTTATTATCAGTGGCCCACTATCACAGTAACCAATCATCCTTTCCCTAATTTATTTACAAGCTAAGGAGAAAGGCCTATCTATCTACATGGCCACATGCAGACAGTTCTGTGTC
Source organism: Microhierax caerulescens (assembly GCA_035590215.1). NCBI lineage: Eukaryota > Metazoa > Chordata > Aves > Falconiformes > Falconidae > Microhierax > Microhierax caerulescens. The sequence continues at coordinate 78,138,295 of JAVJGJ010000014.1, forward strand.
AATCCTAGCCACCCTTTTTGCTGGCCAGGTGTGAGTCAGCTCCACCCCAAAAGCTATAAAACTTCACTAATGAGGCACTAAGAGTTAGGTCTTATCACCATCACTGCACTAAGGTGGCCAAGCTCTGGCTGCCTCTGGTAGAAGCTTTGAGTCTGGGTGAAGTTAGAACTGTCTGTGTCTAACTTCATATGGAGAAGAGGTATGAGAAACACCATTAATGCTACTAGGACTAATCAGGTTTTTGCTGGAATTGGTTCTTTGCAGAAAAATGAGATCATAATAAAAATGGAAATTTCACAGAAAATGTTCACTTATGACAATATTCAGAAGAGTTTTGAGTTGGAGGGCAAATGCCAGCTGGGCTGCATTAGGAAGACCATTGCCAGCAGATTGAAGGAGGTGGTCCTTCCCCTCTGCTCAGGACTGGTTGAGACATGCTCGGTGTGCTGTGTCAAGTTCTGGCCTCTCCAGTATGAGAGACATGGACAGACTAGAGAGAGTCCAGCAAAGAGTCACAAAAGACAATTGATGGATTGAAGAATATGAAGAAAGACTGAGAGAGCTGGGACTGTTCAGCCTGGAGAAGAGAAGGTTCGAGAGGAGATCTTACCAACGGGTAAAACCACTGATGAGGCGTGAAGAAGACACAGGCACTCTCCTCAGTGCTGTCCAGTGAAAGGGCAAGAGGAAATGGACACAGGCCGAAATATGTAAAATTCCATTTAAACATAATGATTTATTTATTTATTTACTGTAAGGATGATCAGACACTGGGAACAAGTTTCCCAGACAGGCTGTTGAGTCTTCATCCTTGGAGATACTAGAAACCTGACTGGACATGGTCCTAAGAAATCTGCTGCATTGACCCGGCTTTGAGCAGAGGGACAGCACACAAGAATCTCAAGAACTCCTTTCTAACCTTAATTATTGTCTGATTCTGTAATTTCTTAAAAATGAAAGCATTGAAGGAAAAATAAAAATATTTTCTAGAAAAATTTTAGTCACTCAAGAAAAATTGTCAACACCAGAAGAAAATTCATTTTATGCTAAAACAGAAATGAGGCCGATAATGTTAGGTGCACCTTTTCTCTCCAATGCAAAGCAAGCTCAGCCAGCTCCCACTTCAGCATCCAAAATTAGATGACATGAATTCCAGCCTTCTTCACTAAACCATAATCAGCACCCACGTTACTGACAGAGGGTAGAACACACAGCAATTAAAGACATACTATGTGGCACAATATAGTGCCATATATCAAGAGCTAACTAATTGGAGGAACACCATAAGGTATGAGGCAACATTACTTCTGCTACCCAAGCTAGCTCAGGTCACTGTCTGTGACAGGGGCTTTTGCTGAGTGGCTGTATTTTCAGTGGTTTGCTCTGGTCTGTCACAAGCCAGGAGCTGATTTTCATTCCACACACTACCACAGAAGCTAAAGCAGAAGATCGATGCTCCTTCCCATGTGCAAAGACTTAGTGATATTTTAGCGTGGGGTATGAAATGCTCAGTGGCAGCAAAACCTAACAGCAGACCTACAGCTCAGCCCTGCATTTAAGGACCTGATGTTGTGAAACGAAGGGAAACATTGCTGGAGAGCTCACCTTGCAAGACTCTTCACAACAAAGTCCTACCTTGACTGTTAGTGGAAAACAGATGATCATGTTATCCACCAGCATGAGGAATCACACAGAGCAAAATCTTTGGCAGTTAGAATGCAGCTATACAGCTAGTCATGCTTGCATAATTGTATTAAACATTTTCATTCATTGCTGCTTGTTAAAGTAATATGATGACTTCCTCTAGTTTCAAACATGGCAATGAAAGGAAGCTTTACTTTCCTAAGCCTGCTGTGCAGCTTTAGTGCCAAAGGCAACAGCTTTTTAATCCAAAGCAAGAGTTACAAGATGAAATACATTTACCTGCACAGGGGGGGGGAAGGAAATGATAAAGGGAAATGGGCCCTTCTCACCTGCCCATGTATAACCATGTGAGCTAAATTAAAAACATACATTGTCAGCTGGAAACTCATTTGCGTGAAGAACCGTTGGCAGGTTTTGACAGTATGCGGGTAGAGCAGGGTTGCAGAGCTGTGCATCTTTCCTTCCTCTTGGCTGCTCAGTAGTAGAGAAGTGAGAGTTGAGGAGCAATTTTACTGCAAGGCCAAAACAGCTTTTATGAACGTAAGTCACAGGATTCAAAGGACAGTATGTAAAAGAGAAAGTCTGCTTTGGAGTCCGTTTATAACACAGAGCAGGACAGAACTACACGTGGAACAGAAGCCTGTGGCTCTCCTCGGGGACTTGCTGCACACTGAAGGAGATGCCAATTTTGAAACCCAAAGACTGAAATGGAGCAGTCATGAAAGTGCAGGCACCTTCTCCTCCAGTCCACTCGATCCTCTGTCATTTCAATAGACAGAAAAGAGTAACACCAGTTAATTGCCCACTGCTGCCAGCTTTACATGGAGTGCACAGCTGTGCATTGGGAGTGTTAAAGAATTAACAGTGAATTGACCATCATCAATGCACCTTAGTTCAGTGCCACCGAAATTAAATAGATTTTTATCCAGTGACTTCAATGGAAGCAGAAATACTGCCCAAATAACAGTGCTTTGGGTCTTATTCCTTTACTATTGACTATAAACAATACCATAAAAATGCTTGAGCCATAATTACAGTTTTTAATTCGCCTGGTCAGCTCAGTCTCACCGGTGACACAATAATTTCAGCTGGTTGCTCCTCAGCAGTGTGGCAGCATCTGCATCTGCCTGTTACATGAGTCTCTTGAGACAGCAGAACTTGCAGAACTGTTTTCAAAGGCAGTACAAGGCAGCGTGGTGCTCTCACAAGGCACCCCTGCTTATTCCTACTTAGTCAAACAGCTTTCACCTTTCTGGGACTGAACTACTGAAATGAGAATGGGCTGTTTCTCACTTTGGAAAGGCTGCATTTTCTGATGCCTTCAGTGGCCTTCAGGAATGGTGAGTTATGCAGGCTCTGGCAGCGATTATTCCTGTATCCTGCATATTCTTCCAGCACCTTGTCATACTGACATCTCCTACAGCTTCTCAAACTGTTTCTTACAGATGTCTGGCAATGCTCTGCATAGGTTGCTAATCCTCTGTTGCATGTCTATTCTTCATTCAACTTCCTAAGTTGTTTCTTGGTTGGGTTTTTTTTCCCCTTTTCTTGGTTTTGGTTTCCCAGAATAAAGAAATCAGAATGTATATTAGATGTTTATTTTCCTGGAAGTATTTCTAGACATGAACTGAAAGAAGATTAATGCAATTTTTCTGTATTTCAGTTAATTACTCTCCCCTTACACATGCTGTTCACACTGTCAATTTGAATTGTGTCTTGCTGTCTATTTGCAAGTCATTATCAGGCCAATAAAGCAAGCAGAACAAACTCATAGTTGTAGGGTATATTTAGTGATTAGGTGGTAATGCTTAAGTTTGTTTAGGATCATTTAAGGAGGTGATTTTTTTCCCAGTGAATTTTTTCTTTCCCTAAAAATGTCAGCCTTTGTCTCAAAACCTGTATTGAGCAAGTCTCTGGGATGTAGTGCTAATTCTCGCAGTTCTCCTCAGCTATTTAAAGACTTCAGTGAACTTTTCATTAGAAGTTATGATTTCTTTGTGCAGGGATGGAGTAAAGAAAAGAGTTGTGGTCACACCAGTAATGACTGATGGAAGCAGAGCAACTGACAATAAGGGATCTGAATTAATTTTTTTAGGTTGTTTTATAACAATGGCTTCATTAAATTTGTGTAGGAATAGATGCTGGTATTGTAGGGAGCAGGAATATATAATCTCTCGGGTCTTTATGCTCTCTCAGAGATTGCAAATAAAGATTATACACTTAACTTTAAAATTTATATATGTAAAAGTATTTACCATATCCACATACTGAAAAGGCATGAAACAATGTTCGCATCTCAAACAATATCCCACTTATGTTTTACTTAAGAAACTGAGAACCTCAATTTGATTTGAAAAATACTTTAGGAGAGCTGTACATGAGGTGTTGTGTAAGAGGCAGGTATTGGTACTGTTGCTGGTAATACTGCTTAAGGGTGTTATTCATACAATAGGGGAAGTGAATAGACTAAGATTATAGTCATGAGGGTCACCAAAAAAGGAGCATTTTTTTGTTTAGGAACAGGCACAACTTCTCTACTAGTTACCAGATAGACTTCTCTTTCCATCCCTTCCATCACATCACCAGTCCTATGTAGTGGAGTACATCGAGGTCAAAGCTGATAGCTGATGTCTTTATAACAATTTGCAGAACAACTGCAAAATAACTGCAGATTGCCATAGAAAGAGGAATGGCAATATACCCTTACTTTTCCCCTCTTCCACATTGTTTCTTCCCTCACCATTTCTCCCAATTTCTTCGCAACATAATAAGATGTTTGTAGCAATTGCCAACATTAATTTGGGGGAGGGGTGGAGAATATTATTCTCAGACATGCAAAATATGTTGGTGGTGTTCAGAACAGTTTAGTATAAGTATAGCACTATTATTAGTGAGAAAAATCTAAGTTGTGTCTTGCAGCTGCGACTGTTCGTTGACTGCTTGTGCAATTAATTACTTTCCAGAAAATTCAAGTCAGTATTTGTGACAGGAATATTTATTGGTAATCACACAGTAAGAAAGCAGTCACCCACCACTGACTGATACACAGACGTGTAGTCTCCAAAATGCCTCGATGTTTTGACCTGACACTTTCTTTGTGATATGGTATGGCAGAAGGCAAAGCTGAAGAAGCTAAAACCAAGAACATACACTCTAGCAAACAAAGGAAAGCTGCCTATGTCTCCGTGTAATAACACTCTCTCTTCTTGTCTTTTTTCTTTTTTTTAAACACTAAAATCCATACACCAATAACTTTTAACTACTTGGCTACTCTTAAATCTGTCTTTTCTTTGCTAATGCCTAGGTTGTTCTTTTTGTCTGTGTGCTTAACTCAGATGAGTAAGATTACACCTGTCCACAAAGATTTAAAGGATCTGGGCCATCAGATTTCACATGTTCATAGGATACAGGACTTAGAGATGTCGCTCTGTGTCATAATTTTTGCACTGCTGCTTCAGTCTAGAGGCATCAGACCATGTCTTGACTTCAGAGGGGTTACAGCAGCCAAGGGGAGGCAGCAGTGGGTTTTTACAGCTAGTCTAAAAAGTTGATTCATACTCACATAATTTGCCTGGGCAGTACAAACCAAAACCAAAGATGCTTTGTGGTTTTGTGTTCTTTTCTAGCCACAAGCAAAAGTCTTACGCAAACAGCTAGTAAGTGGAATGTGTGGCTTATTCAAGTTCAAGGACTGATACAGGAGACTCCAGAACTAAAAGCAGCAGTATTCACAGCTTCAGCTGAACCAGGCCCTCATATTGAGGTCTATGACAGCTCAATGTTTTCTGTGACTGCACAATATATAGCATACACTGATGTTTGCATATGTCAACTAGACAAAAATCTTTGTCTGAGAACAGAGATCAACTGCTGTTCAAATCCCAGAAGATTCACCGTATACATTACTGTTCCTATTTAGACTCATCCTTAGCTGGAAAATCAGTACACATCTCTCTGTCAGAGGAGACATTTAGGATACACCCACACTGATACTTGGAGTTAATCTTGCAGCCACACTCAGCCCGCTCCAGTAAAATGAGCTACCTTTTCCTCATCTGATCTGAAATGGAAAGTGGAATTAAGGTATAAAGTTAAGGTTGATCCTACTTATCAAAGCAGGTATTGATAAACATGGTGCTTCCTATCTTCTCGGTGTATGTTATTTCTCCCTCCTGAGGCTGTAGTATATCTGAGGAGCCTGTGAATGGAAGCCAAAATGTTTGCCCTGCCATGTGTAGCTTTATGTTCCTCCAAGGAGTCCAAACAAGCCCCATACTTCAAAGACTGAATGAGAGGCATCATACTGAAAGTTAAGTAAAACCTCCAGCTGAGCATGTGGTTGGACTCAGAAGTTCTGTGGTTAGGCACAAAGGAGGGACTGTAGCACTTGCTGACCTGGGAACTATAGAAGCCCATTTCCAAGGGTTACAGTGGCGTTAGCTATATTATAATTACTGGCTGCACTTGAAACGTCACTCCTTTTAGAGAGTCCAAAGGAAGCAGTGAAGCCCAAATCTGAGTCTCCTGTGGAAACAGTAAAAATCACACAAATGTTTCCCCTGTTGAAGAGGAAACCATAGTTATTATAAATTACTTTGTTCAATCTGTACTGCATTCCTTATAGAGAAGGTGAGTTAGGTTGTATTTTCTTTTCGGTCAGCCTCCATGAGAGTAAGTGAATGGCAGATGGGAAGGTCTTCGTGGAAGGCTGTAGTGAAATTACCAGTGGCATAAGCAGTTATGGTTGGTACTTTAACTTAAAAAAACTGCACGAGCGTTGTACATTGGCATCACGTGTACTTCATGTTCTGCAATTGTATACAGACAGTAGTTGTTATTACAGTAGAAGAAAGTAGAAACAAATGCAAGTCAAAAAGTCTTGCTCCAGTCTCCATCCCTGTTCAGATTTGGGATTAGAGTTTGGAGTCTCTCCAGCTGTTAAATTGTGATTTAGCTGTGTGTTCTAAACAAAAGTTTCATAGTTTGCTCTTACCGAATAAATAGATTCTCAAGAAAGAATAACTATTTCCACTTTAGCACATTGTAAAATGGAAGCTTACAAAAGTTTTAATACCCTGAACCAGAATGGATTAATTGATCTAAAAACCTGTTTTGTTATTTACATCTTCTTCTAAATAACATCTTCTTTTTATAGTTCTTTTTTTTTCTTTTTAGCAATGGGTTTGCATGAACTAAAATACTGCACTGGGGTTCTTTAATTACACTATCTGAAACCAGACAGAGAATTTTTCATTGCTAATCTAAAGGGAGAAAAAAAAATTGAAACATGAAGATGCAGAGATTTGCAATATGTTTAAGCAACGAACACTGAAACACCCAGAGAATTTGAAAATTAGCTCACAGTTACCTGCTAATTTACACTTCCACCTTGATATCATCTGAAAAAATAAATTTTCTTAGTACAGTCATGAAAATAATTGAAATTTACCTTATTTTGACAAAGTTCCCACTGGAGTTCAAGAGTCTGTTTGGATTAGAAATCTGAAAAGTGATGGCAGGGAGAATATATACAAACATCAGCAAAACCAACATTGCTTGGTGCAATAGCCTGTGCAGTAACTGCTTTGCAATTTTTTAGCATTTTGTTTGTTCTTTTTTAAAAAAAAAAATACAGGAAAATACTCAAAAACGTTTTCACCAAAAGAGTATGATTTCATTGAAAGAAATATGGCATACAAATGAAAATACTAATACAAGATCAGAAAGATGTGCATCTTTACAAAATAAAAGCAAAGATGTTTTCTTGAAAGGGAAAAGTTTAATGCTTCTTCAAGGAATTACAAGGGGAAAAAGTCAAGAGACAGCATTATATATTTATACTGAATATACCAAAGAAGAATGTTTAACAGTAGGGATGGAAATGTCAGTCTCTTAGTGACAGGAAAACTACACAGTCTCTTCTCTGTTGCCTGATACGTAAATCCATTCTTGATACCTCAAATGCACACACACACACACGCACACACACGTATGTATAGTCATACATGCCAGAGAGAAAGGACATAAAAGAGGTGCTGGAAGTACATTCCAGGACAGCAACCAAACATGACAAAGGAGGAAAGAGATACAAAATCTCAGAACAAATATGAGGTTATTTAATTTTATAACCACACTTCTTACAAGAGGTTTTTCTACAATTAAAAGCAAGTGAACACTGAAGCACGTTTTGAAATGTAGCAGCTACACAAACCAAAACTGTCACAGGTCAAGTGGTCTGCACTCTTCGCTGTGGCAAGATACATTTCCACCAGAATTCCCCAGGCAGTCACTGATTTTACTTTAAACTTTTGTAAATCCAGATGACTCTGTGAGGAGCTACGCTAATGGAATCACTCTGGCATAAACCTCCAGTAACTCAGAAGAAGCTCAGACCCAAGAGATGAAAGGTTATGTGTGAAAAACTCTGGGTAATGGGCTGCAGTATTCACATGGCAATATAAAATTCCCCAGAAATATACCGTAAAAAATTAGTATGAAAGCTCACCAATCTACCATTGAGATAATCTTTTTTTTCTCTTTTTTTTTTGATAGCATATTTTAACATCCAAATAATTAATTTATATGCAGGTCTGATTTCTGAAATAGTAATGTCTATTATTTTCACAGTTCTTGGAAAAGTCCAGCGATTACAGGCTTTACTAAACAACACTTAAATAATCAAAATAAGCTAAGTAAATGATGGGAAAAGTAAAAGAAAAAAATCTGAAAGTAAAATAGCACATTTTCTCAATAGCTTCATGACCATACAATTGTGAAAAATTGTTGATAGAATTACAATGAAATGTTGATGCCCTTTTTTCCTGAAAAATAGACACTTTTTTTATCTGGCTGCTGCACAGTGTGGAATATACCAACAATGTATAAACCTGTTGGCAAACCACTACAGAAATGTATCTCATCTCTATTTTGAGACACTGTGTGCCTTATTTAAGGATAATTTGTTTCTGTCCTAGGACCCTGAATGCTATACTTATCATTTAAGAGAATTCATTTATGTTCGTAATTTCCTTAAATCAATTTTTTCAATGGTTGCAAAGCCTAAACTTTTACTACATTGAATGAAATTAATGTCTTTAAGGATCTGAACTCTCAATAATTTTACTATAGGTTTTAGAAAATTATTCGAATATACGTTAGAAGCAGGACAGCAATTTGGTTTACCTTAAATATATATGTCATCATTTTTTGCCTTGAATCATGGAAGATTACTTCCTCGAGCAGCATGCTTTATATTCCAGTTAGCTTATTTGTTAGCTTATTTCCAAGACAACTCCAATATTAGCAACATCCAAATCACTGAATTTACCATCTTGGTTGTTTTGTTAATCCTGAAACATTCTTAAAAAGCTAGTCTGGGTCAAGTTATGTCAAAACAACATCTAAGGAAGGAAGCTCTTACATGTTACAGCTCCATTTATATACTCAAGAGATTCCTGAAGGTCAGCTGCAAAACCCTGACAAACAAGCACTCTTGATATGCCGGGACAGTGAGGAGGCTGCATGAATTGCCTTAAAACTGTGCATTAATATATTTTTATGTTTCTGAAATCTTGCAGCTTTACATTTCAGGAGACAGAAGCTCTCCAGCTAGATAATAACACAGGCAGTGTGAACTGCTCCACATTTGTACACCAGTGTCCTGCAGAGAACCATAAGCAGACCCATGGATGTGCATATTTTGGCCAAGAATATACATATATCAAAAGTACAACTTTTCTTGAGTTTCCTTCAGGACCATAGAAACAGAATTCTAGCTGATAACCTAGGACTGCTAAGTAGTGGATTAAATGCTGCCTTCAGTGAGGACACAGGGAAAAGTCCCATTTCCTTCAAGAACAACAAAGTTTAACCAAAGCTAAGTGTCTGAAACCCACACCCTACAGTCTGTACTGAGCCTCTCTGACTTTTTATTAGAGCGAATACATTTTATGCTAAAGTCTTCGAAAAATTAGTATATTTTACATTAATCTGCCCTCACCTAACTTAAGAGGGTTTCATCTCTCTTCTTACGAGGCAATGACTTCATTAACTTCCAACTCAACCTTTCAAGCAGCTGTGGAATCTCTGTGAAAACCAGCAAGAATTCAAGGTTCAGGGAAAAGAAGAGTTGACCTTGAAAATACAATTTTAGGCAACAGGTTGAGGCTGCAGCATTTTACTCTACACGTGTCTCTGTTCAATGATCAAATTTTTTGAAACGCCTCTTGAAAATACACATTTTTAGGAAAAACTTAATTCATACACGTACAAATCTCACACAGACAAAAAAAAAAAAAAAAAAAGCAACACAAACCAACCAACCAAACAAAACCAGACCAAGTCTGATTTCTTCTAGCACCATTTTTTGAGTGATAACGAGGATGCAGGAAGAAAGGGTTCTGCTTTGGACCACAGAAATGAAAGGGCAGCTGGTTCAACAGTCATTACAAATCCTGCAGAAAATCCTGGGACAGTGTTTAGTAGCTGCAAAACATCAGAGTTTACCAGCTGGGCACACACTTTCTCACATTTTCCCTGTGACTTGCCCAATTTTTTGGGTCATCTCTGTCACCTCGTACTATCCAATGTCATAGGGAGGACTAAGGAAATTATTGTCCCAGTCTTTTTGTTCTCTTTCCTTCTCTGGGATTTGGCTTCTCTTGATTCCATGCCATTTACAGCAGAGGAAGTGGGATATTCCCCTGACAGATTTCCACAGTATAATAAATCAAAATGTATTTGTATTATCGAAATTCAAGCAAGATTGTTCATCTAGCCCAAAAGATTTCTTTTTTTTTTTTTTTTTCTGTGAAACTGAGGTTTCTGGGTCCAGCATGATGATGAATTGCAAGCTGCTCCACAAGAAAAGCTTTTCTGATTAATATATTGCGTGCAACAACACATAGCAAGTAAGTCACCTTGGGTCTGCCTTCATTGGGGTTATTAACTATGTCAGTATACGTTAGCTAAGATGATCAGAATTTCTACTACCAGTTGGACACAGCTGTGTGTTCTGATGTGACTGAGTACAGATTTAAAAGTTGCCTGCTTAAGGCCCTAAAAGGCAAAGGAATTCACTTTTGAGGTGTAAAGTAAATTTATGCCTCCTCCTGAGCATATTTACATTATAAATAATAAATAAAGGGGCTTCCAAACAAAAAGTGTCCCAGAAATTACCCTGAATACCTGTGCTCAGTCCCCTGATAATAGAACAACTTGAGTCAACCTGTCACTCCCACAGCACCACACTTCTGTTCATTTTATGTAGCTTTCAGGGAAATCTGATGTTCAGGCAGAATAAGTTGGATTTTCCCCCTTCTCAGCATGGGCCAGCTAAAAGGGAATTGAAATTATTTTATTAAGAGAAGGAATAGTTTTTTCAAAGGGAATGCCATAACAAAAGCTTCCTTTTTCCCCATTCCAAAAAGAAATAATAATAATAATAATAAAAGAAGATAGAAATTGACCTGCAAAGCAAGATTAGAAAACATATTGGGTGAGGTTGATCCACATGTAATAAACATAAGACACTAGAATGATAAACAGTATTTAAGATGAAAGTTTTTCCATCGTGACCTCTTCTGGAAAGATCAGTAAGATGTGCTTTGGACAATGGTCATGGTACTAGCAAAGGAACCTGCTTAGTTTTTACTCCACTAAATGTAATTTATTATAATGATTTATACAAAAGCCTTGGTTTTCAATGAACAAGGAAACCAACCCAAAAGAACACTTCTCACCATCACTAATTATGCACTTGCTACCACTTCTACATTATTTTGATTTTCTAGAGTCTCAAGCTTTTGCATTAAGGCATCTGACATCCAGACCCCACTGATAACCTAAACTGCATAAAGTGCTTGTTCCACAGCAAAATGTTCAATGTGATTTACAGACTGTTATGGCACAGACCTTCCCATTAGTTCTATATAACCTCTTTCTGTTCTTATCATGTGTAATGATTAAAAGCGCATCTTAGAGAGCAGAGAATCATACAAAGTCCCTTGCAGATGGATTTATCTACAAGCTAGTTAAAAGGGCTACAACTATTATGTATTCTGGATATGAATAAGATAAATCAATTCAGTAGAAGTTATTTTTTTTATATAATAACAACTTAAATTCTGATTATGAAATACAGTGTATTAATAAAACACAGAAGAGCCTTCTTTACACCAACAAATGGCAGCTCAGTAAACACCGGCCTGAATGACAACAGGAGTTTTCTGAGTTCTGGCTCTAGCTTTTATAACAGACAGCAAGAAGTGCATTCTAAAAGAAAATGTCTCCTACGAGATTTTTGAGCTTTGGGTTCCAGAAAGATGTGCCTCAGGCGGCTCCTACTGCCACCACCATGGGACATTTGTTCCATGCAAGGCCACTTCCCAAAGCCCCAGCATGCCTAGACCGCAGACCGTTCTCCTTGACTGGCTGAAAACCAGTTCTATGGCAAAGCTTCCTATTTAATCAGTTCATTCCAAAAAATTGTGACAACGTTTTTGTTCTTCACTAGCCTCAAATTTTCTCTTGCCTGCTGGTTTAATGGCTCAGAACATCTCCATTCATAATGGATCAGGTCTTTCCTGGTCTCTTTCTTCCACAAGATTTAATAAGGAGATATAGCCCTGCTTTTGAAGCAGTCATACAGACACAGTTACAAAATTTATTCACAGTAACCAGAGGGTCAAAACTACATTGCAGAACATGAAAGAGCTGTAAAATAACAAAATTACTAAATTAGCATATAAGAACTGGATTTTTTTGTAGAAAAAAAGAGAGTTGCTAAATATTTCTTTGCAATGTAGCCAAAAAGATATAGAAATGTGGACCTCTAGGGTTTTTTCAAGTCCATCTCTGTTTGTTTTCTCAAGAACTAACAGCTTCACAAGGTAGCAAGTGTTAGTGGCGAAGGGTGACCCACTGGCAGGCATTTTCTGGGCCTGTTGCTCACCTTTCTGATGCAAACTTTTCCACAACCACCTCCTTCTGCACAGAACTGATGCTTGTCCTCTGCTTGTATCATTTTCACGTAACTAACTTTTCTTCTCAATTCACAAATTAAATGAACAAACAGTCTAACAGGTGAAAGGACAAGTTTGGCTTGCAATGGGACACACGTTTCCTTGGGGATTTGTATCCACTTTGTAGGTCTAAATCTTGCCATAACCACACTCATTTTGAGAAATGTTGTGTATCCATACAGTCAGAAGGAACTTGCACATTAAGAGGTGACACAAGAATAATTGTATATTTAAATGGGAAAGTAGCAGAGATGTAGTTTGTGCTAGAGAGTGTAACAACAGTTATAACAACGGGAATTTTTGTTTGGGTTTGGGGGTCAGAAGGGTTTTAGCTCTGGCCTAACCAAGCAACTTAACAAACAGAACAAATGAAGTAAGGCAGGGAAAAAAGCTGGAAAACTGCCATGGCACTAAAGAAGCATGTTCTGGAGGAATGTCTAGCTGGCAGCCTGGGCATTGCGGCAGCCCCAGCTGTAATCAGAAAGTGCAAAGAACTTTGCATTGCCAGAGGAGAGGCACCACCAGAGGAAAACTGTGTGATCAAGATACAAGTGAGGCCTTGGCCATGCAGTGAAGAGAACTGTTACCCAAATAAGCTAATGAATCAGCTGACCATGATTTCAGTTTTCCAAATCATAATCTTAGTCTCTTAAGTAAATTCTCTGCTTTGATAGATAAAATTAATTTGGCCCATTTTAAATCCAGAAGGCTCAGAACTGAAACACAAAATCAGAGGTGCCAAAAAGTATTGCTAAACCAGTTTCATAAAACTGCAGAGAGAGAGGTAAAACCAATTCAGGGAATTCAGGATACCTTGATTCTTTGATATGCAGACTTATAAACTGAGTTCCTCCTTCAGTTTCCTGTGAAGAGCCCATTTGAGATAATGTCCTTTCATCCAGGGGGAAAGCTGTCCTTCATGGATCTTTTCTTGGCAGATTTAGTATATTTTGATATTACCAGTTCTCAGAGGGAAAAAAAAAAAAAAAGGCATTACAAGGAAATGCTTATTTAGTTGCACTGATGAAAAGGCAAAAATATTTTGAAAAGTTCAATAATTAGACATATTACTTAAGATCATCACCAGTTGTATCAAGTCGATTAATGTTGTTTGAGGCTTCACTGAACCCAAGAGGTTTACTGTCTTGAGTCAGGCCAGTCTGCAGAACACCCCGGGATTAATTCCAGTTTATTTTGAGACTTATCTTCCTGTTTCCACTTCACTAACCAAAATGAATTTCAGAAGTATTTGTAGATAATGACCTGTATCGCTCTGTTGATCATCCCAGTCTTGGGTTAGATAAGCCACGTAAGTGTTATTTATGATATTCTGTGCTGTTATTTTATGGCCTTTTGCATCTTATTGTTGTATGTGACAGTATGATTATATATAATTGATAGATAGTTTCATATTGCACAGGAAGAGCTCGATAGACGACACATAACCCAAACTATTTTTGTTTCTCTGGGTGTATCTTCCAAGGCATCTCAACCAGGTACTATTTTGAAAGACTTTACTATGTTTTTCTCAATGCATGTGGCTTGTTAAATATATAGTTCAATTGATTTGTCATGGAAATAATTTTTCAACAAAGCAAATATCATGCATAGCAAAGCAGATTAATTTCCTCAGCTACTATTTTCTACTGTAGCATGAAGGAACAAGGCACAAGATATCCATCTCCCTATATGCAGAAATACTACAACCTCAGGCCCAGAATTTGCTGCAGAAAAATGTTGACTGCACAATGCACACATTTCTTCATGAAATTTGATTTAGACCTAGGATCAAACTAGGGACATTTAAAGGAAAGGTTTCATGCCTTCAGTGTGGATCCCAAGCCCAGCTCCTGAGATGTTGCTGAGCAATTCTTAATCTGAAAATGTGTTTAAAGGAAGGAATCAAGGTATTGAAGACAAGCCAAAGACTGCTCTCTGTGACTACAGATTTGCTATGTGAATATTTGCTACTGTTTCCAAGGCAGGTAATTGAGAACAGGTAGTCTCTGCTTAAAGTAAACGAAAATTTTCAGCCTGCTTTCATCCCACTTAAATCTCAGGCACCTGCTTGAGGTGTCAAAGTCAGGAGAATATTAGCCCTAGGCTCCTGCTAAAGTCAATGACAAGATATAGGATAAATTGCCAGCTGGAAGTACCTATCTGTCTTTGACAATCCTTGACAATCAAGGATATCTAAACTTCTAACTCTACATCTTCTACATAGTTAAGCGTCTTGTGTTAGTTGGGAGGAATCCAGACTTTCAGTCATAAGGAAAAAGTGAAAAGAAAGAAATGTCAGTGTCTGATTCATCCAACTTCTCCCCACTGTGCAGATCAATCCTTAATTATACTATCTGCTTGAGAACAATTTCAAGTCTTTGCCTCAGGGCAACTTTCCTGTAAATAAAAATGTATTTTTTGGAGAGGAATGATTAAAAAAAGCAGTCATGATCCTATATAATTCATAGATGCTTAGCAGTTAATGATCAATACAATTTGAAAATACAAACATAGCCAGTAATGTCTTCGCCATTTTTAATAATGTTTAATTATTTTTAATCAAAAGCATGGATTCTATATTTTAATACACTTTTCTAATTTCTTTGAATAAATGAAAAAAATTCACTTGACAGGCTTTTCTGCAGTGTTCCCCGTTATGAGAAAGTGCATGTTCTTTTAAGCCTCAGAAACAATGAACGTTATGTAGCATTTGAACATGTAGAGCAGTACAGTCTTACCATTGAAAAGCAGATTCATTTGTGTTAGTCAGCAATTTTTCAATCTTTGGAGAAACCTGGGGCTCCTTTAACATATTGCATACTGAAGCAATAAACAGTGTGCTGAACTGAGAGGGGCCAAGCGTGAATCTAACACCGCCCATCTTCATAAGATGAGCCAAAGAGACCAAGACTGTAGAGTTCACAGCAAGGAAAATGGGCTGGATCCTGGTCTTCCCTACACTGAGTGACTCCACTTAAACCAACATGAAAAAAAAAATGGGATCATATCCAGGGAAATCATCTTTACTCACAGCCTGAAAAGAAAATCAGCTTAACGCAGCTCATCATGGAGACAGGGGAGAAAGAATTCTATTCCATGATAGTATGGATGAGTATGGGAATAAATGCTATAGCTACAGTTGTATTGTATAGAGCAATGACTATCACATCACTATGCTTGTGAGTTATCCTTCCAGACATTATTTCTTTCTGAGAGTCCTTTGAATTTGAGATGTATCTGTGATTCTGCTGGGGAATAAGATCGTAATTGCTCAGTTCCAGGCTCTCAAAATGTAATAACAACATATTTTTTAATGATAAATTATTAGCCATCCAGCCACAATCATATATTAATAAAACAGTCTGATTTGCTAGGGTGCATTGTTTATGCCTCTTTCCCTGTGAATTAGTTTGCATTAAAACATGTAACAGCTATATTTGTCAGAGAAAGGGAATGCAAGTGAACCTGTTAGCTGAGCTCCTTCACAGTCCCTGGACAATAGCCAGGGGACACTTCAGTAAAACCTTTTGCAGTTGGTGGGATAACTGTCTCCTTGCCTCAGGGAACCTCAGCATTAAAGTTATTAAATAAAACAGCCAGCCTGGCAGTTGGCTATGAGAAGCAATTTATACCATTGTAAATGGATTAGCAAAATGTAATTTCTTTTAAACGTTTCCATTTCAATTTTTTCAAGTAGATGTGCAGTTATAAATGTTAAGGAATTGTTTAAATGTTTTGCACAATGGAAAAAGTAAATACAGGTTAGAGCTTTGGACTCCCAGGTGAATTTTCTATAATTTTCTATTTTCTTTATGTTAAGGCTTTTCATGTACTGCTGTAAAATTTACCCATTTGGAGACCAGGAGAAAAAAAAGTATTTGTGCTCCTGATGAAACAGGGTATTATACTAATCATTCCTTACTAAGGAAAGTATAGATTTGAAATGTCTTGAGGACCAGAGCAAAGCCTATGGCTGTTCTTATCCTACATTCTCAGCTGGTATATTTTGACATCAAGAGCCTGCAGCAGTGCATAAGATACCAAGAGAGAGACCATACCACATATCTGTTTGTGTGAGAAGCGGGGGGAAATCTTTCTTGAAAGTATGCCTCTGTGGATTTTCTCTGAGAAGGGTTAATTAACATACATTGCTAGCAGCTCAGAAACTATAATAGTCTCTTACAATGATTTCAGCAATATCTCACCTGATCTCTTTCTTTTTTCTTTTTTTTTTTTTTTTTTTTTTTTTTATGATTTTGCAATATAGCAATAATATAAAAAAAAAAATATGACTAATGGCATGGGATAATCATGTCCTTGGGGTGTGATCAAGCACCAAGAATTAATGAGTGCTTCTAATCCCCCATGGGTGTGATTATCTCATGATAACCATATCCATCGAGAAACTACGTTGCTACCATGAATTGTTCACTTTTATATTTAAATGTATCAGGCAAGTGACCACGATCAACTCTAGCTGCCATTTTGTGTCAGACTATGTAGAAGGGCTGGGTGCAGGCTGGTTGCAGCCAGCGCCCTCAATGCCCTGCCAACACTGCGCACCAGAGTAAGGAAATTTCCACCAGGAATTCAGCTGGGTGCGCAAACCTCCTGCCTTTCAAAAAAGCTCTCCACAACAGCCATGCTTGCAAGCTGAATTAAAGTTGCTGCAGACTTTAAAAGAGGGGGTGGTGAGGGGCAAAAGTAGGGCAGCAAGAAATAACGGATGAGGCTAGCTCAGTTGAAAGCAGCCGTGGAGAAGCCTGAGGGCTAAGATGGCAGTCATCATCGATTCAAGGGAAGGGAGATGTCAAGGACAGGGAATGTCAAGCAGGAACAGCAATAAGGCATCATAAGGGTGCATAGCAGTGCCAAGTCTTCCAAAAACAGCACAAATAAAGCTACCGGATTGTTGTGATTGGTCTATTTGCTGCTTGATATCACAAGAAAAATGTAAAAAAAAAAAGAAAAGATACATTTACAATGTACATCTGTCCTCTCCCTCCTACATAAAACTAATTAAAAATATTCTCTCTCTCTCTCTCTTCCTCTGACGCCCCCACCCCCACTGGCATGATCTTGAAATAGTCTTTGCAAACGAAGTTAGATACAAGCAAACGATCTACATGAAACCAATCGTGTCAATATGTAGATAAGCAGCAGCAGCAACACACTGGCCCTGAAAGAATAATCAAATGCTAAAGGAAGAGCTACAGGAACACAAACACACTCCAGGTTTCTGCAGTCTGCAACACTGTCTATGGTATATGTGTATTCCTGAAGCATTGACACCTGCTTTTGCAGGTGATAGAATTTTATGGCACAAAATGTATTTATCCAATAGTTTCTTACACATACTTTACTGCAGCTTCTCACATAGGTGACAGAATGAATTACATTTCTGCTGATGCTCACAAACCTAATGTGCTGATATTTTCAGGTGAGTGTACACACACATGCTTACACACACAGACACACACACGCACACACAGAGCAGCTTGAAGGCACATTGAAAACCAGCTGACTACAAGATCTGTTCAGTTGGACCACTGAGTTTGTTGCTGAATAAATGACTACACCACAGGAAAACAGCAAACAGTTTTTAAAATGTTGGGTGGATAGCAAGTATTTTTAATGGCTATAAAATTAGATTTTGTTTCACATTGAACAATTTTTAAATTATCTATGAGAGAAATAAGCCTCAGCACTTAGGTCATTGACCTGTGCTAGAATCATGTAAGCCCTGAAAATCCCTGACCACAGAGGAAGTGGATCTGGGACTGCAAAAAATGCTGATCTTCCAGGCATGATTATAAAGGGAAGCCAAAAGCCCCCTACACGCACGTTGCATAGAGTTATGGAGGACTGCAAGGAACTAACAGAACTTCAAAGTCTGTTTTGGTTTACTACATTGTCTCTGAAACCAAAATACCTTTGTTTGAGTGCAACTTCAGTGAAGAAAACTTCCAACAGGTGATTTCCAACTCAGCTGAGGAACTCTTCTCCTCTTGCCACTCATGAGGTATATAGCATGTTCTTGACATATAGAGTGTTCTTTGGCAGAAATGATATAATGAAGTTATATATTCCTGATGTACAAGTCTTTTTTTCTCCAGCTTTCAACGTGTCAAAATGTATGATACTTGCAAGGGAGGAAAACACACTCTTTCATAGGAGAGCTCATTTTCAACCTTTCTAAGAACAGTGATTCTCTTTCACAGTAAAGATAGCACGATATTCACCCAAAACTTGCACTTAACTGGGACCTCTGTGACATTATTCATTACTGTGACATTACTTCTGGCATAGCAGTGAATTTCACTGCAATAAACCGAAACCAAGGAAACCCCTGCTTTTCTACTTGCTGTTCCACTGTGTCTGATGATAAAATAGTTTTCTTAGTAAGGTGTTTTCCACATACACAAAGAAATATCCCTATTGCCCATGGTCTTCCTGTTCAAAGGGAAAAAAGATGATGGAAAAGTGGAACACAGGAGAACACTTGATCATGTTGTTTCTTTCAACTATGTAGCTATTTATTACCAAAAATTAGTTTGAGTATTTATTGGCTGGAACTGGACAGGCTTAATCAGCAAGACAGTCATGTTCCTTACAGGCTTTTGGCCTCCCGTTGTCAGGGCTAGAGTCTGTCAATCAAATTCCCACACTAGATTAGTGCCATAAAACTATGGCAGCCCACACTTGGGGAAGCCAACAGAGAAGAGCTAGGTTTGTGGTGCATCCTTTTACCTTAGAGATGGCAAGGAAAGAGAAGGCTGCTGCGGCATGGGCTGAGGTCATTTTGAAGAATGCCACCATCAATAAAGATGACGGCAGCAGAAGCTGCAGTTGGTTCATCACCTTTTGGTAAGTTCTTTGGAGGGTGTTTGTTCCTGAAGTGTGTCCTCACAGAAGTAAGGAGGGATGCAGAGGCAAGCAGCACAGCTGGACACAGTAACGGTGGTTGGATAGCCAAGCCATGGTTACAAAGGCAGACAGCAGAGGAACTTCAACTCACAGTTTAAAAATCTGAAGCATCAGTTGGGTGAAACTAAACTTGTGTAACCATCTGGGTTTTGTTACCATGAGGAAAAGAGAGACTGAGTGTCAAGGGGCAGCACAGGCCAGGAGTGTGGGTCTCCAGTGGACTGCAGGGCTAAGCCTGGCAGTTGGGCTTTGGCCAGGCCTGTGGTGATGAGGCAGGGGCTGGATCTGACCCAGGTTCCCTCCATGGGCCTGATTCTGACCCCACCCGTGGGACAACATCCTGTCTTCAGAAAGGTGCTGAATGCCCATGGCTGGAGCTGTCCCCTGGTGTCCCCTGGCTGCCTTGCTCCTGGGTGGGGCAGTGGGACAGACCTTGGATGCCAGGTCCTGACCTTCCACCCAGCATGGGGAGCCCCTGATGCTCCTGGACCCCACGGAGTCACCAGCCATCATAGAACTCTGGCAGGGGCAGCCATTAGCTGCACTGTGTGTAAGCTGGCCCTGCGCCCCAGCAGCCAAACCGCGGGCAGAGGGATGCCCACAGGAACCTTACGCTGAGTCCAGCCAGTGGAAGTGAAATAAAGCTGAGGACCAGGCTTACTGCATTAGGGTAATTCTGTTGTCTGTCCACACCACAAAAAAGTCAAACAGACTATAACAGGGCCAAAATATCTTCTGTGATATAAACGCACGGCTCTCTGAAGATGCAAAATTTATTCTGTAGCATATAGCTAGGGTATTTTGTGGCAGAGCTGGCTTTCCCTCCTGTTTTCTTTCCACACGTCATTGCTATAGGTATTTGTACAACTGTCTTGCTTCCTTCCAGCCTGTGATGCTGCCAAGATGGGACTTTGATGGGTCTTGTTCTCTGTGGCCTGTTTCAGCAGAGCATTCTGCACCCTCACATCTCCCCCACTGCACAGAGTTGAAGAGACTTAGCTTCTGGCAACATCAGGACCCCAATTCCCAGTGGGTTCTATAAATGTGTCATCCTAGTTCTTGTTTTCCATCTGCATAGATATTCATGTATCATGCTAAAACTAAGCAAGTAAAAAGCTCTGTGGGGCTGGCTTGTCTGGAGGCTGTTTGTCTTTTCTGTTCAGCTGCAGGCAAGCATCTGTAAAGTTTCAATATTTGCTCTAAATGAAATGTCTCTTAGCTAGAATTCCATTTCACGTAATATGGCTGGTGTGGATAAGATGTACCCTGTAAACAGAAAAAGAAAACTGCTTGGGATGCTGATGCTACTAGTAACACAGGTGGTAGTTGCTCTTCTGTGGCCTAATTTTAGATTACCTATGTTTCATCTTTGTTATTATTCACATATATTCTTATCTTATGCTTTAAGCTGTCACCATAATCTTAGTTAATCAGTTATTATCATGTATACTGGACACATTTTTCAACTGTTGTGTGAATATCAGGGATTAAGAAAGCACGGCTGTGGACAGAGAGGACCTTGAATCATAGGAAAACACAACTTTAGGGGAACATGAAAGGTAATCCAGTTGATTTTCCCCAGCCCTAAATAGGGTCACTGTTAATATCTTGTTACTACTAATAGATGATAATTTAATTTATTCATACAGATCTCCACAGATGGGCATGCTGCAACTTTTGCAGCCATTCTATTTCTGTGTGTTGTCCAGAATATTGTGCCCATATCATGCACGACAACATTGAATATTTCTTGTGACAATGTTAACTTGCTGTTTCTTAACTTCTCCAGTATGGACATCCACCATGTAACATTTCAGTACTTCACCTGCTTAGACCTGGTTGGCATCCAGTCTCCTGTTGAGCCTTAATCAGTTCTAGTGTCATGGAGCAGGGATAGCACAAGCCTCAGCAAATACCACTGAAGAACGTAGCTGTTTCCTGGAAGAGTACTATCTAACAGAAATTTGTATTTTTACCTTTAAGATCACATTTGCAAGTTCATGAGCTGTACAATCAAATTAATGGGAAAACAACCTCTTGCACTATAACCAGTAGAAAAAGCTTGTATTTTCTACAAAAACATAGAGGAAATTAGAGAAACTGCTATATAGCTACTTAGAAAGGGTAACAACTTTCAGTTCTAAACCCAGGCATGATCCAACATAGCTATCCAGAGATGAATATGTCTTTTTTCCACTAACTAATCCCTGAGAAAAATATATATATCAGATTAACTGAAAGTAACTGAAACTTGTTATGTTGGTTGGGTTGCAGTTTAGAGTGTTGGATTGGGAAGAAGGATTTTAGTCATTCGATTACATAAGGAAATTATTTTCATTTTTTATATGCTTCATAATATCTACATTTACCATTCTATCATCATTAGTGTGTAAGGACATCTTTCTTTTAGCTTCTTAGACATTTTTACATAGAAATCCCAGACATAAAAGTCATCAACTTGCTGAGTTTGAAAGTTTTCTTTTCCAGCATCTTATTCTTATCAGTCTCAAAGGCCTGACACTTTTTAAATGCTTGGCATTCTCTTCAGTAACAAGGTTGAAATTTGAATGTGCTACATCAATTTGGCTTCAGTTTGATGCCTCATTGAAGCACAGCCTGGCTGAGAAGAGACAAAAAATGAATATGAATGCCAACCATCTATTAGGATAACTAAGTAAAAAATCGACAGGTCTCAGTCTGTAACTGAGAAGGAGCACTACCCCATAAGTGAGAACAAATTTATTTTGCATGAAGTGATAGAAATACAAGTTGCCAGTGATGTGACAAAATTATATAAATTTAGGAACATGAGTTCAAGCCACAAGGCAGTTACTCGCTATACTTTTAAGGACACTGAATGATTTCATGAACTGATTCAATAGCTAAACAAATACTCAGTCCTGAGAGGAAAAAAAAACCATACAAAACCTAAAGGTTAATGGAGACTTGTCCCAATGGATTTTTATCCCTTGATACTGTCTCTTAGTCTTCAAATGTTCTTGTGTTTCTATGCAAATAAGCTGCTTACAAAATCCAGCTCTTTCAAGTATGTTCTAAGTACTACTGTCTATGTCATTTTACAGTAAACACATTTTTGTTGCATAGCAGTATGTTTCTTTTATGAGATGGGTAAATATGCAAAATGTTTCTGTAACTATTTGTCAGATAGTCAAACAGATTTTTTGTCTATCCTCAGGCCCCTTTTATGTTCACTCTCTGAACATATGCGACAAGAGCTCTCCCAACACAAACACTTGAAGGAATCAAATTGCAAGCTCTTTTTCTACCAACATTTGTACAAAAAATGTAAGAGTACATTTCATTATGTAATGGAGTAGAAATACCCTGTGATTTGTGACCAGCTTTTATAGTTCCTGATTTCACAGGAACCTGTAAAGTTTTGTTGATCCTCATGCTGGTACTATTTGACAATATAAAGATCTCAGGAAGGAAAATGAGAAATGAAAGCCAAAGTCCTTGTTAATATGTCAGCAACCAGATGTCAATGAAACTATCTCCCAGTTTCCTTGGAGTCACTCCAGATGCAATATGTGAAAAATGAGCAACTGCTCAAATCATAGCACAAGCAAAGCTAATATGCTGCAGAGAGAAGACAGATA
Organism: Microhierax caerulescens; assembly: GCA_035590215.1. NCBI lineage: Eukaryota > Metazoa > Chordata > Aves > Falconiformes > Falconidae > Microhierax > Microhierax caerulescens. The sequence goes on from JAVJGJ010000014.1 coordinate 78,161,507, forward strand.
TGCTGAAGGACTTGCCTCTTCTGCAACTTGCACTGTTACTGAGGGCACTTGTTCAGGGATCAGTTGATTTGTATCTTCAAAGGCTCTGCATTTTCTGCACTGATGAAAGTCAAATTTCCTAGTTTCTTGAGCCAGTGGTGAGACACAGGCTTCAGTAACACACACCTCAGTAACCAGCTCACCAGTCTTATTTCAACTGCAGATGCAAGTGTGGGATGGAACTTACCTGGAGGCAGCTTTGCCTGCAGCCCAGGAGCTCAGCCTGCCTGCATCATGTTTCATCATGGCTTATTCTTGCGATGTCTCAGTGTGCAGAGGTTTCAGTCTACCCAATGCCCAGGTTGCAAAATGGTATAGCCTATGAAGACATTGGCACAACATGTCTCAAGAGCTGTGAAATTGCTATGAAACAGGTTCCTGAGATGTCATTGGTATAGAAGCTTTTGATGAATTTGAAGTTTTGCCATTCTCCACTTAATAAAATCTGAAATAGATATATTAGCAAACAACTGGGTCTAAATCATGTATGCCTCTACAAAACAGAATCTAATACACAACCATCCTTTTCACATGAAGGTTAGTAATACATTTTTTATTATTCTGGGGTGGTGAGGTGTGTGCAAACTAAGCTAAAGCCCTTAGACCTCTGCAAGTATTATTTTCTAGGATAATAATACACTGTTGTTGTTGATTGCAAATAGTCTCTTTAAAATATTCTAGACAATTGAAAAGAAAGGACAGTCTTTCACTCTTCCACTTTTCTTTCCATGCCCAAATTTCAACTTTGCCCGTTTAGGTGGTTGTGTTCATCAGTACTCCTATGAGGTATAATGGGACAAGGATTCAATCATAATTATTCTTAAAGCACAAAGTCAACAGCATCTTTTCAAGAGTTGTATAAAGAATGCTTTGATTCAAGCTTCTGTGTACCAAGATGAATGAGACCTTTTATGGTGAGCACTTGCAAATGCACCCAGGAAGCTGCAAATGATGTGACTAGCTACAGGCATGCCTCCAAGCTGCTAGGAATTACTAAAACAAACAGTCATTCTACTTTATTTGGGTGAAAGTTTTTCTCTTTATGAACTAATCAATCAGTCTGAGCCTCTCCCTGTAGTTCAAAACACATACAAGGAAGTTCTATTTCCACAGAAGTCCCCAGATTTTGAGATTAGTGTGGTAAAAATTTGGGTGTTTTTTTGTTCTACAGTCACACAACTGTAAAAGCACAAACATTTTTTGTATTAAGAGACCAGCCAACACTCCCAAACTCTTATCCTATAAGAACTATATATTCATGCAAATCTCCATTATGTAATATTGCTAAAGTCCTGCTAGCTGTGTACATTCTTCTTACCAATATTACAATAACACTTGCAACATGATTAAGCAGAGGATACAAACTTAGAGCATGAAGATATCTTGAAGATATCTCATTTTTATATCTAATTCCACTCCCTGACAGTCCTGCCATAAGTAAATAGCTGTTATTCAGGATGAGGAGTTAAAGGTGCTGGTTATGAGAGCAGTTATTTCAATCCCTTGTCTTTGGTCTTTGGCCATAGAAAGCTGCATGTTCCTATTGCCTCAGCAAGATGGGCCCCTCAGAATCAGCAAACATGGGTCTTCCAGGTGAAGTGCTGAATATGGATTCCAGCATGAACAATTTAGTACTAAATATAGGAATGTTTATAAAGATGAGGAGCATAAACTGAGAATTTAGGTTAGGACACACTTTTAGCAACATAAATAAGATATTGCAGGTATTTTCAAAGTTATCTAGGATAATACAAAGAGCATTATGCAGTGCAAAATAGTTCCAATACAAGTAGAATTTAACAACGACAAGAACAATGGTTCATCTAGGTTGGAGAATTTGCCAGAGTTAAGTCAGCCTATGCCCTGTGTCAAAAACACTTCTGTAAAGAAAAAAAAAGAGGGGTCACTGTCATAGGAAACTTTTTCCTGAGGGGAACAGAAGGCCCAACATGCAGACCAGACCCACTTAGAGAATTCTGCTGCCTCCCTGGGGCCCAGGTTGAAGATGTGAAGAGAAAGCTGCCTATCCTGGTATGGCCCTCAGATTATTATGCATTATTGGGGTTTTGGGTAGGCAGCGATGAAGTTGCAATAAGAAGTATGAGGGCAATCGAGAGGCTTCAAGGCCTTGGGAGGACTGGTTAAGGGATCAGGAGCACAGGCAATGTTCTCCTCTGTCCTTCCAGTTGCAGGGGGGAAGAAATGGGAAGAGCCAGCAGATCAATACCTGGCTCCGAGCCTGCTGTCACCGGCAGAATTTTAGATTCTTTGATGGTGGGTTGGTATAGGCAACACCAGGCCTGCTGGAGACA
>JAVJGJ010000014.1:78165567-78179329 GCA_035590215.1 Microhierax caerulescens
GTTTAACTGGACTTTAGTAAAGCCTTTGACACCATTTCCCACTGTGTCCTCCTGGAGAAACTGGCTGCTCAGGGGTCAGACAGGTGTGCTGTTCACTAGGTCAAAAACTGGCTGGATGGCTGAGCCCAAAGAGCAGTGGGGGATGGAATTACATCCAGTTAGCAGCCAAGTGATGTTTCCCAGGTCTCAGTACTGGGGCCAGTTCTGTTTAGTATCTTTATCAATGACCTGGACAAGGGGATCAAGTGCACCCTCAGTAAGTTTGTAGATGACACCAATTTGGGTGGGAATGTTGATCTGTTTGAGGGCAGGAAAACTCTACGGGGTGGTTTGGACAGGCTGGACTAATGGGTCGAGGCCGATTTTATGAGGTTCAACAAGGAGAAGTGCCGGGTCCTGCACTTGGGTCACAGCAACCCCACGCAATGCTGTATATTTGGGGAAGAGTGGCTGGAAAGCTGCCTGGTGTAAAAGGACCCTCTGGTCAACAGCTGCCTGGATATGAGCCAGCAGGGTGCCCAGGTGGTCAAGAAGGCCAAAAGCATCCTGGCTTGTATCAGAAACAGTGTGACCAGTAGGACTAGGGAAGTGATCATCCCCCTGTACTCAGCGCAGGTGAGGCTGCACCTCAAATACTGTGTCCAGTTTGGGGCCCCTTGCTACAAGAAGAATGTTGAGGTGCTGGAGTCTGTCCAAAGAAAGGCAATGAAGCTGGTGAAGGGCCTAGAGAGCAAGTCTTAGGAGGAGCAGCTGAAGGAACTGGGGTTGTTTAGCCTGCAGAAAAGGAGGCTTAGAGATCTTACTGCTCTCTACAACTACGTGAAAGGAGGTTGTAGTGAGGTAGGGGTAGATCTCTTCTCCCAAGTAGCAAGTGACAGGAAAAGAGGAAACAGTCTCAAGTTGTGCCAGGGGAGGTGTAGGCTGAAATTTCTTCACTGAAAGGGTTCTCAAGCATTGGAACAGGCTGCCCAGGGAAGTGATTGAGTCGCTATCCCTGAAGGTATTTAAAAGACCTGTAGATGTGGCATTTAGGGACATGATTTAGTGGTGGACTTGGCAGTGTTAGGTTAATGGTTGGACTCCATGACATTAAAGGTCTTTTGCAACCTAAATTATTCTATCATTCTATGTTTCTGTGAATTAGTGAAATATTAGAGTTTATAGTGAATTTAGAAGTTTTGCTTTGTGAAGTTTGTGAAATTAAACCCTTCTCCATTTATGTCAATGCACCAAGTGACAGCTAGATATAAACTTTTAAAAATGCTAGAATTTCAAGCAAATATTATGTTATGCTATCACAGCCAGATTCTCCCATGGAAAAAAATACTTCTCTAATAATATTTCAATCCTGATATAATTTAATTAACAATATTAAATTAGATTTAAAAACACTACCAGGAAAAGAGTGATACATAGAAAGTCTAATTTTTCTGAAAGTCAGATGCCACCTAATGGATGGGTGGGTAACATGCAGAGCCACCTATCCTCCCTAAATGGTACCCTCACTATCCAGAATCAAAAATGCGTTCATTGCTATACTTAAAGAAAATTTGAGAATACCACTATAAAAAAAATTGAAGAAAGAGTTATGTATTAATCTGCACCCCTGGGTGCAGTTCTTATCAATTTTAAAAGTGATCCAAACACAGATGTATATACCAAATTTCACCACCTAAAGGTCAAAAGCTGTAGAGGTCAGAATTGTCCTGACTTGACAATGACCTTGAATTTCTACCAAATGTAAATAAGAAGTGTTTAGTCCTTTGATGCTCTTCTACTAAAGAAGAGACACTTTCTTCAAAACCTATTTAGGAATCTGACTAACAAAGTTAGTAATTTTGGTGCCTTCCTGACAATCAGAGATACCAACATAAACTGACAACCATATGACAAAATGCAAGGACAGCTGAGGGAGGGACTATTGCAATTTATTCTAAAGGACAGAGACAAGATGAATCAATATTTATTACTAAAAGACTCTGTTGGGAATTTCTGCACTTCAAAGGAAGTCAAAATTTGTCCTTGAAGAGTGAAAAAACTGCTTTTCTAAAACAGTGACCTGACTGGAATCCAAATTGTTGTTCTAAAAATTCAGACTCCTGCCATGCTCTGATTTCAGGAATATCCAAAATCAATACCCTTAGCATGCCTCCACAGATTTCTGTGCAGAATTCTCATTTTATGTATTAACTGAGAAGGCTATGCCAGAAGTAGAAGAGAAAAGAGAGTATTCTAAAGCAGTTTCCAGATTTTTAAATTATTCTCTTGAAAACAACAATTGGGCAACAACAATCCGGCTGGATTATAGGTTTTACATCTGATAGGTGATAAAAGTTTGCCTTGGTCACTAATTTAATTGTCTCTGTTACGTGTACAATATACACAAGGAGTATATTGCAACCATAAGAAGACATGGTCTGCATTTTGTCTTTTAAGCTGAATTTAATCATAACCTAATTTACGAAGTTACCTTGTTCACTGGTCTTATTATTAAGAAGTCATAATTCTTGCAGTGTGTTTGCCTGACAATAACATGCAGTGTATGAACTTTAGAGTAGTATGTATTATGTCATATCTTTCGGAGTTTATTGTCTTATCGTTACCTTTCATTCTAAAGGTCACATAATTGTCAGGATAGTAAAGGTATCCTGACAATTAGCCATATTGAAACTATGCTACTAAGCCATAGTACTGTCATACTGCTATGACATTAGCCGTACCAAAATTAATTAGCAATTTAAACATAGCTGAAGATTTACTATCACTATCAACACCATTCTTTTCCTACAAGTTCAGCTTAGCTCATTCTCAGCCTCTCTTCTGTCCTGTGTTTGCATATGAAGTAACACATGCAAAAAGAAAAAACTAGCTCTTCCCCTTTTGTAATAGCTATCATCTGTGTGCTTGAGGGGCAAAAGAAGGAGAATTTTCTCATAATTCTTAGTCTTGCTTAAACCTTCCTGCTTGTGTTGAATAAAAAGCAGAATCCATTTTTACATTCATTTTCGATGTGTTCTGTGTTTCTATTTATGGAAGGCATTCAATGTGTGCAAATACCACATTCTTTTGAATTCTGCTATATTTCCATTCTGGCTCAGTAATTAAAACAGATAATGATTACCCTAACTAAATACCAAAAGCTCAGAGTTTTGTATTTTTTTCTCCTTTCTGTACCTTCAGTTGGTTGGTATTTATTCCTTTTCGTCATATGGGCTTTGCATTTGACAATGTTTTGGGAGAGCATCTCTGATCTCCACAATAACACAGGCAGTACAAACACCTCACTGCACTTACTGCAAGCATTTAATCAATCTTTGCATTAATTAATTTCAACTTTCTCCTTATATGGTATTTAACTGGACTGATTTTTTTTTACCTTCCATTATTTTACCACTAATCCTGTGTTAAATTGAAGCTCCTTTAGCCATTTTGACATTCATACAACACAGAGTTACTGTAACTAAACCCTCTTGAAAATTCTACCTTTTTTTTAATACACACTGTAGGATGTAAGGATGCTGTATGACCTTGAGCAGTAACTGGCAAATGACCTTGAACATTCTAAATCCTATACTTTGATTTAGTAAGAACATTTCTTAAGAAAAACTGTTTACTAATTTAACCATATTGTATTACTCAATCTACTTATTTTTGTTTATTTATTTTTAATTGTGATATTAGTTAGATAACAATATTGTTTGGGACAGGTTTTCTTCACTAAATAAATATATGTTATTGAATTATCCCTTTAAGGCTGGTTACTAAATTATGTTAATAATGATCTACTCTTGTCTTGCAACTATGGAATAAAAATATCCTTTAGAGATTTCTGTGTTCTTAGTAATAGGCTAAATAATGACATGATGGAATCCTATTTCTTATTGAAGATGTTGGCTTCCACACTACTCATTATTTCTTTTACTGATTTATTACTAATTACTGCAGTGCCCAAGAGACCCAGTCATAGGCCAGAATGTTCTGCACTATGTAACTATTGAACAAACGTTTATACTCTCAGATAAAAGTGGAAATACTGTTCAAACTTGTGACAATATTTCAATAATGTGTACACCTTCACCCATTTACCTTTTATTTCAGGGAGTGCTATTCATTCGTATACTTTCAGAAGCTGTTGGGTTTAATCATTATTTTATTTCTTTTTAATTATTTTAATAAACATTGCTTTTTTTCAAAGCATAGTGCTATTTTTCTATTTCACCAACCTCATTTAGTACCCAAAATGGGATAGGGCTGGAGTATTAATCTCATTAACACTATTTTGTCAATAATTCCATGTGTTACATTTGTTTATGAATTAGGTTGGTGAGAAAAAATTGGTTAATCCCATCCTACTATTGATCTTGATAAAATGACTTGCTTTCTTTTCTTTCTGGTACAATTAATTGAATATTAAGTACTGAATAGCACTTTGATGGATTATACTCCTCCCTGTGATTTCCAGTTTGTAGAGACGACATCAGATCACAGGCATCTGTAAGGTTACCCTGCCAAGAGTCTCTAGCTTGATGGCTGTCAGACTTTCCCTTGCCATAGGCTCCTCAGCCCCACACAAAACCAAAACTGAAATCATGGAGGTCACAGAATACAAGGCTAGAGAGAGTATCCAAATGCCACTCCTTGTCCTCTGGTCCCAAACCATTGTGTTTACACTTCTTGCAAACACCTGAAGGTGATACCTTTATTTCTAATTCTTAGAGTCCAAGGAAAAAGAAAACAAACCTCAGATAGTGGCAAGCTATTTTACACTACATGTGCTTAGCTTACAGGGAAAAAGCAACAGTGACACACAGACTGAAAAAAATAATTAAGAATTCTACAAAGCAATGCTAATAACAAGGCAAAGATTAAGTGTTTTTAATAAAAAAAGGCAATCAAGTAGGTTAAAAGACTAAATGGTATCAAGAAAATTCAGATTTTATGCTGGGCCCTTCATTGGCAGAAAAGAACATTCCAATGCATTTTGGGTTGTTTAATATTTCTTCTTTTTTAATTGATCCTGCAGTGTTTTGCATTTCACAGACACATGCTATTGCTCCTTTGACACAGCAAGTTTTTGACCATATGCTTGACAGAATGGGGTACTACCAACAAGAAATCTTGCCTGCTGATAAAACTATTGTTGGCAGATTTAAAAACTGGGTTGGTTTTTTTCTGTATAGAGAGATTATGAACAACTAACTGCACTGAGAGTTGTGTGTTTATTGTGTTGCAGTCACATTCAGATCCAGCCCACTTGGTTTACAGAGATTTTTTTCTGACTCTCACCTGCCTGATTCTGAGAGCCAGGTTTGCAGATTCTAGCATGGGCATCACACCAATAAATCTGGAAACCAAAATTTGTTGTAAGGAAGACCAGCTGAAGTGTAGAAATGGCTCTTTGCCCATTGAGGTGAAGATTCTGCAAGAAAATAGTTCATAAATCCTCAGGTAACAGGCAAGTGAGAGCAGAGACCTGCTTGCTCTACGCTGCTTGTGTTCCCTCCACAGTATTAGCAGACATAGACAGTAATTAAAAAAATATTGTCAGAAAATTTAGTAGATCATGCTCAAGAGGGAAAGCAGAGATGGGAGGTGGGGGAGAGGATTATGAATGACATGTAATAACACTTCTGCAAGTGAAGGTAAAAGCTGTTATGTAAGAGAGAAAAATGAAAACAATCAAACCTGCACCACATATTCATGTGCAATGTCATGTATTTTTCTTTTTACTTGAAGATTTGGAAACTGAGAAAAGTAATTAAGAAACTATGGAAGTGTATATGTCAAAAATCAATAAGAAGGGTCTTCTTATGGAGTACTTGGTTTGATCAAAATCTCAGAGAAGCTCACTGCAAGGAAGCTGATGCCTAAACATTGCAGGTGCTCAATGATTAAAGCTCTGGGGAGTTCATCCAGATCTCTGAACCACAGGATATTGACCCACCAATACAAGGCAGTGGTATGCTGCAAGCAGAGAACAAGTTGCCTTTTCCCCAATAGATTCTGGTTTACTTGTTAAAGAGGATTGCTGCAATCAGTGTCTTATGAAGCTCCTGAGCTTATTCCATAACCCATGAATGGAAGCAGGCCCAACTCAGCTGCAAGGTAGAGAGTGAGGGTTGTCCCGAACCAAATAATATTTTGACTACACAGATTGGTATAGCTTCCTCACCAAGCCCCAGAGTCAGGGAATGTGAATCCACTACAGCTCCCAATTTTTCTGCCAGAAGCACGCTCCCTCCACATCTGACCAAGACCTCTGTGCATAGGCAGAGCTCATGTGTATGTCCTGGGCCAGAAAATTGTGAAGGGCACAGATGTGGCCTGCAGCAGACAGCAGCCAGATAACCTGATGGCAGTTTAGTGCTTTGGGTAGATTATAGCATGGAAGCCCTTCAGGACTTCACCCACTGAACAGTGTGGGCCTATGCTTTAAAAGAAAACTCCTCTTCAGTATCGTATTCAGTGAAGCTCAATTCCAGACCTAATTCCTTCCTTATGTTTGCTGCAGCGACTCTTAGATAATATATAAGAAACAAAAAGCATGTTGTTGTACTAGGATTTTTAAGAAGTTATTCATTGCTATGCTTTAGTTGAGATCTGTGAAGAAACACATGCGGCATATTTTGAGAATGTGCTATGCCAGGTTACCCTAAGTCACAGTGTGTTTAAACAACCACTTTATTCTACCATCTGGTGCATGATAGGTTTCTGATAAATACGTGCCTGCGCTTTGACTGTGGGATGCACACAAGTATGGAGACTGGATTTTTCCAAGATGTTTGTCTAAGTCTCAGACAAACAACTTTGGCAACGTGCAGGAGCTTTCTGAGAGTGCAGCAGTAATTCTTGCCCTTAATTTCCCTCCCCACAGCCCTGCCACCTACCTCCAGAAAAGTGCCAGGACAGTGTAGGGTGAGCTCAGACTATTGCTGTAAGCCAGAGGTGACTGTAGCTCAAACAAATGTAGCCAAGTACGAGACTGGATTTGCGTATAGACAAAATCAACATTTGCTAAGGCAGCTGACTGCTGAGCACCTCTAGGGTCCCAGCTTTGGGGAAATGGAGGAGAGAGCAGCTCTGGCATTCGAGCAACACATTGTGCTATCCCTCCAAGTTCAACTTCCAAAGTCTGCTGCCACTTGCTCTCCTGCCTGGCTTCTCCCCACCCACTTACAGTTGCCCTTTCTCTGCTGCAGGAGAAAGTCTTGCCGCTGTCCTGTCTCCTTCCCTCCTTCCCACACAGCACAGCAGCTCAGGTGAGCAAAAGCTCCCAAGGCCACAGCAGGAGGAGGATGCTACGGCAGAAGGGAGAGGGGACTTCTGGCTGGGATGCACAGGTAACATGGTCTGTGTGGCAGGAGGAAGAAGCTCCAGCACCAGATGGGAAACAGTCACAGGCAAAACATGAGGTTTTCTTCCAGAAGATGATAGGCTGAGGGATGAAAGAGAAATAGTCCTGTGAGCAGTGACGGCCCTCCAAAGTCTGCACAACCCCCACAAGCCACCTTGGCCTCTCCCAGGGCCACAGAAATCCTGGGAACCCCTCCAGCTCTCCCTCTTTTATCTATGAGTCCTGAAACTGTGGACCTTTTCCAGCCTTCATTATTCAGTTCTCCTCAGTAGTTCATCTCAGACTTCCTCCACTCTTTACTGCCATCAGAATTGATCATCTTCTCCCTGCGGATGTCCTCATTCAGTTTTACCAACACCATTGAGAAACCCTGAGCTACCTCCAGGCGTCTAACTTTCCATAGATTGTGGCAATGTCATTGCAGTCATGTGTTGCTCAGTGCCGTCTGCAAAGCCTGCCTGCAAACCTGGTAAATGCTTATATTTTTGAGATGTGAAAAGATGGAGCTGTGAGGTCAGCTGTGCAATACCAGACCCAAGCCCACCTGTTTGTGGGCAGAAGCCCCAGTATTCTTATGCTGAGCAATTCAGGGTCTGGCCAGTGACAGTATCATTAGTTAACACTTTAGAGAATATTTTGTTGACAATAACTCCATGTAATGCAGAATGGATGAGACAGCTGGGGTCTGATCCCAAGTCTACCAATTTTTTCATTCTTTATAACTTAAACTTCAGATCCTAAGAATTTGCCTTCTAAGCCTTGCTCTATATTTCAGTCTCAGCTCAGTACATGAAACTTTATAAAAACATAACCTCTTCATACCTCATGAATTTTGCAGTTGACAAGCATATTAAGTAAAATATGATAGGAGCAACCCAACCCCAGTGCTCTCTAGTTTCCAGAAAAACTGCTGTATCAGACCAGGCCAGTGTCACACATTGTCAGACATGTCACCAGTCTTGGCCAGTGTCTGACAAAGCTTTAGAGAGCTACAAAGTGCAAGCAATAAATACCCTTATGACTAAGATGAAAGTTAATTTGTGTTCCCACTTAATTAGTTCTTAATTTATACCCTGAAGGGCAAGGGTTGAGCTCACATAAAACTGTGTCCTTTGGAAAATGAGTGCTTCCATTTTTCATACTCTACTGGAGTTCTTCTCACTATATCAGCATATTGTTTTAATAATATCTTGTAGTGGTAAGTTCCATCAGATTTTTTTGTGCTGAATAACATAAGGGAAAAGAGCCTGATAGAAGTTTTTTAAGTTGGTATTTTCATAGTACTCTATGGCTACCCAGTGCATTAGTGTATAATAACAAATTAAACAAGAGTCCACTCTACTGCCTCTGTCAGACTTTTCTCTTATAGACCCGTCTCTTACAGATCTATCATGCTTCCTGATATACATTAAAGGAATGAGCTACTTCTATCTTGTTTAATCTTCTCTTTCAAGAAACTCTGCATACAGCTATAATTTTTATTGTTGCTTCTGGGTCTTTCCTACTTCTTCCTCCTTGCTGAGGTTAGACAAGTAAAACTGAGCAGTAGTTGAGGTTAGCACATTGTACTCTTCATTATTATTCACCAAATGCTGCTATCTGACCTTGGGAGAGCATTATATTGTTCAGGTTTGTACTTCTGTCATTTCAGTAAGTACAGTTATTTGTGAACACAAAACCACAGAGTTGTTCTCCCCAGCACACGCTGCCTCTCTTTGCTGAAGGGAACATCTTGAACTCTTCACATGCGTTGACTCATTGTGACGGATGAAGTAGGATGTGACATCCCACTTACAGTTCCCCAGCATAAACAGTTGAAACATAATAAGAGCTTCCATCTGCCTCGCTCTTCTGCTCCCCCAAAACTAAAAGAAAAATTAAGAACTGCAATAATTCACATCTTCATTCAGAGAACAATTAAATTAGAAAGCAGGAACATCCATATCTTTAAGTAGATACCAATGCTGAAGTTATGTTATTCATACTCCAAACAGCAGCAAAATTCTTACCTTTGAAGAAAAATATACATGAATATACAGGACTTGTTCCTGGTATAATTTTATGTCTACCTGGATCTACAGATTGACTTAGGTTAGAGTCTTCCACACCGCATACTGGTACCTGACAGTGTAAACTAAAATTTATCTAAAGTGAAAAAATGGAGTATGCTATTTCTTAGCACAACATGATTGTAACAGGAATATAATAATCTTTGGGGCTGGAATCCATTTCTTGACCTGATTTTCTTCTGTAATTAATGAACAGCGTAACACTTCACCGAAAGTCTCAATAGGACTGCAGTGTATACAAACGTTTTCATAGGTACCCCACTGTAACAGAATAAATTGTAATTTTTCTATTTCCTGTAGCTACTTCCAGACAGTGAATGCCACCCAGGACTTTAGTTACCAGGAATGGAAAAGTAATTCATGCCCAAAGCAACAGGGGAAAAAAGTCTATAAAAATGAACTTGAAAAAATACCATTTTATGGTGATACATTTTAGGAAAAAAGCTTCCAAAACCCAACTGAGATTTAAGCTATGTAAGTCCAAAGTACTTTGAGAGCTTTGATGGAAAAGATGTAAAGCATTATTCAAAATAAAATTCAACCTCTATATAGTTCTACAGGAATTTGACCTATTCTATGTCTTTTTGTTACCACTGCTTGATAGGTCAGGGGCATTTTCAAGTTATGATAACTAGAAACGTTATGTGCACTCACTTAAATAAAATTACTGAAATTATATATTTTTAAATGGTTTTAAATTTTAAACTTATTGAAATAACTTATAAAAGTTCATTGCTAAATGAAACACTAAAATTAATTAAACTTTTTTTTTTCTTTAGTGGGAAACTGACCCTCAAAGAACAAATAGATATGTGTTTTGGACACTGGCTATGTCTGCAGAAAGGCGTCAACATAGAAATCGAGACCGGTTCTGTGGAAATGGAGCATTAGAGCTGTGTTAGTGAAGTACTTTCCCCAGACTATTTAGCCTTGTAGAGAAAAACACATCTGCCTGTACAGGGCAACACTATCTCCATCTCCACCTCACCACATCAGAGGGTACATTAAAATAGCTGTATGGGACCAGATCAAAAGCTCATGTGGTGTGAAAGGACTTTCATTCAAGGTGGAAGAAGCCCTGGGAAAGAACACAGAGCAGTCCTTCCCCAGTGTACTGTCCCATCAAACCTCAGGTCCTCAGCCACAGCTGCATCTGAACTACTTATTCAGTAGCCCTTGGTGAAGGTGTGTCCATCAATTTGCCAAATCCTATTTTCGATCCATTTATGCTTTTTAAAAGTAGTTATATTTTAACCTCCACATCTTGTGGCAGTGAATTACGCAACTTTAATTAAATGGTGAGTGAAAATTTATTTTTGTCCGTGTGCATCTGTGTCTGTGTGTCTTAAATGTACTACCTAATCAGCTTGTTGGGTATCACCTAGGTTTTGTATTACAAGAGATAGCAAAACTTATTCCCTGTTCACAGCATTCATGTCCTCTTACCTTTGTTAGTGCGTATTTCTTTTCCAAGATAAAACATAGTGTACATCGACTTCTCACTCAGTAGGCAAGCTATTCTATGTCCTTGGCCATCTTTCTTTTCCTTCTTCATACCTTTTTTGTTCATTTCTGAGATACCATGGCCAGAGCTGTAAAATATTCAGGATACATGTATACCAAGGAGTTTAGTGCAAACACAAGGTTTTCTTTTCCAGTTTTCTTTTTTCCTTTTTTCGATCCAGCTTGCTTTTTTGAACACTATAGACAATGAGATGACACTTTCATAGGATTATTCACAATGACATCCCTAAGGACTCTTTCATACCAGCTAATTTAGAGTCTATCATTATGTTTCTACACTTTAAATTATTAGGTATATTGGGTACGGTCCTACCCACTCTACCACTTAGACTAATAGACTACCATTCTAACTAGTTTTATTACTGCTTTTCCATTTAGTATTTGCTGGATCACTGGACAATAAGTTAGAGCAGTATCTTGGGACAGCACCCATGGCCCATACATCCAGTGACTGCATAACACACAGAGGAAATTCAGTTTACTAACACATTTTACTGTGCATAAAATTTTCTGTTACAGTCTTAACACTGTCACTTGTAGATATGTCAGCTCTGATTCAGGTAAGTTATTGTTCAATAACAGGATTTCCAGAATAGATTATATCATGTCTTCCCAGATATTTTCTCTCTGTATACTCTTTTCTGCCCACCTCAGACACACCTACCTGTGCATAGCTGCACCACATATGGAAGTTTATCATTTAAATTTGAACCTGCTGTTCTTTGTGAAAAGGTATAAAATGGTGTGCACAGGTAGCACACATGACATAAATCCTTACTTTAGTAAACAGAGACGTTACTTTGTGTCAAATAGAAATCTCTTGTATAAATAGCTTATTGTGACAGACTGTTGTATACTTCATTAAAAATATATTCACTTATGCGTTTAGATATTTGTGTTAACCTTTTTTTAATTAATCCTTTCAATACATTCCAAACCCTATAAAAGGTTCTTTCTACCCACTGGGGTCTTACTGAGAAATTTACAACTGCTGAATGAACCTGTTTCAAAATTCTGATAAATCTAAAAAGTTTTAGTAAGATACTTGAGGGGCAACTAGTGACACTTTTTTTGACAAATCCCACTATAACTTTTTGTATGATTTGCCTAGGAAAATCTCTGCCCTGGGAATAGGAAGTGGTTTTGAAGTTGCAGCTTTAGCTTTGGTGAAGTGAGGCTGGAGAGCATAGGGAGCAGGCCAAGTCTACACACAGGGGGGACATTTTTGAGGAGGGGGCAGTGGTTGCTTCTCTTTGATCTACCCAACAAATACTGACAGGGCATGGTTGGTGTTTTTTTTAAGACATAAGTGCTCCACAAGCCAAACTCATTATTAAGTCACTTCAGAAAACAAAACCTCATGGCTTATTAAAGAACAGATGCAAACGCTGAAGGAGCACTTATATCTACCATGCTGTATCACCGCCTGCAAACGCTGACAGATACCTATAGTTTTGGCTGAAGCATTCAAAAGCAGCTTGCTGCAGACACCTTTCTTGGAAAATTGTGCCAGTATGCAACATAAAACCAGGTGCCAGCCCGGCAGCTCCACTTGTGATGTCCGGAGACACCTCAGCAGAAGCGGATGCCAACTTTTCGTGTGCACGCTGGGAAAGCAGCTTTAAGGGAGAGTTTCTGAGGTGGGTGAAACCTCCCTGATGGGAAGCTGACAGGGGTAGTAGCCCTGATGGGAGGAAGGCAGGATGGTCAAGAGACATCGTTGCTATGGCAACACTGCCTGAGAAAGACAAAAGAGGAAACCTGCGATTAAAAGGGAACGGCTGAAATAGGGAGAAAAATGGGGCTACCAACGCCATGCCAGCCCTGCGCTGGTGCATGCTGTGACAGGCTGACACGCACTCATCACCTCAAATGACTAAAGCTGCCAGTCAATCTGTCAAGCTGTGATTTCACTTGGCTGTCTGGCCAAACGCCGGGTGCTCCTAGGCGGACACGGACTGAAAATGAGTTTGGGGTGTTTGAATAAAGTCTCAAATAATTGGGGGGGGGGGGGGGCATGGTGCCCAACATAGCTTGAATCCTTAAATAGGTTCAGATAGGGCTTGGAAGCCTTTTGGCAGCCCTCAGCTCCAAAGTAACTTCCAATGAAAAAAAAACAAAAGAAAAAGAAAAATTCAAAAACCCCAATATCCATTGCACCTACATGAGTACATGAGTCAAACCTGAAGAAAGGAATAACTAACTTGTACGCATTGTTCCTTATGTGATTATTGTAAAAGCAGTTGCAGGTTTAGTAACCCTGATTTAACAACTCCATGGCACAACAGCAATTGCCAGGATTTTCTTTGTGACTGGATCTGGGCAGAAGGACACCTTTAAAATCACCCACTTGACTTAATAGAAACCCAGAAGATAAAGAACACTGCAAATGACTCTGGCAAAGCTGAGTCATCTGTACAGAAACCCAAAACTAATGTTGTTGCCCAGACCAGCTAGTGAAAAAAGAATTTATGACAGAAACTGACCTAATTACAACAATTTGCAGCCCAATATTCGCCCTCTCAAATGACCATATGAAAGTACCACAAGCCACTCAGCCTGTGTGCTTTCTAGGGGAGTTTTTGCTTTTGATATACTGGTTCTAACCAAAAGAAAGGCCCAATTTCCTTTCTCATTGGAGAAAAAAACTCCAATGCAATTAGTTCTCAACACACGCTATAGTAGTACAGGCTCCTCGTTACTTTCTACTAAAAATCACAAAGGCATCTAAAAGAAAACAGAAAAAGGAGAGAAAGAAGGGTTATATATATATATATATATATATATATATATATATATATATATATCTGTGTGT
>JAVJGJ010000014.1:78179429-78202767 GCA_035590215.1 Microhierax caerulescens
TGTCCCATGCTCTGCCAGTGAGGAGGTGCACAAGAAACCGGGAGGGAGCAGAGCCAGGACAGCTGGCCTGAACTAGCAAAGGGATATTCCATACCATGGAATGTCATGCCCAGTATATAAACTGGGGGGAGTTGGCCAGGAGGGGCTGATCACTGCCAGGGGACTAGCTGGGTATCGGTCAGCAGGTGGTGAGCAGTTGTACCGTGCATCACTTGGTTTTCTTGGGGTTTATTCCTCTCTCTCTTTTTGTTATCACCCTTTACATTACTACTACTATTAGTAGTATTATTATTTTACTTTATTTCAGTTATTAAACTGTTCTTACCTCAACCAACGAATTTTACCTTTTTTTCTGGTTCTCCTCCCCATCCAACTGGATGTGGGGGGCAGGGAGCAAGTGAGCAGCTGCATGGTACTTAGCTGCCAGCTGGGGTTAAACCATGAGACTAGTCCTCATGGTACCTCCTGAATTAGACAAATCAGTTTTATTGTGGACCGGATCACTTAGCTCTCACTGATGAAGAAATCCTTTGGTTTCACCAGCGGTTACTCCTAAAAGAAATTACAGGATCAAGATCTGATGCGGGAGCAGCTGTGAAAGAGCAGACTCTGTCCCCTATAACTTTTTTTATCAGCTTGCCCTTCTTCCTATGGCAGCATGAGGACACTTCTCAAATGGGGCATGAGGGTGGTTTCCCAGAGTGCAGGTATAGCAACTTGAAACACACTCCATGAGTGTAGTGTTTCATAATGACACCTGTGTCTACTCCTACTTCAGAATAGACACCAGCAGGGTTTTGCCAGGTGGTTCATCGTTGCTTGGATTTGCAGCCCTCTTGGATGTCTTGACATTATCAGAAATGGATCATGCAACAGTGCTGTTAAAAAAATATCTGTTTTCTCCTGTCTTGAACTATGACATTACTGCCCAGCATTTCAGGTTCTTTAGAATAATCCTATATAAAAGAGATAAACACATATTTTAGTGTACCGTCAGCTTTTTTTTTTTTAACAAAATCTTAAGTACTGTAGCTTCATACTCATCATCTTTGGCATTTATTCTTTCTTTTCTATTCACTCAGAAGGCTGAGCCATAGGAAAAAAACACATTTCTGTATTCTGGTTCTGCTTTTTTCATAAAAGCCTTGTACAAGTCTTTGTATAGAGAACACTGTGCAGGATTTGTACCTCAGAATATGCTTTTGTAGACATATATGGCTTTCACTCCACAAAACAACAAAGCCAAGAATGGATTACTTACATGAGAAATGTGTATCAGGAAATGAAGATGTGAAGAAAGAGCTGAAGATGGGAAGGGAAGGGTTTTGGACAGAAACTGAGATTTTTAAACTGAGTGGAAGACTTTTAGTAAGTGTGTTTGAGAGACACCTTGATTAGAGAAGGGGTGAGAAAGTAGATTTCCAACAGTAGAGGAAGACAAAGGAGTGGAGGGGATTATTTACCCAGACCGGCTAAAGAAAAGGAGGGACCAAGAGCCGGGAAGTGCAGAGTACTATATCAGGAAAAGTTACAGAGCCTGTTGTAGGTGAGCCCCTTAAATCTTTAATGAAAGCAACCTGACTGATCTGTTTATTCATATAGTTTGCTTTCTATAATTTCACTTTTCTCACAGGAATCAGCAGTAATATGGAAACCGGCAGAAATGACAGACAGCTGACCCAGGAAAAAAAACCAAACTATTTTCAGTTTTATTATACAACATGCTGCATCCAAAACAAAGGCTTCATTAGAAAAGCTACTCGTGATCTTTTCACGGAATGACAAAAAGACACATACCCCAAAAATTTTTGAAAAACCTGCTATAAACTGTGTTCAGCCGTCAAAAGCGCTTTAGGTTTTCTGACTGCAGAGGGCATTTCAGTCCAATGTAGGAGGGACTACAGGCACCAAGCTCCCCGCTCTCAGACATGTCATTAGACATTTTACCAATGCTTTAGTGAAGAAATCTGATCAATAGAGCGTATTACCCACAGAACAACGGAGAAGCCACATTTTGCTCGCTAACAGCTTAATTTCCCAGGAGCTATTGAAAGTACTAACACCTCTGCCGATGCAGACAGAGGATGTAGTTGGTTAGTCCATCTGCTCCCTCCACCCGCCCGTACGTAGCGTGCGGGGCTAACATATCCCTGAGCATTGCACCCAGGAGTCCTGTGCTCTCCAAAGCAGAGGAGACAGAAGCACAGAGTGCCAAACTTCCAGTCACAGAAATACCTTCGGCAGCCTGGTCTAAAGGAGCACAGTTTTCTAAGGACAGTCCCGCAGATGTGGAACACTCCTTCTTCCCCTTCCCTGCCAAACCCTTTCATAGCAGGGCTCTGTGGCCGCGGGATGGGGGGAATGAAAGGAGCCTGAAGAAACTTGAGGTCATGGTGGACAGAAACTTTGTGGGGTTCAACAAAATGAAGCTCAGAGCTCTACAGCTGGGGATAGAATAACCCTGTGCATCAGTACCTGTCACAGCACTCTTCAACCTATCAAGCTACAACAATGTCTTTTACCATCTCATACCAACATACTCTTCACGCCAGCCCCTCTGCTGCCTTCTCCTAGGCTCTCCTCATTCCGGGCACACTCTCCCACTCTCTGCTTCTCCCTCCCCTCTCTTCCTTGGCTGCTCACTCTCTTCCTTGGCTGCTCACTCTCTTCTTTGACTGCTCACTCTCTTCTTTGACTGCTCACTCCCTTCTTTGACTGCTCACTCCCTTCTTTGACTGCTCACTCCCTTCTTTGACTGCTCACTCCCTTCCTTGGCTGCCCCACCTCTTAACAGAACCAGCCACAGCTGCACCTTATCTACATCAGCCAGCCCACAGCTGCATATTATCAGTGCTAACTAACCCAGCTTCATTCCTCTACAAGTACCTACTGAGAAGCAACTGGTTCAGCAGCAGCTGAAAATTATGTGTGATGGTGGACACCAGGCTGAGTATTAGACACCAGTGTGGTCTCACCCCAAATAAAACAAACAACGTGCATGGCTGCATGGAGGAGCATGGTGTGGTGGGTGGATCAAAGGAATGAATCTCCTGTTCAGCTGTGGTCAGACCACAACTGAATTATTGAGTTGAGCTTCAGGCACCCCAGTTCAAAAAGGATGTGGAGAAAAAACAGAGGTCCCAGTGGGGAACAAAAGGGTGGCCTAGGGCCTACAGCAGCTGAGGGAGCTAAGCTTGTTTAAGCTGCTGAAAGGGGAATCTGGGATGATCCAGTAGTAGTCAACAACTGCTTGATGAGCAGTTTGACAAAGATGACACAGCCAAAATCTCACCAGGAGGGTAGTGCAACATGGGGACAGGTCACCCAGAGGGGGTGTGGGTTCTTCATCAGGACTTGGCTGAGCACTGTCCTGACTCAGTGCTGGGGACCATTCCACTCTGTAGGGGCAGGACACTGGACCAGGTGATCTCCAGAGGTCCCTTACAAGCAACGCTTTTACTGTTCTGTGATTCAGTTTCATCTTCTAAGGGCCAAGAAAAAGTAAAAACTAAAATTGCATAATGGGGTTATTCTCTGGACAAAGCAAGTCACACTTCAGAGACTTTGTGGCTCTGTGTTTTGGTAACACTTGGAGGGATTGGGAGTCCATTAAGGGAACAAGGATTTTTGAAATAGAAACTGGCTGAACAACGGATTAGGACAGGCCCCTGTCACTGGTCTAATGAGGAGGGACTAGCACTTGAGCATTTACAACTAGTAAACTGCCTCCCAGCACACATGAAAAACACATATGCCTACCAACACTGGTCTTAGCTACTGATGAGGAGCTGGCTGGGGAAGCAGTGACAGCATACCAAGATCTCTCTTGTGGAAGACAGAGCTCTGGGAGACTTGTGGAAGATCTGTGAAGAGCAGAGGTCTCAAACTGAAAAGATAGAAAAAGACAGGAAATTTTTTAATCTTGTGAAGCCAAAGGACTTTACTCATTAGAAAAACAATGGGGGAGAACCAGTTTAGCAGAATAACACAGTCGATTCCACAACGTAAAAGTCAATAAACACAAGACTTGCATGTAAGGGAACAAGATTTCTGCAAGATTCACAATGGTAGAGTTCATTGGAGAAGAATGTAAATGATTGTAAAGAGGTGGGTCTCAGGAAATAAAAGCACATTAAACTGTCATGCAGATGGCTTGGAAAATGAGGTCCTGGAAGAGGACAGCAAAAAACTTGCTTGTCTAGTTCCAGGGTTTTATGTGAACTGTTTCATTTCTGTTGGTCTGCTAACAGTTGGATTAACTATAATAAATTGTACTGGGAAATTATTTTAAAACTGAATTTTGGGAAAAGAAAGTTTTTCCTTGCTAGCCTGGGCATGAGCCTTCTGTGGTGAAGAAGATGTGCCTTATCACTGGTTTGATAGGCAGGAATTAAAAATGGGGTAGAAATCTCCTTTATGGCCATAGACAATCACTTGGAAGTCTTGCAGTTCTTTATCAGCCTGTATTTCTCTGCAGCTCTTTAGAGATCTTCTGGCATCTACCAAGATGTGTACATACCCCAGCAGCATTGAAACAAAGACAACTTTTCCTAATACTGTAATCCAAAGCATGCTCTGGCACACAGTTTATTTTCCAAGGACCTTCCCGGAGAAAGCACATTGTGTATGTGTTTTGCAGGGATTTCTAGAAAAAGCACCTTTTACCATAGATACCAAGACAAAGCAGACAAACACCTCAATACCTTTCCTACCCTGAGTTTCCACATTAATCTTGAGGATGGCTTGGAGTGTAGTGTCATCTAGGACTGCTCCTCCCTTACCTCACCTGTCTAGATGAGAGTCATTACATCCTGCAGCCAGTTTTCTCTGACCTTGTGCAGTGTTTCTGCCATGGAAAGTCACCCTGTTGGTCTCCTCTCACTCTTTACGGTTTAAAACACTACCACCACCCTAGTTCTCCTGTTGTTCTTGCTAAGGAAGTCACACTAAGACAGAGATGTTTGAAAAAGTGGTTTCACATTGGAAGGAGCCTTACATGTGAAATGGAGCCATTTATTTTCCCTGAGGTGGGAAAGATGTGAAACCAATCCTCACTTCATAATTCACAGAGGATGAATACAGCATTTTTCTTGCTACTCACAATTTTGTCAAACTTTCAATGTTTGGGTAGCATCAAAGTAAGGCAGATGTTATTGCTTAGGTCTGGCTTTTCACATTAATTCTTACATTTTGACCTTTAAAAAGGTACTGATTTTGACTTACTTTTGAGAAAAGAGAAAAGGGTTGAGAGAATGGAGAATCTGTTCGATCTGATCTGACCATTTCATGCAAAACTAATTACAATTCCTTACAGAAAGCAGTCAGGGGGCTGATCTTGCAGTGCTAACCAGCAGAAACTTAACTGACATGACACAGGTTGAAGAAATGTTTTGTCAGCTTATGCTCTTTATTGCAGCGCAGTGTTTGCATAAATGATGGATGAATGCAATAACTACCACTATTTCTTTTTACCTCCATGTCATTAATGTATTGCTTCTTACTGTTAATAAAACAAGCATTAAACTTTACAATGTAATACTTCAGCGTCATAAAGGCCCTTTCCACGTGAGTGGGTACTATAAGTTTGAATGGAAAAACGGAAAAAGAAGTTGCAAGACAACACCACATCAAAAAGAAGAATACATGCTAAGAACGAGTGAAAGTTTCCCAAAAACTGATAAGCCCTGGAGACTAGAAGTCTTCTTGAACCTGCAAGAACTGGTAAATTCAGGACCAAGACTTTGCTGCATTTGGTCAAGTCACTTGCACACATGAGCATCAAACAGTGGGTTGTATAAGTCAGACCATATCCAAGAGTGTGGCAGCCACTATATGCAAAGACTACAAGATTATGTATATCCCTGTTGAAAGAAATGAGCAACTTACTAAAAAAAAAAAAAAATCTAGAAGCCACCAGGACATCAATGCAACCTTCTGAGGACATCAGTGCAACCTTCTGCTTCTGAGTAAATGGCCTCAAAGCTGCTGCTCCAACTGGGAGCTGTGGGGTAAGTGGTTGTACAAGTGAACTGTTAGTGTGAATGTACTGCGTGAATACTTATTTGCTATTAACAGTAACAGCTTGTTTTTATCACTAATAACAGCTTAATGAATAAAGCAATGTTTATTAATGTTCTAAGCAATATTGTCTGTGGTCTGTGCCTCCTCCAGCTCACTTTGCTATCAGGGAAAAGGGAATTTACAGTATGAGAATGGTGGAATTTTTATTTCAGTTGCTAAATAACTTCACATAAACAATAATAAGGGACAAAAAAATAAGGTTTTTTTGTTGTACTGAAATCTGTTGATGGAACTAGGAAGCTTTATACAAGGGCACTATGATAGCTGGAAGTCATCTGAAGAGGGAGTAGAAAGGGTGGAAAGGGAAGAGGAGAAAAGGGGAAGGAAAACTGCACTTCTAAAGACAGATGGTGCCTGTGGTTTCTATCATAGGTGTGTTCTTGCTTCCTTGGGTGCATTCGCAATTGCATGCAGTGTGGTCACCATCTGACATGTTTATGAAAAACTGCTTATTGGAATGGTGAACCCACTGATTTCTGCTAGTTTTCTTCAAAATTCCAAAACTCTTGAATAATAAAATAAATTGAAAAAAAACCCAGAGTCAATGTCAACAGTATGGCTTACTTCTGCAATGTAACTTTCTAAGAATCAGTAAAGAAATACATCTTCTCCAACATCCCCACAATGTCACCCTAAAGTCTCCCATATAGCGCTGTGTTGTGTTCCCATTTATAGCTCAATATATTCTTTCATTCCACACAGGAAAGCCCAGAACATGGAAAGGCCACCTGGAACCACAGCTTACCTGATTTTCAGCAGCTGGAAAACACAAAGGTCTGGACAAGTGAGTGTTAACAAGTAACTAGACAGAATGAGAGACACAACTACGGTTATTCCTTGAAAGACAAGAAGCGTCAAGATGGTTTTTTACAGCAGCAAAATGATCAAAACCAAATGACAGCTTCTGCTTACAGGTATTCTGTGTCACGTCACCCTTCTCTTTGTACAAAGTGCCTTCATTCCCCAGAAAGAGTTGTGTCTGATAAAGATTAAAAGAGAGGATTTAAGGCTCCAAGTGTGTGTGCATACCATCCTGTCCTGTTGCTCTCTGATCATCCAAAGAGAAAACTCCCAGGATGAAATCTTTGCAACACTTGCTTCATTCCGCATTGCACTCTTCAGGCCTTTGTATCCTGTGGTTTTAGTCCATCTCTGTAATATGGGAGGACAGTATACTTATTTCTGCCCTTTAAAGTTCAAGTTTTGATTCATAAGCTATTTTATCAGGCTGACAGGAAGGTGATCTCAATTCCTTCAAAACAAACATCCAGCAAATTAATTTTCTCTCTTCACCCATTCCTGCACAACACTGAAAAAGCATATGGAAGGTAACAAATACATACATGTTCATTGTTCTGCTCATACCCCAAAGGAACGGTAAAGGTTCCTAGGACCATAGCTAAACAAGTCCTTTGTTTCTCACTGACAAAGGATTTTAAAAGTCATATGTTCATATTCACTCCAAGTGATGAGTCTCTGCCTTTCTGACAGCTCCTGTATCTGCTCTGGGAGCTGCGGTGTAAGGCAAGACACTGTCAGTTCAATATTGTGGGACCTCCCTGGTCACTGGGTACAGTCACACCACACTGGATGGACAGCTTGGTCCAGAATGGCTTATACTTAATGCAACTTCTGCTGGTGAGCTTCAGAGCAGGAGGAGGTCTGGAGGTCATACCCATACTACTTGTGTTTGTCCCTCACTTGGAGTAGGCCCACTCACCCTGTACCTCAGGTAAGGGGATCTGTACATTTTCATATACGAATGGTAGAGAAAGGCTCATATTCTCCCACCTGCCCCTCCGTATCCAGGTGACTGGCCCAGACAATACATCCTATCACTGACCCTCATGTAGACTTTCCTGTATTTATGAGTTTATACCCTCTCCTATCCTCAAATACATTAACCTCATTTATAGGACTATAATCAAAGCTCTTCTGTAATTGTGTATGCCCAGCAAACTAGATTAGAAATTTGAAGAAAGACTGCAAAATACCATCTAGAAAAGAATCAGATAATCTCAGTTAGAGATTATCTAACTGAGACCTTTTTAGGATTAAACATGAAAAGAAATAAAGTAATGCAGTATCCACTGCACTATCTATACCGCATTAAATTAAATTTATTTTATCCTGCTTTATATCATCAGTGTTCTGCATGCTGCAGAATTTTGTTCTGAAAATACAGAACTGCACGTTCAAAGTTGAAAGTGAAGGGGAGAAAACCAGAGCTTTTAGCATCAAAGTACAGCATATTGGAGGCCCTCAGGAAAGTCCAGGGAAATGATTTAGGATTAAGACATAACTATATTAACTGGATGTTTCTGCTAAATTGATTAGCAGTGAAATTAGCTACATTAGCCTTTCCCAACTTTCGCTTTCAAATTGACCCAAAAGATTAATTTGGGCAATTCATACATCTCAGAGCTATTGCTAGTGCTGCTGTCTGATTGCTGCCTATAGGAGCTGCCACCACAACGGTCAGTCATTGTTCGTGTTGGTTTATTTTTTTCTTAAAGCTCTCTGTACAGCTACAGGGGCTACAAGTACTGGGCTTGATTCAGCCAGGCAGACCTAGACAAAGTAGGTGGTGAAAATCGCCTCTTGCTCATCTTGGGGCTGGCTGTTTCTGGCAGTGAGGGGCAATATTTCATAACTGCACGGGAGGCAATCACTCCCGACAGCTGTGATTTCCTGCCCTGCTGTACATTTCGGCAGTGACTCACTGTGGATTGTGTGCTGCTGAATGCAGCCCCTGAATGATGAACGAACTCCTTTTCCCTCTCCCAGAAAGGACCATTGTCCAGTATAAAATGTACCCAGCTGCACAGCCAGTGATGGAGCCAATGCTAGTATTTTGAATTGCACGTGCTCTTTCTCGACATAATGATGTCCACCCATTTGAAGCTCGGATCTTCCAGGCAGTTCATTCTAAGGTTATGACTACTGATTAACAGTAATAACTATTTTTATTTATGGTATTAAATACATCCTCACAAAACCAGTGACCATTAAAGGTTTGCTCACGGAATGTAGCAAGTAAAATGCATGAACTGACATGGATCAATATGAGTTTATCTTATCAAACACTAATGCAAAGACACAAAGCCTCAAATGGGTACATCATATATAGGCAGGAGAGAGTTGCTTTGCTTTCCAGATACCATTAGTGGCCTGCTAGTGAGAAATTAATAACTCTTTGGAGCTACTTTGGATGAATGAAGAGCTGATGAATCTGGGCAGGAAACTGGAATTATAAAGGCACAGTCAGAGCCAGCTCACAGCTCGAGGTGGGAACCCACCGTTACTAGGATGAAAGCTCTATCCTCCACTGCTAACATCTACAGCCACAGTACTCAGTCAGTGCACACCAACAAGAAATTGGTAGGACTTATCTCAGAACTCATGAGATGCCATCATGAGTTGGGAGATCCCTGCATGAATTTCCTAGTGATCCTCACATCTGACCTCAAAACACCAATAGCATCTAACTTTGAATAACAACTTGCTGTACCTGTTCTAGGCAGCACCTTTTGCTGTGGTTGATGAAAGTAAACATGTCTTCTGTGTTCTCTTGCATTTAACAGGATACATAAATACCCCCAGGTATTTCATTAGGTAATGCTGGTACTTCCTTACTGTGACTCTGTTCCCCAGTGAAAACATCCATACATCCATGCCCTAATCCATGACAATCAGAACTGTGAGTTTTCCCTGCCTCTCCAGATCACAATGCCAATACTGCTCACATCTTATGAAATGTTCACTACAAAATGTTCATCGTCTTTTGAAGAACCTGTCATCTTTTTTGGAGAAAGAAAATTCAGATAACTCCTCAGCCCAGGTATTCCCTACAGCAGGGCTTTGCTCACACTTGATAAATCAAAGAGTATTATAATGCAAAACAGCTCTGTTTTGCATATTAGCTTCACAAGAAACATCACATGAGCTTGGAGTTCAGGCCAGTAATCATCAAGTCGGGATGTGAAACGTATTTTACAATATTGTTCAAACATAATAAATACCTTAGGCAAGTTTTTCAAATCTGTCAACTGACTAAAAAATGATGTCCCATCAGAGGCTGCTGAAAATGTTACCCGTCATCATTGCACCTTAGGAATAGTAATTGTTTCTTGAACTTGGAGCCACAGGAAACACAGTGACAAGCCATATCTGCATCCATCACTACCCTCCACATACAGGGCAACATCAGCCATTCCCCTCCTACCTTGACAATTTTAATTATCAGGATTAAAAATCTCCAGGAAATTCTGGCAAATAGACAGCAATCCCTCTCTCTCACAAAGGACATAGTACCAAAAACCTCCAGTAGCAGCAAGAGGATTAGTAAAGCTCTATTAAGAGGGAAATTGTGATAAAATCTTAGCTGTGTGCTGCTACTTCTGTTTTATGTAGATATGTGTCCAGTTCAGCTGGAGTAATCTTAAAGAGACATTAGAATACATTACAGTTGTAGAGAATAATTCATTAAAATTAGAAGATCAAAAAGCTGGCAGTGACAGATGAAGTTCAGGTTGAGGGAGGCACATGCCTCCATCTACTCTACCACCCTGCATCAGCACAGCTCCTTTCAATGTTGCTCAGCACCTGCAGCAATTTGATTCTTGATGTCAGGCTGAATTATCTGGATGGCTGTCACTGGTGCTGGTGGTGCTACTCGTTGGCTACTTTTGAAGTGGTGAATGAAGGGAGTTACCAATAACTGCCACATGAATTATCAATCTTGTCCCTAAATTGCTCAGCTTAGCTCTCTTGCAAGCACACTGTCTGTAGTGGAACAGATAGGGGAGAAGACTATAATCTGTTATTATGAATTTTAATGGAATGCTTTATATTTATACCCAAGCTATATTCCATAAAACTGAAATAAATTTCTAATGCTATAAGTATTATTTGCTATTTTCCATTCTGGTTGCCACTTCATTCAGATTTTCTTTAATAATGTATTTTTATAGGCCTGTACCTCTGAAACTCTCTTCTGCCAGCTCAACTCTTCTGCTAACCGTAGCAATGCTTCAGAAAGTCCTGTGATTTGAAGTGACCTTGGGACTACCCTTTTCCCTCTTCTCCCCTGGCTGGTAAAAATCATAGCATTAGCTGAAAGTAGCCCTGAATTTTCTGGCTTTTGTTAGCTTACCTAGGATTCTCCTGACATGCATTTCTTTTTAGTTTAATTTCTTTTGTATTTGGCCACCTATTTAAACTAAAAAGGGAGCAAAGCACCTCTTCCCAAACAACAGCCAGGAGCGTCAGCAACCACCTGCACACCAACAGAGAGTGTCTCACCACTGAACCTCCCAATCAGTGTAACCGTCACCTCATCAGCACAGTTGTCACGTACCTCCAATCTCTGCAACAGTGCATAGATGAGGCTGCTAAAGGTTGCAAAGAGAGGCAGGTTTCTTGAAAGCACCCTGCTGCTGACTCCCTGCCTCATGACTGGCATGCTGATGATACCACGTGTCAAGTGTCATTTCCCTCCCTCCCTCCCCAGGCAGGTACCCTTCTAGCTCATGGAAGAGAAACCTTCACAAAATAAGAGCAACAAGCTCTCCATGCCATCATCTCATTGTCTTCCTAGAACTCACCTCTTCAATTAAGCCCTGGAATTGTTCTTCCTGTTATTGCCTGGCATCCCTCCCTCTGTGGCAGTGCTCTTCCCCCATCCTCCCCACCCCATCTCCTCCTTCTCCACTTTACAGAAGCACAAAAGCCTGCTAACAAGGGAAAACTTCTGCCAGCCCCAGGTGCCTCACCCTGCTGATATCCCTGAGTATGAGGCCATGTTCATCTCATACACTTGCAAGGAGCAGAAAACAGTTCTGGCCAGGTGGGTCTTGCAGCTGCTTTACCATATCAGCTACTACTGTTTAATGTGTCCCCTCTGTAGGCAGATGCTGAGTTAACTTATCCAAGCAGCACGTGGACAAATGCTTATTCAGCTTTGTACCACATACCCAGGATAACCAACCTCTTTCCTTCAAAAGAAACACACCTAATTTGGCCTGCTGTGTCAATAGGGTCTATTCATTTACCAAAGGACTGCAGAAGAAGACACCGAAATAAATTACTGAAATACATTTTGATGTGGTATAAATTAAGGAAGGTCCCTGTACAGGCCCTGTCAATTAGTGGTGATTCAGCAAGCAACCTAACCTTCCTGGCTCAACCTCACACAACGCTGAGCACATATAAGCATTAAAGCTAAGCAAACACCAAACAAACATACAGAGAGCTTTATGAAACATTCCTAAAGCTTGTCCCAGGGCTTTGAAAACATCATCTTCAAGACATAATGTACTGTCCACTATCACAACAAAACAAATATCACAGATTAAAGCAAAATATGTTTGCAAATCTACAAAATATGGAAATAATGCACATGGAAAATGGAAATCTTCCTAACCATCTGGAACCTAAGTGTTTGCCATCAATATTACATCCAGTAGCACTGTAGCTAGTTAGCATTTTGTCACTGATTTCAGTGAGGCCAGGAATCACAGACAGCCACAAGTATTTGGAAATGGAAGCACAGTGCTGGATAAGCAGAACTCACTTCCAGTAATTGTGAGGTTAGGGGTGTGCAGCTGGCTGGGTGATTTTCGTTCTTTGCGTGCTAGTAGGAGAGAGGAGGGATAATTAAAAGAAAAAAAAATCCCCTTGGTGCTCCTTTTTAATTACTTTGGATAATTTTAAAACTATCAGAAAACTGTAATCTTGTAAGATATATGCCTAAGCAAGACAGATCTGGAGTTGAAAGTTTGGAACTCACTGCTTAAAATAAATTATGTTGTACCCTTTCATGGAAAAATCTGGATTTCATGCAAAGCACATAATAAAATTTCTTCATTATGCACCATGTGGGCAGCACAAGCAGGTGCATTGTTCCCTTATGCTGCTGTGCCAGCAGGAATGACCTGGCTCTAACAAAGATCGTGAGCATAACTGGAGTATTAGTGTAGGCTCAGATCTCATAGACTGCAAAAGTTTTGCTGGGAGGCAGGTGGCTTTCCTCCACAGTTCCTCCAAACCCACCCAAAGTTTCTCAAAACATCTCAAAAGTTCCCTCCTCATCATTACCTCAGCTACTAGACCAGTAATTGGTCTTCTAAGGCTACATGGACGTTAACTGCAGGCTCTGATTAGTACGGGGAAATAAAGGAGCTGCAAAATCTAAAATAGACCATGCCTGCACTTTGCAAGAGAGTTTCTTACCAGGTGGGAAGGTGGCAACATGGAATCTGGGTATGTTCTCAGTAAAATCTTTTTTTGACACTCACTGCAGGATTCAGCGGCAAGTGGGAGTAGAGATCATTTAGGTGCCATCCCCCCAGCTGCCTCGCCAGGAAGCCACATGCCTCGTCTAGGGCCTGCATGACATCTACCACCTCTTGGCTGGTGTTTTGGATACCTTAGAGTCTCAAATGGCATTACCTGCCTGTGGCTAGATGACACCATCTCTGATTCACTCCCTGACCAGAGATGGCCACAAAGAATTCAGGAAGGTCTTTTCTCCAGGGCCTTTTTGTAACATTTCGACCAAAAGCAAATCTACATCACAAAATGAGAGGCACAAAATTACTCTGAAGAGTATCTAATAGCCAGACACCAAAAACACTCCACAACACTAAATGAAATAAGACCATAGAGTAGTTTCCACTCTTTAAATCATTTCATTAAAAGCAGCCTAGGTGTTTACAATGAAGGAATATTATAGTGACATGAAGACAGGTAAGTACTCAAATATAACCATATAGTGTTTTCAATATTTGTGCATCACATGATCTTTTCAGTATATATTGCAAGTGATTGATGTGTGGTAGATGCCACGCTGGCTCCAAAAATACACTGCAGCATGGAGAGGACAGCCCCACAGCAGGTTGCACATGTGTTTCAGGAAATACTTCTGTCTTGGAGCCCAAAAGCCAGAAAGACGAAAAAAGTATTGGAGAACAGCCTGTGGGAGGGAGTCAAATACAGAGGGGAGAGACGTGAAGCACGCTGAAAGGAGAGATGCAAGCGCATGCAGTGAGCGTGAAGGTGATAGAGAAAGACGCCATCCCCATGCAGCCTTCCTGCAAGCAGCTGCAGGCAGGCAGAGCCAGCGCTCCTGCAAAGTGCCACTGCAGTCCATAGGATCTGCACAAGTTGTGGAGTCCTCCCACCCGCTGCAAGCAGCCTGCGGCACTCAGGTGATGCGAATGCCTTCCTCTGCAAGGGGGCACTGAGGGAGGGACTGGGAAATGAAGGGACAGAGATAGAGAGAGACAGGTGGGGGTTCACTAGGACAAGGTGTTTGAAATGGACACGGCAGGTAGAAAAACATTGCTGGCAGGAATCCCAAAGGGGAGAAGTGCAGTCTAAATTTAGGGAGGAGAGACACAATTTCGCGTCGTATTGCAATGACTTGGAGGGAGGGAAAGAAAGACTGCGGAAGCTGTATCTTGCAGGAGAGAATCAAAACATAGGGGAAGCAGCTAAGCCATACAGAAAGAGAGGAAGGGTCAAATATTAGATGTGGGGGTGAGGAGAGAGGAACAGCATGAATTCTTGTAAAGAGTTGTAATAATCAAAACATTGGCAGGGCCTTAACTAGACAGCCCTGCTGGGTGCCCAGATAATACAGCTGATTTTAATTGCTGATGTGTGCTTTTTATGTCATTTGCCTGATTCACAGCCCTTTTATGACCGTTGCGTCTGACCACAAATCAACAATCAGTCATAAAGCATCACGCAAATGACCTCCTCCCAAACAGGCTGTATTATTTTTATTGATATTCAATATTTAGATTTTAATGGAGATAGATGGATAGGCATAAATAAGGACAGCAGCAAGATGGGGCACAGAGAAACTGGTTTGAAATAAACAGATTGACAAAACATAAAGGCAGGAGGCAAAAGAGAGACGAATATTCAGGGAGGTGCCTGCCACCAAGGTAGGCAGCTATCATCTGGAGGCAGACTGCTTGGGAAAGGCTGACAAATGACAAAACTGTCAGGCAACAGAGAAATGTAAGTACTAAATGGGAAAAGAAGGACCAAAGAAACCAAAAAGAAAAATAATTCCGGTCACAAATCCCATTATTTCACATTCCCCCTTCTTATACCCCACCACTCTGCTCCTTCCCATCTCTCCCCGTTTCCAAGTAGCACGATATAAGATGTTTGATTTCAGTACTAACACGCTACATATTTTCAGATGTAGCATTGTTACCTGGAGGTCTACCAGAGGATGCATATTGCTTCTCTCCCACCTGCTGTTCATTTCATAAACTGCAATCAGTACACAGTCAGTCAACACCTTTCTTGTTTATTATGTGGTACAGCAGGAGATTTCCTTAGACATCTAAAGCACTGGACCAAATGCCACACATCCCAAGTTGTGCCAGTGGGTGAGACAGGAGTCTGTGCAGCACCTGCACCTTGTTTGTTCACAGATCTCACAGGCTGGTTTCTTTCTTCTGAGTATACCTTTGAATTCTATCACATTGCCTTTTATTTCTGCTCCCATACTCACTGTTGATCCACTCGTTAGTGTGTGCTCATCCAAGAAGCTATTACAGAGACCAAAACTCGCATCCATTTCTGTAGAACGGGAACAAATGACTATTGCATTGTCAGATATTTATTGTACCCATAGTATGACACAGGAAATAGATACTTGCTCTTGTCGAGGAGGAGGTATCTCACACCCACACCAGACAACTTCACATACAGGGCCAAAGCTGAGGGGCTGCCTACCTGATACCAGCTAGTACTTCCAGCCTAGTCTAGAAGCATCCACACCTTCATCTGCATGCGCATAGCTCAGTTCCTCAGAATTTTACTCTTTAAAAGCCTGGCAAACATCAGCTTCATGGAGCACATGCATTTGCTCCACAGATCTTTCTATATAGTCATTGCAAAGACAGCAGTCTGACAGGACATGGCCTAGCTATCCCTCTGCTAGTCTGAGATAACCTGGACACAGTGCACATGCGTGGCTTAGGCTGTGTCAGACACTCAGGCTGCTGGAAAATCTCACAGTTCATGCACATGTCTAGAGAAAAAGCCTCTTGGCAAACAAAAAAAAAAGCAAAATGGCAACGCTCTCCAAAAGTCCCAGTGAAGCCTATAGGTTACACAGCTGCACTGGGTTTGCAAAGCTGTCTGAAGGTATGGAAGCCTCTAATGCTATCATGTCATAATGCCAGTGTACAGGACATGTGCAGATATGTTGGCCTCTTCTTGAAAAAAAGGATATTACTGACTAGCAATTCTAGACAAACACAGGAATTCCTTGTTACTTGCCTGTGTATGATTTCCAGTCAAAGGATAAAAACTGTCTCAAACCTCATTCGTCATGAAAGGAGTAGGCCAATATAATCTTTTGCCCATTTTAGAGATGGGATCATTTGCTAGTTGTATATTTCACTCCCTGTAGATGTGAAATTTGACTTCATCTGTAAGGTATCAGACTCAGGTCTCCACCAATGATTCATACCGTCTTTCCACATGAACGTATCAAGTTTATGTGCATGATCATCTCTATCTAAGTGACCACAGTCCCCAAAGTCCAAAATCAAATCCAAGAAATATCCTTCTAACATTTGTAGCTAGTAAACAGTATATAATCCCCTAGTAACATCTGTCTTCTTCTAGTAACATCTTGCAGTCTTCTCTCATGGATAATCGAAGAAAAGGCAGTTATTGCTCCCTGACATTCATGGAACTCCCGTGGTTGAGACCTGAACTGCGAATCTAAATTAATACTGGTACAAAGAACTCCGTAAGGTTTCATGTGATTTGATTTCAATCTTCCAGGAGTTTTTTAAAGAATTACATTCAAAAAGTTGCATTGCTCAACCAAATGCTTTAAAAATGAAAAAACAGTCAGAACAAAAGGGGCCTATGGAGCCAGAACCTGTCTAGTAGAAATACTGTATGCTTTCTCTGCACGGAATGAGAAGACTAAGCACACACCATGGTGAAAGCAGGTTGCAAGAGCTGCCTTTACTCAGACTTTTCCGGCCTTGTTACTTCATTGATGTAAGATGATGTGCTTTCACTGAACTGTGGGCAGGTTTGGAGTTTGCTGACAAAGACCATGCCTGTCCTTGTTTCCCACAGTATCTTGCATTCTCTTATCCACTGCAAATTGTGGCAGTGCACTAGCCTCCCCTGTTGTAGGGAAAACAAGAATGACTAAACATTACATATCTTTCTTGGTGAGCATGAAATGGCTTATCAGGAGCTGGATCAAACTACCTAGTTAATGCCTTAGCAAAGACAACAGAGTATTGCTGACCTGCTTTCAGCTTTGCATGACAGATAGTCAAATAGTGTGGAACCGAGATGCCACATGTAAGGGTGGAGGTGGACTGATATAAACATGGGAAGAGTAGAATGGAGATGAGGAGGAAAATTCCATTTGCATTTTTTCACATGAGGAAGTCTTTAATTCAGGCAGGATGTTGGACATTACCAGGATGTCCATCTGAGGTCGTGGGTCTCCATTCCCTTTCCCACCATAGAGCATAAGTGTGAGGAGGGAGCAAGAAAATCTATGTACCTGATAAAGAGGCACATAGAGGCAGACCTAAACCGGCACAGCCATCCATTGATGGTAATAGACCATGAATAGACTGTAACAAACCATATTGCTTCCTTTGGGATAAAGAGCTGCTACAACAGGCCCTTCTTTTCTGTGAGATGTTCTCAGCTTCCATCAAGTCTGAGCATTTACAGGTCATTGCAACCCTGAGAAAAAAAAACTTGCATTGCTTCTGAAGAGGATCAGATTTGGCCTCATTCTCATTTGTGAGTAAACAGGACAGTAAGATGTATCAAATCTGTAAAAGGAGATCCAGAAAGTGAACCTGTTTATATTGAAAAAGATATTTTCACAACCAGCCTTTCACTTAGAGGGACTTCCAGAAGCCAGGGAAAAAGGTTATTTAGAGGATCTTGCTTTCGGTTGGCAAAGCATTCCAGAAAAACAGAGATGGAGATAACAGCTGAGTAGAACACCTGAAGAGTCTGTCTGAAGTGCTAAAACTAATTTGTAGGACCCAGGAGTTTGCAACTTGGTCACCCTGTGACAGCTTGCACTCCCCAAGAGCTTGTGCACAAAACCGGGCTCCCCAAGCCTAGCCTGCACTGAAGGTCACCTCTGTGGAACAGCAAGCTGTTAGCCATGAAGGTATGGGGCAGCTCTCCTCAGAAAAAAAATATAGTGAAAAAGGGTCAGCCTGCCATATTCGCAGGACTCTGCTTCCCAGGTGAGCTTGGAAACTGTGTGTGAGGAACTGACCTGCAAGGCTTGAAGCCTGGCCCTGCAGCAAATGCCCTGCAAATCCATTTCACAGACAGGGATGCTGAGCCTGTGCAGGGAATACACACGGATGACTGATAAGGATTTGAGGTGAGAATGTAAAAGCTTCTCTGTGACAGTGAGGACAAATCAAGCCAAAGTAAAAAAGCTAGTTCTTTAACTCTTTCCATGTTGAGTTTTGCAGAAAAAAGAAAAAGCCAAATAAAGCCACATCTCCCTGGGTATGGGAAGATCAGAAGGGAAAAGAAAGGCTCCTCAGTTTGAGATTTTCCCCCATTTTATCTCTGTTCCAGGGGGCTGGACTCTGAAGAGCCAGCCTTTTGGCTGCCAAAACTGGAAATAATTTGAGCATGGAGTTCTCATAGGAAGATGCTCTCCAGGTCAAAAATTTTTCCTTCCACATTATTTCATTCTGGCCTAAGAGACAGTTTCCATTTTTTAAAACAAAAATGTTTCCACAAAATAGTGTCAGTTAGCTTTTAAAGGCCAGTCTTTCCTTCATCACTGAAGTACCTATATCCCCACCAGAAATGGAAACACCTGGAGTGATCAAAACCAAAAGAAGCACAAGTTCACATTAAAGCTCCCCCTCCCAGAGGAATGGACCAGACAACTCCACAAAGCCTCCCAGAGCCCAGCACTGTGATCCACACATGTCCCAGCTCTGCAGAGCTACCCTGGCCTGACGAGACTAACAATGACCAGCTCCAGGAACAACCTTAGATCTGCACACTTGAGCAGTTACTGAAGCAGCTGTGAGGACCACAGCCAGTCCCCTTCTGTCTCAGCCTCTCTGAACCAGTGTTCAAACCCCCCTGTCTGGAGCACACCTCCAGGAGTGGGTCTGTGTGAGCCAGGCCAGAAGTTACTCACGTGAGCTGTGCCCTCAAGAATCAGGACCAGATGCAGGATGATCTGTGGCAGGACTTCAGAGGCTTCAGAAATTCCAAGTCAAACAGTTGAAGATCAAGCAGCAATCAGTCACAGCTGTATCACTGCTACACTTCAAGCTGGATAACAAGGTCTTTCTTGCTGTGAAATGGTACTTACTGTATTCAGGAGGGTCTGACAGAGAAGAGGGAGATGCCATCTACAGCTTCCTGGCTTTTTAACACTAAATATGCATGGCTGGAACCAGTATGTCTTCCACTGACACTAGCCCCAAGGTGCAGTCAGCTCCAAGAAGCAGACTGAGCACACAAACCAAGAAGGCAGATATATGTTGCCATTACCTTTAGGAGTGAGTTACTACTGCTGTTTGCTATTTGCATAACAAGCAAGTGCCAGAAGCCCCAGCCAGCACCCACATCTGACTTTACTGACTAATCTATGCCTGTAATATTGCATGGCATTTATGAGATAAATGAAATACAGTTATAGTTACGCTCCACAACAGTTCTGAGGTTGTTTTTCTTGAGTAGCAGCACACTAACAAGGGCTGCTATTCAGTTGAGGCTCTCTGCAGCAATCATTTTTGCAAACTCATAGTGCCTTCCAGGAAAAATCCCAAAGCAGTTTTCTATTTTTGAGAGCTAGAGAAGAACTCTGCAGAGGGTGAGAAGCTGAGAACTGGTAGTCCAGAATTCAGAAGTGCCATCAAAAGAAAGAACAAGGGATTGGAATTTGCAAATGACAGATACTTTCATATCATCCTCTACAGACAGCTCTAGATCTGCCCCTGAATAGAGTCTCTAGGTCAGGGCAATAGCCGAAGGTCCTTGAGGCAGGAGACAGAGCTAACAAGCTTCCCATATAGATGGGGTTCTGCTGCAAAGGAGATGTGGGGCTGGCATGCTTCTCTGAAAATAGTGTAAGGACATCGTGAACCACTGTTCCCCCCCCAAGAAAGCAAGTGTTTAACTCTGCAGATAACTAGATGAAGAAAATGGAGGAAGGGGCTAGAAGTTAGGTTTCCCTGCCCTCTTTACTCCATAAGGAGACTTTTCTGAACTTTCAGAAGGTGAATGTATGTTGTTATATCAGGGATGTAAAAGGGACCTCAGTTTTCCTCAACTCATTTTCAGTCCCTAGAAGGTTTTGCATACCTAGCTAATTTGCCAAGTGTCCTGGGAGCACATGGCTCCCTGCTTCATGAGACGTTTCAGTGTGGAGCAACTTGCGCCCTTCCACATGATGCATTTCTTGTCTCCCTCATGTGCACCAGAAAACGGAACTTCTCCCTAGAGATCACTTCTTTTGGCATGTTTCTGAGGTAGTTGACTGATAGGTACCAAAGTAGTTTGTTGTACGTAAGTGGTATCTTCAATTAAGACCTGGCTGCAACACTGCTTATTTCAGTGTCAGGCATAAGTAACTTACATAGGAATGCCCAGGGATATGAGTTGGAGGTGATTAAAGTTCAAATGAAAATCTTTCAGAGATGTAATCAAAGCTGGAATAACTGTAAAGAAAATCCATGGCAGATGGTTAATGTTCTGCTATGAGTGTAATACTAACCACTGAAAAAAAGTAAATCAGAACTAAACAAATATTGGACTTATTCCTTGAAACATACTTAAAGAAAGAGAGAAAGCAGTGTTTTAGACTTACCAAGCCTTTACATGTGCAAACAGCTTGGCAAGAACGCATACAAGTCTGTAAGTCCTTTGGACTGGGGAGAAGAACAAGCAATCAAAATTGTATTCTTGATCTTCCCTGCACTTGCAATAGTAAACCCTTATTTTCTGGCCTGTATCTTTACACCAAAAAAAACCCACCCAGAATTATGCAAAATTACTCTAAAAGCCACTGCATCTTTCTCCACAGGGTACCTATGTTGTGAATGTATCTACACATTATATTTTCCTCTCACTCTCTCACTGCCTTCATTGAGGTCAATACCAAATTTATCATCAGGAATTTGCTTAAGCCTTCGCTGGTGTATTGCAAGAAATGCAGGTGGACATGAACCATTTTTTTTTTTTAATCAATCTGCCTACAAAGGCTTCTCATTCCTAGATAACAACATCTGTATAGTTTTCTGCTATCAAAAGGCTGACAACTATTGTTGATAGCAATATATTACACAAAGTACAGTAATGATGTTCTAGAAGTGAGGTTTTCTTCAATAGCCGTTGCAACAATGAGGAAAAATATAACCTAAGTTAGGATGGGAACCTTTCTGCAGTATTCCACTACAACTTTGCTTTCCCCATCTTATTCCCAGTGGTAAACCTGGCTCATATCAAGGAGTCTTGATATTTATGTCTTGATGGATCTACCAACAGTAGTGCTGATTAGATTGTTAATATTTGAATTTATAACAATAGGAAGGTGGGCAAGATTTAAGGGGTTAGTATAACTGTAAGTGGATACCACTTAAATTTCCACATGAACTGCAAGCATCAGCAGAAATATGCTCTCAGGCACCCTACAGCAATGAAAATCTAAATTCAGCTAGGACTACTTGTGCTTTTCTAGCATGTAGTGCCTAATGGAAGTTCTAATTCACAGTATGATCAATTCCTATTAAAAATAGGTTAACTAAACACAGGAAAAATAGCTTCATTTTAGGCACTAGGCAAACACAATAATTCTCCCTTTCTTCTCATGCCTCCAGACTTTATGTCTCAAAAAAATACCTACTCTTAGAATTGAAAACATAGCAGAAATATTCTTGAATTGTCAGAATATGGTTCTGAAGAAGTGCTTTCCAGATTGGAAATGATGGTGCATTCCACTTACAGTTGTGAGACAAGTTAATTAGACAGATACTATAAACTACATAGTCATTTCAAAGTAACTCCACTGGAAATGATGGTAATTACATAGTCATTGAAGTAAAAAAGCCCTAAATAGAAAAACACAGCTCAAATGTACATGCAGATACTTTAACTTCAGCCTTTTTTTTCCACTCTAAGTTCAAAATACTGAATACCCACCTACCCTGTGTGCATGTTTCTTGGCAATTCATGGCTCAGTTTGAAGTATTGTATCATTTTGCGAGACTCTCTGAAAGCAGTCAGCTGCCTAAGGGCTTTGCTGGACTGGAGCTATAGCATTTGACAGAGTGCGTGACTGAGCCCTTGGCCATTTCACCTCCACTGTATGATACCACTCCATTAAACTTCATTTCTGGCTAGAGGACAGAAGCACAACCAAAAGGAAAAAAAGGGAAGAAAAAAAAAAAGGGGGAGAAAAAGGAAAAATATTGGAGGAACGGTTCATGTTCAAGGTGCTTTTTTTCTCAGAATGCCGTGCCAAGTTTAGAGTATGCTTTGCTTTGGGTCTTGAGCCAAAAAACTTGGCTTCTGGTCCCTGTCTTATGCCGATATAACGTCTATTAACTTCACCAGAGCTAACCACAGTGTAGATGACATGAGAAGGAATCTCTAGTGCTTTGTTTGTTTCTAAAGAAACACATCTGTATGCTTGAAAATAAAGGAAAGTATATACAGAAATACTGAGAAGCCCTTTTTGAACACTAAAACTAGCCCTCACTGGAGTGGAAAAAGCAGATCACTGATATCCAGGATGCAGACACACTACCTCTCCCATCCAGGACTGAAGGGCTTCCCCGAGGCACAGCAGTCCGAGAGTGGAGCCAGTGACTGTCATTTGTCCCAGCCCATGGCCAGCACCATATTCTGCAGGAAACAAGTTGAAGTGGAAAAGCCCAGTGGCAAAGACGAGGGTGGCCCCTTCATGGTGGTCTCCATGAGGAGCCATGCAGTGCCTGAAGCAAAACACTTCCTAAATCCCCCTGAGGAAAGTGAATTGTGAAGAGTAGATGGAGACTGCTACAGCCTTTGAGGACAACAGAAAAGCTTTAGGAAGGAGTGGCATGCAGGGTCCCAGATACACTGTGCAAGGAGGGAACAGTTTGACTCCTCACATGCAGTCAGGTACGAGCTGGAAGGAAAAAAAGAAATACGTCAAATTCTCAAACACGTATTCATGTATTTCTCCCTGCCCTCCCCCCACCCC
>JAVJGJ010000014.1:78202867-78233362 GCA_035590215.1 Microhierax caerulescens
CTAAAGACATCTCATTGTGTGACTCATGAAACATGTCATTTTAAAACCTTAGAGGATAAGTTGTCAGAAGATACTGTGCTTTAAAGCCTTTCTTTGGTCTCTCATTTAAATCTTTGAAAGTCTTTGTAAGTTGGGGGTTTTTTTGCATTCACTTTGGCTTTCATATTGTAGAGATTAATGTGCCTTCTCTCCTGCGAGTTAAGCACTTAAAATTTTCTAGATAACTGAAATGTGAGGCATGAATCGTGAAAGTGATGATTGTTCCTTATGGCCCGCTATATGCAGAGCAGCTCCAAGTCTTGAGGACCCTTCAGACCACCATCTCCCCCTTTGGTGGTTCCAGCTTAACACCAGGCTGATAACAAAAGGTAAATGAGTTCTCAAAGCAGAGTAAGTATCAAGTATATGAAGCTTTTGTGAACCTGGATGCTGCTCTTACCATTACAGGCAATTAGAGGGCTTTGAAAGTGTGTTGCCTGACTTTCTGTTGCTTGGTAACTGTGCACCTAATTCTTTCTCTAAGAGGTCACAGAAATGTCAGAAAATCCATTTTGTTGGGGGGCGGGGGGGGAGATGAATGCTCCCATCAGAACAGCAGCATATAGATTCGTTAAAAGAACTTCATGTCTTCCATTAGCAGATAGAAAATAGTATTATTATTTGCCTAGCACTACAAAGCTGTGCAATTTCCAAGCGGTGCCAACTACATAACATGCTTACTGTGCCAAAGAGCTTAGGAACTGCAAACACGCTGACGAAATTTGGCATGATACCGGTCAATATAACTCACGGATACACTGACAAACAGCCATTATTGGCCTGATGCAGAGCCTGGTAGAGTCAATGGAAAAACACTATAAGAGCTATGGTACTGTAAAAGTTTTAAAGTTTCTGAGATTGGAAGCTTTGCAAACATTGCCTGGCACAGAAAAAAAATATGAACTTAGAAGGAAGCTAATGAGATGGAAGATAAAATTCCTTTCTCCAAAAAGATCCAAGTTGCAGTTTCTGCAGCACCTGAAATACTAAACATCTTTCACTGAGGGAGAACAAATTAAGTGATTTCTGTGATGGAAGAACTTTGGCTATTTTTACCTGCATTTTAAGGAACAGGACTTTGGAAGTATATCTTATGTCCAGCAAATTCCCAGATCTTTCTACTTTGCAACAGGTTTAGTAATACATACTCCATGTTTTATACTATTCCCCATAAATGGATACTATCAAAAAACCCCTACTTCCCTTCAACTTGAGCAGTGTACTCAAGTTTGCAAAATGCAGTTTAGATTAAATGAATGCCCCTGAGATTAAATGAATGCATTTCAACAGGGACGCAATATGCAGGTGCTCACCACTGACCATCAATCATTTTCTTGCAGAGCTGGAGGCTTCCCACACTTGCCACTAAAATCATTCTGCAAGAATTTGCAATCATTTTCTAGAAGTGTGTTTAGGAGGAATGAAGGGCAGACAATACATTCTGCACTTAAGAAACAGGGTCCATATCATCATAAAAATAAAGCACATTTCCCTGTTGAAACAGTCTGCCCCATTTGTGAAATAGCACACCCACACAACCTTTAGGCCCCCTCCACAGGACAATCTTGTGGGTTTGGGCAGCACAGAAAGCTCAAACCCTGGGTTCCAGCCTAGCTTTGGCCACAAACTCATTGCACAATATAAAATAAGTTGAACTCAGGCCATCACCTAGTGAGGGCAGAGATATTGATGGAAAACCAGAACTTAATTTTTAATGCGTTGCCAGAAGATGACAACCTTGATTTTTCCTTATGATCTTCCACTGGAAGGACTTCTTAACTTAGAAATATCAAAAGGATATGAGGACCTATATATCTGTTACTGACAGTAAATGATTCCGTAACACAAATCACCATCACTAAAACAAAACCTCACAAATCACTTAAAGAAGTAAGTCTTTACTTCTTTAAAGTGAGTAAGGGGAAGAAGAAAATGCAATCAAGCTACAATAATGCCTGTTATTCTGTAAGTACATATGTGTATTCCAGTCACTACTTTTGCTTCAGAGTTTTGAGGAAAATGTATGAAAACATATAATTTCGATGCTATCATTTGTTTATATACAGTGTTAAAGTCATTCAAGAAATCACACCAAGTAAAGTTCTTATGCATACCTAAAATAAAGAAGTAGCACAGGCTACTCTAAGAAACACACCTTGGCAAAATCCAGCAAAGCAAAACTTTGCAAAGATGCTCGTACCATTATTCTGGTCCACAGACTCACATGAGTTTTGAAGCACTTTAATATATAATTAAATTCTACTGTGTTAAGTATGTTTCTTCTGACATGATCTTCCAAAGACACCATAGAAGATGGAAATAATGTGTAATACAACCCGTTAAAAAAATATAAACTTACAGGAAAACCTCTTGAAATACTTTTGAGGCAATCAAATTTCTGTGGAATTTAGGTGGTTTGGAGATAAGGGTGAAAAATAGACCATAGAAAGAAAAAAGGAATCCAAAAGTGAATAACCAGAAAAACATGCAAACAATAACATTACAATAAAAGGATTATTTTTTCTCAGTACTGCCTGTGGATGCAAATGTAACGTTGGCTGAGAATAAGCTATGCCAGCTGTGTGGA
The DNA here is from genome assembly GCA_035590215.1 of Microhierax caerulescens. Lineage (NCBI taxonomy): Eukaryota > Metazoa > Chordata > Aves > Falconiformes > Falconidae > Microhierax > Microhierax caerulescens. Next base: position 78,205,494 of record JAVJGJ010000014.1, read on the forward strand.
GGACCATGTAGCTAAGGAATGTGCTGCCTCTTTAACCTTCCCACATCTTCCTGTGGATGGTTTAAAAGCTCTGCAAAGTTTATAAATGTAGTGAAAAGATACTAAATGGCCACTGGCATTTAGGCAGCACAAAAACTGCAGACAAACACACACATCCAGACACCTACACATTTTCTGTAAATAATCTGTCATCTTCAAGTTCAATGACTGAATTTTACTGCTCCACATGCTGTCTCGTCAGAACCAGCAAACTGATTCAAGTGAGAATTGTTCCACGGGCATCAGCCCATCTGGCCAGGGCCTGGAGTTCATGTTTTCAAAGGGACCGGTGTTTACCTCGGACAGAGGAAGCAGAACATTTACCTAATTTGGAGCAGCTTTCCTGATGTGCCCCTCCACTAAAGCAGTAAGACACACACCTGAACTTGACGTACACTGTTATTTTTCCATTTCAGCCCCTTGAAACTTTCTAAGTGGACTGCTCAAGGGAGAGGCGCTGCTGGAGGTGGCTGTGCAGGTCCTCTATGCTGAGGGGAAGACTACATCCATGCCTGGAGAAGGAGGGAAGGTACAGGAAAAGTCTCCCTGTGCTGAGCAGGCAGTAGCACATTGCCACTGTGAGGCCTGGGGAAGGAAAAGAGCAACTCGGATACTTTACAACCCACAGGTCAAGCAGCGTGCACAGGCAAGGTCTGTGGAAAGTCCTGTTGGTGTCTTTACCCTGAAGTCACACTTGTTGCACCTCACGCTCGTTGCAGATGGAGCTTAGTCTCCACCATTCATTTTACCATTTGCTGACAGTACTGTGAGCATCTGCAGAGCCGGGAGGTCTCTAAGCAAAGGTGCCAATCCCTGCCCAGGGGTGAGAATGGTAGGCACAGCGAGGGTGCATACATGGGAGGGCTTACAAAGCTGGCACAGACAGCTGCAGGTCACACCAAAGTCAAGGGGACTCCTTCCAGTTGCTTTCAGCCAGGCTTGAGTCTAGGCCCAGGTCGCTTCTACCTTAATTTGCTTTTTTCCAGGATTAAAGGTGCACTAGGAGAGGGGCTAAAACGCAGTTAGACTGGGAAGGGGAAGCGCTACTTGCAACTGTCTTTGAATAGCCAACACTGCACTTCTTCATCCATGTCGGTGTTATTAGTCTCACATCAAAAGCAGTTCTGAGGATGTTTAGGTTATAACTGTACTTGTTTATATTTCAAATTACACAAATCAGTAGTTCTTCTTTAATTGTCCCAATGCAGCTAAAAGAACCTGCTCTGTGAGCAAAACACTTTTTAAGAGTATAAATCTGATATTTTAAGAGTATAAATCTGATAGGCCACCTTACCAAGTCATTATATTAAGGGCTGAACCTAATACATATGACATTTTGAAATCCAGTCCCTCGGTAAATTTCTCTCAGTAAATCCTTCCAAGTCTATAAGTCTGTGCTTAAGAAAATCAGAATCCTCTCAAAGTGGCATGCAGTTGTAAATCAATTGTCTTCAGAAAAAAAGAAATTATTTTCTATTTTACAAATCTTTGCTGTTTTGTCCTAAAGAAAATTAGAGATTAAAGTTTTGTATATTAGTTGTTAAAAATAAAATCAAAAATAAAAAAAAAACAAAACACCCCAAAACTTTTAGAGTTTCAATAAAGACTAGAAGGATGTACTGGGAAAAGTACGGAAGCTAACAGCACAAATGTGAAAACCATTGGTTTAGAATGGTTGTGTGTATACACTGGGCACATCTCGCTGTGCATTGCTATTACTACCAGAAGTAACATCAGTTTCCCCTCTCAAGTACAAAATGAGTGAAACATTTTTCACTGAAATACAGGAACTTTTTTGTCAGTCACCTCATACAACTTTGCACTCACGCTTTTCAAAGACTACCTGGGGATGGAAAGTTCTTCCAGTTAATGAACAGATATATATGAACTTCGTTATTCGGCACCTGAGGCCACACTCACACCATCTCACGTGGCTGCTGTGGGAAGGACATACACTGGCAGCCTACCCACAGCCAGTCCATGTGGGCAGGCACTCTACCCAGAGAAATCAAGATGTAGAAGTTCCCTGAAGAAAGACCCCTTTAATATGTCTCCACATCTTCTGAAGCAATGTAAAACCGCAGCCTCCCTCCTTCCTTCCTCTGAAGGAGCTGAACATCCTGACGGCATTGCTCCCTCCTGTGCGTGAGCTGTGGCAGTATTTTGGTGCACACCCAAATACATGGAAATCACTCTGAGCACCACTCCGCTGAGCTGGCACAGGTGATCTGTTAGCAGCCTCCTCCACAGGATATACATGGGGCAAATTCCACAAGTTTGCTCCCGTTGTGCCCAAGACACTTTTTCACATTTCGGTGAAAAGTCACTGGCAGAGAAAGCTCCTGAGGAAAACTCCACTGTTACCCTCCCCTCTCCCATTGCCTGCTTCTGAAATATCATCTCCTGCTCTGTATAGCACCCAATTTTTCCTTCCAGTCCCTTCTTAAAGGTCAATGTGTGGAATCAGCTCTTTTGTGTTTACATATTTGTGTAAATACGCTTGCAAAGGACATTGCCAACATGCTTTGCAGAAAGACAAAGCATACTGGGTTGTCTTTATGACTGTACAACCACTGGCTTTCTGCCCTTCCCCTAACACTTGCCTTCAGCGCACCGCAGTTGCTACTTCTAGCTCTCCTATAAATGTATCTGAGTAGTCCTGCTGGAAACTCTACAGTTGGATCATGAGAAAAAGGGAAAACATATCACGTTCTCCTTGCTGGTTCCATGGCTCAGCCAGAAAGCTTGAGGGAGGACTGCATTATCCATCTCAATGGGCTCTGCCCAGCTCTGCAGATGCTAGTGCCTATTCCAGGGGTCCTCATTCTACGGCCCATGGGCTGGATACAGCCCCCTAGGGTCCTCAATCTGGCCCCCCAGTACTTAGGGGTTAGGGGGGAAACCAAGCAGCCGCAGATGACTGCCTGCCACTTAATCTGCGCGCCAGCCCTCTGGTTAAAAAGTTTGAGGACCCCTGGCCTATTCTTTCCAAATAGCTGGTGCTCTTTTGATAAAAAATACTCCACATAAATGTATCATCACAGGTGAAAGGAAGACCACAAGATACAATATTTTAATTGGGGAAAAGCAGGAATGGAGTCCTCAGAGTATGCCCTACCATGTGGGCCACACAAGGTCTAAGAGAATACACTCCCAGGTACCAAACACAAGGACTACATTAATTTCAGGCAGAAATCAAATTACGCCTTATCTATTGAACAAGGATAGGGGGACAAGCAGATATACCATGAGCTGCTATGAGATTTCTCTGGTGTGTTATTTTTTTTAAGTGGAAACATGTGGTGGAAGATTAAGCAGCATCTTTTTAATCTCCAATTGTCCAGCTCCCCCTGCTGTAATTACATATTGGACAGAAATGGCAACAGATGTTCAACGTCTAAGCTAAGAATTATATACTTACTCAATATCCAAGTGATTCAAAACACTGATTGGGAGGCTAGAATTTAAATTTACATGGAGTGACAAATGAAGAGTTCCTAGACACAGGTGAGGCACAGAGAATTTTAATGCAAACTTGAAGATGCACCCTAATGGAAGGAGACAAACAGACTTTGAATATTACTCAGAGTGTTTTTAATTACAGCAATTTCTCCATGAATTATTTTAACCCATCCTCATCCCTAGAAAGCTGAGCCTCCGTTGTTGTTTTTCACATAACTTAATCAAATCTCTGCAACCCCATGTACGCAGCTAGATAGAAGGTTCTACCTAATCATTTCATTATACATCCAGTGGGCAATCTAATTTCCCCATATTAAACCTAAGAAGAACAGATATATCAGCATGTATTTTATCTTGTTTATTTTCCTTGAGATATGCACTTGTCCATGATCCAACTATGTAAAAGATTTTTGCCTGATTTGCTGAGAATTTTAAACAAATAATAGTTACTATTTCCTTTCACCAGACTTCCTTTTCCTTGATTTATCACAGTACAAGGAAAGAAGATGCTTTAAATTAGACATGCCTTACCTGACATACACATGAATCAATCTTCCCCAAAATTTAAGGGTATCAAAATTAGAGACAGAAAGCAGTTCTAGGGGGCCTTGGGCATGTGAACTTCCACAGATTGTATCTCACTGCAATCAGTTTCTAACTTCCTAAACCAACAGACTTGCTCCATTTTCCCCCAAACATACAACTTCCACCCATACTTTGGGTACCAGTTCAAACCCCATAATCTGTTTCCTCCCACTGTAGTGGCTCAGGGACAAATGCAGATTTGAATGTTCTGAACACTCCGAGAGTGCATATGCGAATGAACAAGAGTGTGTCTGAGTGTGACATAAATCCCTTTACTCATATGCACATCGCAATTGAGAGCAGACACTTGTTTTCCAAAACATATTCTGACAGATAACTGGAAACACTTTTAAGTCCATTAGTTCCACTGAACGTTACTGAAAATGTTGTCTTTTAAAAATGCATTTTATTATATATGATTTAATTTTTCTTGCAAGATCACAGGCTGGGATGCAAACCAATATACTGTTTGCTGCCAGATGGCATGTTGGAAGGGTATAAACTTATTTCACACAGAGTGCTATGTGGCATGAGAATGCTGTTCTTACAGTCTTACTGACTTCTAAACAGTCGTGCTTCTTTGAATGGTTTAGAATTACATTATTCTTTCAGTAAGCTCATAAGCGCTTCGCATTTTAGCTAAAGCCTTGTGAAGTTACTAGATAAATAGCACAAAACCTTTGGTGAAATTGTTATGGATAACTATTCTACCTGCCCCTCCCCTTGAATTTACTAGCCCCAGGGCTCCAAAGGGACAGCAGGCTAGCTGATCCAGGCATTGGGCTGATGTGCACAGGGCCAGAGAAAACCACCACTGCCAGGTATTAAAGCAGCTGAGAAAGTGATCCCCAGGTCCTAATGCACATGTGCTCTGATAAACGAAGTAACTTCACGTTAAAAACACGTGCTTTCACCCTGCACTGGGTCCCCAAGGAGACAGGACACAATCTGAAGCATAAGCTCCAGCAGTCTGTACCCGTGGTTTGTCGTGGGAAAGAGCTGGTAATGTCCTCAATAGCATCAGGCTCTCCAGAAAGACCATCTGTGTATTTTTCCTGAATTACGAGAACAAAGATGAAGTTCTTCAAAATGCTTTGAGAAGCATGCCGATGGGCACATGCCATGTGTCAATAGGCAGGTTTACATCTATAGCCATCATACAGAGAAGCATAATAAGGTTCCATTTGCAGTGGCAGCCTGTGTGCAGCAATCCTGCATGGCTACCATGTGCATTTCAATTTTCTACATAACTGCTTTGGAAAAGGAGGTGGAAAACCTCTCTCTCTCTCCTTCAGCAAAGCAACGCACAGTCTGCACCCGCTGCTAAAAATTGTATCAGTATCAATCTCCTCAGCATCACAAACACACCCACATGTGTCTCAATCCTGAAATGCTTATTTTGCAAAGAATGTGCCAAAAGATTTACTTACTCTTTAGAACTGTTTAATGATGTTGTGGGGATCAAAGGAGCAAGCATTTTCATGACAAAGGGAATTTGTACTCCAGGCTCTACAGCACAGACAGTGATTAGTGAGTCACACATAAGAAGTGCCTGGCTTTTCTCTTTTAAATAGCTGTTGTAGCATTTACCTAAACATTACAGTGCTGAATCAGGAGTTTCGCAAGTCTTCCCAGTGATTGCCTGAACTGTTCACCTTTACCTGGTACTATCCTGGTGATAGCTCCTCGCCTGGAAAATGTGTTCAGCGCAGTTGCTTGGTTGCTAGCAGCCAGGCAGACGTTAGGTACGCGGGCAGGACTTCCTGGAGGGGCTGGAGAGCAACCACTGTATCTGGAGGAACTGTAAAAGCATCAGTTCTGGAAAGTGTATTCATTCACGAACAAAAAAGAATTAGAAAGTGTCTCACTGTGGAGCTCAGCTAACCCAAAGCAACATTTGAATTTAATTGCTTACTTTCTTAAAAAAAAAAAACAACAAAAAAACCCCAACAACAACTACTCAGAGCTGAAACATCTACTCCTATTGTGATACAAACAACACCCATCTCCCTCTTGACTTCTTCAGGTTTAAGCCCCACTGCTCTCTCCTCCCACACTACAGCCCCCATCTTGCTGCCTTCCTTCCTAAACAACTCTGATTTCTCTCCCTCCTCAATAGCAGTCAATGATGAAGAGCCTTCCTCTGCCCTCACTGTTATCCCTGCCCCTTTCCCTGGAGAGCATCCCTGCAGTATCATTCCCTCTGCAGCCTGGTCATCTCTGCAGCTTGGCCATCTTCATGCTACCCAAACAGTTCATCCCATGGTGGTAACTGGTTTGCTGTTAGAAATCGGGAGAGGATAAGGGAGGAGAACAGGATTTTCCATTTTAATTGTCTGGAATAAATGGTTGTTTTGTGGATGTTGATACAATTTGACACATGAAAACTTTTAAAGGAGTCGTCCCATATTCTCCCTCCCCCCTTGCTCAGCAAGGAAAGCTTTCAGCACTGAAAATTGAAAGCTTTGCAAAGACTTTCCCGTAATCGGAGTTCTAGGAAAAAACCTACAGTTTCTTGAAGTAAATAAAAACCTGCATAAAACCAAGCTGTTTCCTCCCAAAAAGTATTTTATGAAGCAAAATATTAAAACCCTCCAAAATTACTATCTAACCTGGGATGACTTCTTATTTTTGTTCTGCTAAGATTTATTTTCCCCTTTTACAGATCTGCCACTAAACATTCGTTCTTTCATTCGCAATTCTCTTCATTCCCTTCAAGCAGTTCATTAGCAATCTCCCTTTGTTTTTGTTGGTTTTCCTCAGAGTGTCTCAACTGGAGGGACCTTCAGGCATCAGATCTGACACTGTAGTGACAGAGGCCCCAGCGGGTGGCATATCCCACAGCCTCTTCTGTATCATGTGGCTTAATTCCCTCATGCATGATAACCCCTGACACAACCCTTCTCTTGTGAAAAAGCAGCTAAGGGACTTCTCTGCCTCCTTTGGTGCTTGCCTTTCTTATAATCGCTGCTCTGTGGAACAGGAAAACATGTTTCACCCCAGGGCACAGTCCCAGCCTTGCCACCATCCTCACCTGCCTGCCCACAGTCCTACCACTGAGCCCAGATGGCTTCAGCACATGTGCCACTGCTCACCTGTGCACCAGCTGCATGGGAGAACTCAGTGCACACTTCTGCTGCCAGATACTCTATTTTAAGGCCAGAAACTCTGTTACCAGGAACTCTGAAAACACTTAGGGTCCCAGATTGTTGGAAAAAACACTGTTCAAAAGAAAACGTTACTGGAGTGAGAGCTTTATGCATGATTCATGGGCAGCACGATACCTGAAATATTTCTGTGATGCATTTTCCTTGAAGAGCATTGTTAGGATTTCAAGAGAACATGCCAACGTACCCACAGTATTTCTGTACAGCTAATTGAATAGATACTGGCAAATGTGTCTGAAGGAAAGATTTTAAAGCTGTACTGAACTCCTGTGTCAAATATAGCCAAAAACTTAACATTTTTCCTTTCCTGGTTGCTTAGTGCTAGGAGGGGAAGGAACACATACATTTGTTATTCCACCATTAGGAAAAAGAATTTAATATCCTGACAACATATACCTCAGATGTCAACTTGGGATCCCTGGTCAAATAATAATTTCCCCAAAGGGGGGAATATTCAGATGAAAACTCCAGGTTTGGGCAGTGTAGAGAGAAAAGTCTGCAATACCATCAGTCAGATTAGGTTGGAAGGCTGGCATAGGAAGCAGATTGCTCTGCTGGAACTGACACTTGGCTTTTTGAGAAAAAATAAGTTTGTTCTGCATAACGGGGCTAAAGGTGCACACAGCTAAGGCAAGGATGGCTTGCAGGATGCCACGTGCCTCGGGAGATGACTTACCTTTAGCTGAAGAACAGAGGGAAATTCTTCCTGGGTTGGGAGGGAGAGATGGCTTCAAGGTGTGAGACAAAACCACCTTGCTGTTTATATTCTCTGATTCCAAACACAAGTTTCAGAACCAGTCAGTAAAACGCATGTTTCTGGCTTCGTGTCTAAGCTCCTAAGCAGAAATGCTCTGAGAGCCACAGAGCACCTGCAAATCTTATTTATGCTAATAGCAGCTGCAGGAATTCTGTATCTTTGAAACTTGAGGTCATTTTACATAGCCTCCTTTTGAAGGATTGAAGCATTTAATACTTCAAATGTGATTTTTTAAATTACCTTAATATCTGAGAGCTGCAACTTCCTCTCTGCTAAGGCAAATTGCACAGACCTCACATGGTTCATCGCCTCTAACTTGTCAACATTCTTTTGTTAAAGCGTTGACACACGAACAGATGGTATTCCCAGAGTGATCTCGCTAATAATCAGAAGTACTGCCCCCTGCCTCCTTTTTTCATTGCTATTTAGCTATGCCACTGCACTGGAGCTCATGCTTGATTGATTACCTGCTATTGCCTCTGCCTCCTTTGCAGATCTACTGTATTGGGAATGCATTGCCCCATCTTACAAGTGAGACCTCCTTTCTTTGTCCCTGAATGTGTGCCCTGGCGTGTCATATTAGTAAAATGCATGTTGTTCAGACAAACCTACCTCTTCAAGAGATCAAGGCAAGTCTGTATCAGTAACCAGTTCTCTTTCCTGTTTATTTATGTCTGTGTCATCACCTGGGATTTATTGTGATTAGCTCTGAAGATACTAAGCAGCGCTGAACCAAGAACAGATTCCTGGAGAAACCTTATGTTAACACCTTCATTTACCTGCATTGCTCCCATGGCCCATGAGCAAGGATTATTTTAACCCACCTTACTGCTGCCTGTCATAATTTTCCTTTTATCAAAGGGGCAGGCAGAAGCCATTCACATGCCTCTCAGAAACCAGAGTTAATCAAGTCAACAATGACTTCTTGGTTTATTAAAAACTATGAAGTTGGAGAATACTTATTGTACCTGGAAGCAGTGTTGAATGGCAACATTACATAACCGTATTTTAATTTTTGCCCCACTCAAACTAGGGCAAAAGGTTTTCCAGAAGTCTTCTTGGAATCAGTATCAAATGAGCCAGTTTAAAGTTTCTAGGTTAAAACCAATTACCATTTCTAAAAATGAATGTATCATTAGCTTCTTCCAGTACTTTGCAACTTCCTTGCTAAATGTCAACAATGAATAACAACAAAAAACAAAAGTCTCAGCCAGTTCTTGTTTTGCCAGCAAAGCCAAAAACAGTAGGATGCATCATATTTCTCAGCCATCTTCCTTCTCTCTTCGTAAATTTGTCCTTCACGCACGCGCACACACACACACACACACGAGCAGGTTATAAGAAGTTGCCCTGTTGCCCTTCTTAAATCCCTTCCCCACATCAATCCTTCTTTCCTTCTCTGGCCTCTCTTCCCATCTGCACTCCTTCTACTCCAAGTTTTATTTACTCAAATACCTTAGGGTTGGTTTGGTTTCTTTTCCCCCTTCTGATAATTCTTTTACAAGAAGAAACTGCCATACTTGATGAGACCCAAAGCCCTCCTGTGTTAGCCTCTTGGCTCTGACACTGGCTAGCATCGACTGCTTCAGAGGTAGATATTGGCTAGTCTGCTGCCCAGGGAGTCTCTTTCTGATTTCTGATGCTTTAAGGGTCATTTTAAACAATATCCTTTCTCCCTTCTCCTTCTCCAGAATCACATTTTTAAGGCATACTTCAATACAACTACAGGCAGGATAATGAGAGTAAAATCCAATCACCTGTTTTTCAAGGGGGATCAACTGTGAATCTTATGAGCCAAGCCACTGACAGAGAAATAGGCAGTTTCCATAATGGAACTGTGAATCAAAACATATCCCATTGTCAGTGGGAGGGATTATTATTGAGCTAGCATCCTATAAACTGGAAATGTATTTTTGAACTATTGCTTTTAGTACATATTACTTCACATCCACTATAAGTAAGCACATAGGATTCCTTGGTTACAAGAGACAATTCATTATTTCTGTGTGAAATTTCATTGGTTACCATTACTGAAATACTTAACCTATGCAACTTTAAAACTTTCTAAATATGTTATATTAATTGCGTACAGTCAAAATGAATAGGGTATATTATACAGATAATGTAGTATGCATAATGTATATCACACATGAAAGATAGACAGCAATACCATGCCCTGATCCTGAAAGCATTCCTATATATTCATGCCAGTCTCTCTGACAGATGGAGGAGCTACATATACTAAATACTGGACATCTTCTAATTAATGCTGACCAAAGATGTGACACTAAGTTAATTGCTCTAAATGCAGTAGAAAAACAATAATACTGTATTTTGTGAATGAACAAAAAATGCAAGTGAAAGGTTGAGCCTTTTTCTTCTTTCAGGAAGGGAACAAACCACCTCAAGAAATCACACAGAAGACCCAGGAGAAGAACAGGTCATACAGCAGAAATGGTGACACTCTGCCATGGCCATGGGCTGTCCTTGTTAGAAGGCTGTTGACAATGCCAGAGCTGCTGAGCAGAGCTGCAACTGACTTTTGGGGCACTCAGCATCAGCAGCAGTTTTCAGCTTGTCCTGGTTAGCCTTGGTGTTTTCCATCACTTCTCAAGTACTGGAGGCAAGCGACAATATCACTACCTTATCTTACTTGTTTTTTCAAAACAACTTCTAGCCTCAAAGTTTGCAGAGAAACACCGAACAAATGTGCTGTGAATAACTCAGAAGCTAGAAGGCAAATGTGAAAGATTTTTAACTTATTTTCCCAAGTCTTACGCATTATTCTTTGATGCCTATTTTAGCCTGACTCATCTTGACTAAAAGCTTGGCAATAGCAAAGATTGCCAGTAACTCTAAACAACACTTGGGTGTGAAACTAGAAGGCTGGCAGAGGTAACAGGGTTTGCAGATAAAAAATAAATCTTCCAGTTTATCTGCAAAGTCGCGTACCTAGTAGCCTCACCACAGGAACTCCAGGCATGCTGGATGACATGGCATGAATTGGAGGAGCACAGAGCAGGGACGAGAAGCTGCTGGAGTGAGCCCATGCATGAGCATCACGCTACCATGACAGCTCACCTGCCACAGCTCCAGGGAGTACAAAACTGAAACCTGCAGCTCAGCACACAAGAAATGATTGGAGCTATAATCTATTCTTTGCTCTGGTCCCAGTTTAGCAAAGCTGCTAAGCACCTGCCCAGTTGTTTGCAGGATCAGAAGCAAAAGTAAAGTGAAATTTAATTTTTCAGTGGCCTATATACTACATCTTACAGAGACCCATTCTTAAAGAAAAAGAAAAAGACTCAAAATTACATTTTTTCCCTTGGTTATCAGAGCCTATTGTAAAGCATTCCTCTTAAGGCACCATTCATAATATTTGGCTAACTAGGCCTCTGTGATATTAATGTGTTTCCAGGTTTTGCATCTTGTTTTAAGGGCTCTTCATGTAATTGTTACAGCATGAAAGTAGCAGAATGCTGGCACTGGAAGTCATCTGAGTACAAAGGTGACCTTTTGTTTGTTAGCAGCTGATGAATTTGCCTACAGGTGAGATATCAGGAGAAACATTTCTATAATAACATATCTTTTTAAAGAAAAACATCTGTAATTTCTCAGACAAGAACAAATGTATGTTTGATGTCTCCCTAGCACCTTCTCCCTGCTATACCCCCAAAAATTAGCTTACCTCTCATGACATATTTCATCTGCCCAAGATGCAGGTCAGGGCCAAACCTCAGCATTCCCCATATCCACAGTCAAGAGCAACTGTGATGCTACAGTGAAATCAAGCCAGTGCACCATTCTCCGAAAAGGCTGAAAAGCCTTAGAATCAGTGTTAATTCTCACGGCCTTTAAAGACTGCTAGAAACACACACTCAGTGCCAGGGAGTGAGACAGGACCATTAGCAGACTGGACTTAAGTTGGCTTGAGTCACTCAAGAAAACACTCTCAGAAGTATGAGTCATTCCAGATGATTTTAGGCAATTATTCCTATTTTCACAGAACATTTAGGTTGGAAGGGACCTCTTGAGATCACCTAGCCCAATCTCCCTGTGCAAGAACAGTCAACTAGACAAGATCGCTCAGAACCATGTCCAGTCAGTTTTTTAATATCTCCAAGGATACTCCACAGCCTCTCTGGGCAACTTGTGCCAGTGTTTGACTGCCCTCACAGGAAAAAAGTGTTTTATTGTGTTCAGATGGAATTTCATGTGTTTCCATTTGCACCCGTTGCCTCTTGTCTGGTCACTGGGCAGCACCAAGAAGAGCCTGACTCCATCTTCTGCGTTGCCTCCCATCAGGTATTTACTGATTGATAAGATCCCCCCAAACCTCCTCTTTTTCTGCTCTAGTCCCTTGATGATTTTCCTCTTATTGTTCACTTCAAAGTATTAGCACTTCACAGATAAAATGGTGCATATTTTCAAAACTACAGGGTTTGGTACATAAGATCCTTTATGCTGAGCAGGTAAGCCCAGATGATTTGTAGGCTGTCCACAGCAGTGAGAGGTCTGCACTTCAGAAACTTCTGAAAGCCTCACATCTGAGGCTGATGAGCTGTGATCAGACCTGGCAAACTGAATTTCTCTTATAGCAAAAAAACACGTGATTTTGAAGAAAGTCATTTGTGCCACACTGTAAGATGGCTGCTGCTGCAACCACACTGGTGAGGAGACGATGAAAATTGGCTTGCAACTGTGACCAAAACCATGGAGGCTGTCACAATGAAACTGTCATCATTGTGTTTCTTGGAAATAAAGGCCCATGGAGGGAAGCAGGGGTTGGGCTGAGGATACATGGTAGGAAGTGATCCAGAGTTCTGTCGACAAAAGCTATTTCCATAACAGAAGCACTTTATTGGTAAGCAATGGCTTTATACTGGCTCCACAAAAATGCTTCTAAGGATACTTTGAGCATCATGCATTCAATAAAGACATGCAATACTTCCCATACACTCCTTTGTGACCCAGCTGGTGTTTCAGCAGAGATGAAGCCCCTTTCCTGAGTCACACAGAGGCACAGCAGCTGGCCCAGTCTGTGACCCACCACTCAGCTGTGACTGGAGTGAGGGCTCGGGGCACGGGGTCTATGGCAGGGCTCTGCATCTGGAGCAGTACTCTAGCTGAGCCTCTGGGCTAGTCCTCCAGCCCCACTCTTGCATGATCCAGTATGAACCCTGAGGACTTTTAAACACATATTTTTTTACAAATGGCAAGCAAAGAGATCTGAAAGATTTGCTCCCGGTGTTGACCAGCACTTTTCCACCCAGCATCCCACCTTTCCCTGGGTTCCCTGAGCACTTCCATTGCCCACAATGTTCCAACGGGAAGGGCAGTGAAAGCGGAGACATCCAGCTACTCTAGGAAGGGCAGGAGGTCACACACATGTGCCAGTAGATGTACAGTGCTGAGGCACCAGAAATTAAACATTCCCAAGAAATCCATCCTAATGGCCAAAACTTTTATAAAGAAAAGTAAAGATTTAAAGTGTGTAAAACAGTGTGATCAATTAGCATTTTTTTGCCTTCTGGATTTGTTTTAGTTTTGCATTTGTAATTACTTAAATGCAGTGTTCTTCACAACAGACATAATTCACAGGCCTTTAATGCTGTGCCTTTCAAAACAAACATGAGTCACAGCCCCTAGGTAAACTTCCTGGGCTGGCAGTGAATATCATTATTGTGTGATAGAGTGCAGCAAGCTGTTTGCCAGATTACTCAAGCTCCTAAAGCTAGCAAAATGCATTGCCATTTATTTATTATGCTCATGATAATTACAATTATCATCACTGCAGTGCCAGTCTGTTTGCTGCAGAATGAAGGCCTCTTCATGGTGTCTCCAAGGATTGAATGTTAGGCCTGAGTAGTTAGCCAAATTATGGGGCCTTGCAGGATTTTGTTTTCCCGCAAGAATGAGGACTTACTTAAGAGGTACCAGGCTGCATACTCCCGTTCATTTAACAATGTGCAGGAAACCCCCGCTACAAACCTCCCCTTCTGTACAAACTACTGTTTCAGTCTTTGCTTTGGGCACTAATCGTCTTCCAAGACAATATTCAACCACAGGTTCCAGCTCAGTATCATGCAAACTGACCTTAAAAATTAATATGTGTTTTCATTTCCCCATAAATGTGTCTTTTCATGTATATATATGGATCCACAGAAATTACATAATGTCTGAGTATGTGTACAAAGTAAACATGAATCTGCCTCTGCCTTTATTTCTAGCTTGTTCCTCAGTACGTCTTGGCACTAAGAAGGTGGAGTCAGAACATACTGAGACATTAGGCCAGGGAGAGTAGCGAAACCCAGATTGTGAGCAGAGGGGGTGGAAACAGAGAGTGTAGGCAGGTGAGAAATGTGAGATCATTTACCCAACCCTGCAGCAGTCTAAAAGAATACTTAGCCTCATATGGTGCTTTAAATCTTAAAAATCCTCAACGAACATTAGTCAAACTAATGAAATTAGTCATCTAAGGTCATAATCTTTTTTTTTCTTTCATTTTAAAGGATTTTTTCTTAGATGATTTTGATGAGTAGCATTAATTTAAAACTCTACAAATGAGTTCTCTTAACTTGCCTTGAACTTCCCTTCACATGTCTTCTGGCAGAGTACCTCCAGGTTATCCAAGCATTCTTTCCTTGAAGGCTCTTGACATGATCAGTGTGTTTCCTGGTAACACATGTTACAAGTTAGATAGGACAGGACTAGATCTTTGGGATTTGCTTCAGCTAATTGGTTTTAGAGAGTTGCCTTGTCACTGCACTTTCACTTCACTGATGCTCAGCATGTTCAGCACAAATGCATTAATGTCTTTCATTTTCGTATACAATGAGATGCTGAATTACATCACTTACTAGAAGCCACCATGCTCACCTCAGTGGGAGTTGCAGATGATCATCATTAGCATAAAACTATTGCAGCTTATCTTACCACACTGAACCCTGGCAGTTCAAATATGGATCTAAAACTTACAAACTGAAGTCGCCTCTTGGATTGTATTAGTATTGTTATTTGTCATTTGTATTTTCTTGATTATAAACCACTGGATAGTAAGATATATGGTACAAATAGCACATTTGGTCTCTCTGGACACAGAGCTCTAGCAGGGATCCATCTCTGCAGAATAGTAGACTAAACCACAGGTAACCCTACTTCTAAAGATACCACAGAACTTTTTGGTAGGCATTTGTTACTATTCTGCAGTGAGAAGGCATGTGAGGGGAGAAAAAGTGAATTCTATACATCCACTTTGTCAAATCTCCCAAAATGATGAATGATAAAGATTCTCAGTAACTGACACTTATTGCACAGCAGCAATTTAGGCAAAAATTACCAAGAGCTGAAAATGTTTATCCTTCCTTTTTCTACCATGCATAATAGACCAATTAAGATATATCATGAGCTGCTTATTAAGATGTAGGAACACAGTAGATAGAAACAAAATCAGATTGCCAAGGACAAGTATAAAAGAATAACGTAAGCAGATAAGGACAAAGGAGAAAGCAACGAGCAGGAGACATAGATGGTAACAAGAATCATTCCATAAGTACATTAATAGTAAGAAAAAGACTGGGAAAGCTTTGTTCACTATAAACAAGGAAAATGTTACTCTGCTATTTAACAGGGAGGGAAAGTGACTGACAGATGGCGCTGAGAAGACCATGATGGTTAATGCCCTTTTTGCATCAATTCTTCCCTAGAAAATTTACCCTGTAAACTACTCTGTTACTATCAGTAAAAAAAGGACATAGTAAAAGAGAGAACCAAGGATCCTTCTCTTATGAAGGAAAGAATACAGTAACTGGCTTGGCATGATGGACTTTGTCCTAGGATTTTTAAGCAACTGTCACAACCAACCAAAAGCACTAGCAGTCATGTCTCGGGACAGGAGGAGGACAGGTGAGGTGGCAGTAGAAGACTGCAATGGTGCAAAACAAAACAGTGCACGTCATTTAAAAGGCAAAACCTGAAAAAATAGGGAACCGCAAACTGGTCTTTGTAAGTGCCATCCCTATAAACATTCTAGAACAAATGAACATACTTGAAGCTTCTGAAGGTTTTTACTTCAAATCAGTTTAATTTTTATCTATAAAAGGATAAAGGGCCTTTTTAATTTAGGATAGGCAGTTCTTGTCCCCTATTGTGACTTTAATAAGAATTTTTATATGGTCTGACATACTATTTACACAAGCAATTTGTATAACCCAGTCTAGAAGGAACTGTCTGCATATGAATACATATGTATACCCTAGATTCAGTCCTGTTCAGTGTTTTCATTAATAGCTATGACCATGTAATATGGCTAGAAGAAACTAGAGGCAAATGGGAATAGAATGCAAAATTATATTTGCAAACTAGCAAAATAGGGGGGGAAAAATGAAGTTCAACAGATTCAATTGCAATATCCTACACTCAACAGACTGTGAACATACAGTATGGGGAGAAACAGGTTAGGTAACAGCTCTGCAAAGAAGGGTGTAGGTGTTACAGTCAATTTCAAACTGAGCATGAGTCAGCAGCATCACATTGTTGTGAAAATGGCAAGTGTCATACTGAGATACAGAAACAGAAATATGGTTTTTGAGACATGAATTGATCCTCTGTTCTGCTCAGCACTGGCAAGAACACAGCTGGGCTGGGGCACTGCACTCCAGGGAAGTGTGGACTAGAAGAAAAGAGTCCAGAGGGCAGGAAAGAACTGGGATATTCAGCTGAAAGTAGACAGTAAAACGTACAGGGCAGCCTTCTTCAAATAAATAGAAACTATCACAAAGAGGAAGGGAATAATCTCTCTTCTTGAAAATAGTAGCTAGGAGAGAAGGTTTAATTTGCAGCAAGGCAGATCAAATATTAGGAAAAATATTTTACTGGAAAGCCTAGTGAAGCAGTGAAGTAGATTTCCTACTGAGGCTGTCTCTCCGTCACTACAGGTCTAGTAATATGTTAGAGAAACATCTGTCAGAAATCATAGTCTACTTGGACTCACAGGTCCCTTGACTCTATGACCATCCTGCAGTTAAAACCTATGTCATTTAGATTGTAGAAGCTGGCTACAGCAAAAGAACCCTAATTTTAATGAGTGAACTTGCTCCTACAGTCGCATTGCCTACTGTACTTCACTGCATCTCACCATCAATGTGTTCTCTGAACATAAATAAATTCTGCAGCACATTACAGTTCCCTCTTCTAAATAAGCAACACTGCTGAACTTTAATTCTGAGACTTTTTTTTATCACTTCTCCTTCCATTGTTGGCAAAACTCTATCCTGTGTTTAAATAGTCTTGTTTCAGAAAATGTATACATACTTCTCTCTTCAGCAATAAATAATTCTCTATTTAGAATGTGTTCCAAACAGGTGTAACATTTTACTAGTACTTTCTGTCCTTTTAAGGAAAACCACAAAGATTAAAACCTACTTCTAAGTGACTTTAACAGCAAAAAAAACAAGCAAGAAAATGCTTTATCATTTCATTTCAAACAAGGATTTATCTGTAAGCAACCTGCATCAATCAAACTAGAAAACCAACTTACTTTACATGATGTGCAAGTTCTTTCACAATGTCAACTCTCCTGTTCCTGTGGGAAAAGTACGAACTGAATTCTGCTCCAGCCAACATTTATAACACAACTGCTATAATCAATACTTGCTTAGTGCCTTCCATCAGGGACCCTCAAATAACTGATCAAAAACTGATACTGTTCTCATTTCACCAGTGGGAAAATAGCAGCAGCCCTGCCTTCATCAAAGATTAAAGTGATTTCTCAAGGTCAAACAGGAACTCAGTGCCAAAGTCTGGAGTTTTGCCCTTCAGCCCCTACACTTATTTATGGGTCTGGTTCTAACACTGTTGGTTTGTGATGCCATGTTCTTCTACATAATGCAGAGGCCAAATGCCCAGATTTAGACTGAGCTCCCTTTTGTGGATAACTACAGAACCACAATGAGCACCCCCATAGCTTATTTTTTTTTCAGAATAAACTATACAGTGTTAACCATTGATGGTTTATTGTCATTGATTTAGTAGCTGCCAGAAAGTTACAGCAGGAGATAGATTGCTGTTATTTTAGCCTATAAAAGGTCTTATGCTGCTGTCAGGTATAAGACCACTTTGGTTCGTTAAAATAAACAAGTAATCTGAAAGAAAATATGCAAGCTGGAGAAATCTTTCAGAGAAAACTTTATTTTTCTTTTTTGTTGTTTTTTTTTGTTGTTGTTGAAGTGCTGCATTGACTCTTTTTGGATAACAGAGCTGTGTAAAGGTTTCTGTGATTCATAGGTACCTGGAGGGTAAGCTAGGACATTCTTCATGGCCCCCTGGGAATACTTGTACTGGGCATAGCTGGCAGGGTTTGGGTAGCAGAGGACTGCAGGGCTGACCTATGTGGGAGGAGGCCAGGGACTGCCCTGGGTTGATCATAGCCACATCCAGACTGCTCTGAAACATGAAAACAACCCAAAATGCAAAACTTCAGTCAGTGAAAGGAGTACCTGGCTCTTCTGCTCAGACATATTTAAGAAACGGTGACAAGCCACAACAGGAAATAGGAGCCACAGGAGGACACACCAAAAATCTATGAAAAGAAAGTAAAGAGACAGATTTGGAGGAATGGAAGGGCGAGGGCACATGGAAGATGCTCCTGGAGACACAGCTGGAGCTGCAATCCTGGTAGGAGGCACTCCCTGCCAGAAGTTTCCCTCTGAAGTACTGCAGCCCATGGGCAACCCACAGTGGGGCAGGGACACCCTGGAGAGACTGTGGCTATGGGTGAGCCATGCTGGAACAGTGACACCTCAAAGAGACTGTGGCTGTGGGCAACTGACACTACAGTAAGGACACAGAAGACAGCCTGCAGCTGTGGGTGACCTATGCCAGGGTAGGAACAACCCTCGGGGACTGCAGTCCATGGGCAACACACACTGTGGCAGAGACAGCCCCAATGTGTGACTGCTCGCAGACAAGTCGTGCCAGACCAGGGGCATCCCCGGAGGAATGGTGAGTCATGGAGCATCCCAGGCCAGAGCAGAGAGAAACAAAGAGCAATAGAGAAAAAAAAGTGAGAATCAAGTATTAGCAGAAAGAAACCGCTGCGCTGTGACTCAGCCTCCTGTGCTGCCTACTGTGTACTCAAAGAAGTCAGTCAGTGGAGACCTACTGTCGCATGCAGGGACAAGGGACATGGAGACTAGGAAGAAGGGAGGACAGATGCCAGACTGAAGTTTATCCTGGGGAAGGGGAGAAAATGTATTTCCCTAAGTGTTTGTTTAATTGTTTGTCTTCCCATCTTTTCTCAACGTCTGAATCAATAGTTAGTGGCCTATATTAAATGGCAATAAATTAAGTGAAATTCCTGGAGTAGAGAGATCTTGCCTGTGACAATACTTTGTGTTTTCTCAGGATTCTGAACAACTACTTTCCAGATGCAGTCAGGTAAGCAAATTCACCTTCTGCTTCTTACTTCCTAAGTCAGGTTTTAAATTCAGACCTGCTATGGCATAGACCAGGTTTGGCCTGTGAATCCAAATTGGCTACTGATGTCAGAAGGATGCTCGAGAAAATATTCGCTCAGTGAGAGCACCAGCAAAAAATGCTGTTGTGTTGCAACTAGTTTTTCCAGCTGTGCCCAGAATGACAACATGGACTTACATTCCTGTTCCTGTACTTTCAATAAACAAGAAAACTCACCAGGAATGTCTGCACAGCATAAGCATACAGAGTAGGAGAGTGTTACTGGTGCTTTCATGAGACACCAACTTTTAGCAGTTAGCATCTAGCCAAAACCTAAGGACTTGGCTAACATACCTCAATTACCTAATTTGTAGGGCTATGTTTCATATATGTTTTAGATTGATTTAATTACTGTTAATTAACATATCTTTATGTATTATGAGAGACAGCAGATACCCATAAAGATTTTTATATTGAGCCGTATGGCAGCCTGCAATACACTAGCCAAAAAAGTATAATGAGGCATATAAAAAAGTCTGCTGCACAACACTCCTTGGTAATTTTGAAAAATGAATGTCAGAGTTTGCACAATACAAGAGATACCATCCTGTTCTTGCCTTACTCAGTCTGGCTATGAAAGCTGGAACAAACTCCCTGCTGATGGAAAATATGTCCTGAACTCTTCCCTAGGATCAGGAGATAGGCAGTTATTGCTTTTGATAATTTTTTTTTGTGGAGTCTCAAAGGTTTTGTATTGTTTGCTGTTAGTCAGTTGTTCAAGATGGTGGCCTTGAGATCCTCCCTGGTACTTTCCAACCCTACCTTGCTAAAACAGGGACAAATGGTGTTTGATGTGAAGGAGGTGACCAATCTCCACCTCCATCCATGACCTGTCACAGGACAGGGAGGAGCCCCAAGCATGAAGCTGTGGGAAAAACCAAAGAGGCTGGGGAATAGAAGATACATACTCCCAGATAGCATGAGAAACAAACAAATGGTAAGGAAAGCAATAAAGTTGCCTTATCTCCCACAGTAAATGTCCATCCACTAATCCCAGGTGCAGTCACCTCTGTACAGGAATCTTGTCCCCTGCAGAAAAAAATAGGCCTGTTATTCTTAGCAGCACTTTCTTTTAATTGCATTGCTGTCACCCATACAGACAGAATTCAGGCATCTTCAGCGACTCAATTTGCCAAGAATGAGACAAGGTGGCTGAAAAACAAACAAATGAAGAAACAAGACTTCTATTTCTTTCTCCCAGTGTTCAAAACAGCACAGTTACCACATGGAATGAATGCCTTTCACATAGCCGTATCTTCATTTTCGATTATTTTAGGTCCAATTTCAGAGGTGAGGCAAGGGGAAGAGATGTTGGAAGATACAGGAAAAACTGTGAACATTGCAAGGACAAAAGGTACCAGTTAACTGTCATTACTGCTCTGGAGACATAAACTTTTAAGAGGGTGCTAGAGATGAGGCAGTAAAGGGTTGTTTTTCCCTCACATTTTGGCCACAGGAATGTATCATGAAAAACAGTAAACCCAGAAAACCCAAGATACTCATGAACAAATGCAATCTCCTTCCTGCTACTTGCCCTAATTACTGAACATCTCTACACTCCAGACTCTGCCCTGCGTTCAAAACCAGAGACTCAGCCTTGCCATTTTGGCAACCCGGGTGAGTACCAGGCTGTTCCTCATAGGCGCCATTATCCTGGTCCCGACGAGTTGAACGTGCCTTGCAAGACTGCCATGGCTTATAAATTCTGCCAGAAAAGCCTTGCAGAGCTGGAATATTTCTTCTTGCTCTGGTGCCTCTGTTTTTTATCTATATCACAGTGACATCTGGTGGGCCTGGGCACGCATCGACCGACGTGAGAGGGCTTGGATGTTCCTGCTTTAATGTAATGGCAGACGAGAACGCATCCTGAAACGTGAACTAGTCATGCGAGCAGAAAGCGAAAATTATTTATAATTAGACTTCTTTTTAACAATTTAAAGACCTTTAAATGCAGCTTCCTTAGGGAAATCTATGAAAGACTTCTTAACAGTTTTCCTCTTTTTTTGGTGATAAAATAGGTGTAGCTAAAAATTTAATGCACACAAGTTGACATAGAATGTGTGGTTATTACTCAAATATAATTTTTCATTATATTTACTACTTCTTTTTATGATGAATCAATGCCAAAATACAAACACTTTTCCACACAGAAGCTGATGTTCCCATCTTTGCAAAATCAAAGATTGGCAATAAGCTTAACAAAAGGCACTCTTAACAGTGTCGGTTTGTTCCAATAAGTAAACAGAATTAAACTGCTGTACAGATAAACATTATTTTTCTTTCATATACTATGCAAAGTACAACCACAAAAATTTACAGTACTTTAAAGTGTTCTTTTCTGAAAGAGAAAGCATTCAAGTTACAAGGACAAGATTATACAGTGAGTGTCTGAGCTCTTTATCAGCTGCTGTGGTTATCTTATTTACATGTCTCAGGACAATATTGTTCAATTAGAAAGTTAATTAGTCATCAGACAGACCAGCACTTGGAGGAGTTAACACTCCCAGGGAGAAGAGAGCTCTCTGAATTTGCAGAGCAAGCTCCTATGCAACTGAATGTAACAGAAGTCAAGATCAGAGATATAATCTTCTCAATAAACAACAGCACAGTAAATATTCTGGAGTGAAAGGTCTTGTATTTAAGGTGTTTGACAGTAGGGTGCCCACTTTCAGTATCACAGACACTTCATCTTGTTTGAATTGCTAACAGCAGACAATAACGAGTATATCAGGTTCCTTCCTTGACCCAGTACCAATAACATCTCCAGTTTTGCTAGACCTCCAAGGATGCACTAGCCTCAAAAGAAAAATGAAAGCTCTTCCCTCTTCAAAAGCAGAGAGGGTATGTGACCAGTTGTTCTATACAGTTGCTACTAGATCTGATACTGTTGCTGGTCTGGAAGTTTTATAAGTCATACAACAGCCCAGCCTCCTTGCCTTCCACTACAACCGCATTTTCATGAGGTTCTGTATCAACACATTGATACCTCAGTGGACTTCACAAAATCTTTCTCCGCAAATTGCAGAATACAATAAAATGCTAACTGGAAAATATTCCAGATAGTACAGAAATTAAATCTTGCCCCATACACATAACGTTATCTTCATCAAAGGAAAAATACTGTTGTAAGTAGTTTCATGACTTGAATGAGAGACCAAAGTGGGTGACCCAATAAATCAGCATGTGAGAAACCTGTTTCCTACACCATTTTTTGTTAAGAATGCTTTAAAACACTGTCCTTAATAACCTTCATTAGTCATGTCACTGACTACAACAACTATCTTTCACTTTGTTCTCAGATCTGATTCACGCAGTATCACAAATATCTGTAAATTACGCATCATACATGACTGGTAACCCCTTGAAATTTCATCAGCATACTTGGCACAAGCATGGAGAAACTGCCAGACTGAGGGACTCTCATAGATTGTAGTTACCTGTGCACAAGTTCAAGCCCAGTTCTCAATGGCTTTCAGCTGTCTTAACTCTAAAATTTACGATCGTCCTCTCAAAGCAGATCCTCCTCGCTTTAAACGTGTTGTGATCCATGCAAGTGGTTAATTATTTATTAATTTCTTTTGGTCAAGAATGATGTTGCATATTTTGCAAAACAAAGTTTCTTGGTGTTCCAAGTTGTTCTCTAAACATGTTGATAACATTTTTCAAGTCTGAAGCGAGAGATAACACTACCTCGCATGTAATTTTTTCTTTAATGGTAATGCCTCTAACAAGGTAATGTTATGTCTTTATGCACTTGCACCAACTAAGAATCTAAATACAACCCTTGCAGCTTTCAGACAGATCTGGTGACATCTGCCCTGTCACAGCAGAGAACTTATAAAGCCCAGCAAGCACATGATCTGGACAGTCACGAGCCACCATCACCCAAACGAATATCCCACTGCACATGGGACTGACCACCCCGTGGTCAGACGGCTGCACTGCCCCAGGGTGATTAGAGGTTACACTAAGGTTCTTCTCTCATAGCTTCACTCTTACAGCAGCTGAAGCAAATCAAACTCCACCAGCCCGTATTTCTTTCTCTGTAATAGTTACTGCTGTCCAATCATTGCTTAGGTAGCATGCGTGGACTTTCTGCCTAGTAATTTTTCTTAGTTACATAAGAATGTAGTCAACCATGTATTTTAAATACACTAAACATATTCCAGCTTCAATCTAGCCATTGCAGTCTAACCCAAGAAAAGAAAGGTTTTTACTCATTTGCCTATTTTGTACTCAAACAGAAAAAAAGACTATCAAACTTTTCCCCCTTTGTATGTAGACATAACACTCTGCCAAGTTTTTAGACATCCAGAAGTCCTTTCTGCTAAGAAAGCTTACAGTTTAGGTCAGCACATGCAAAATGAAATAGTATTTATAAAGTAATTTTGGTGTGTTACTATGGAAATTGTTGAGATGTAAAAAGACTAGAGTCTAATATATGCTCTGCCGTCTCTGACTGGACTTGCAAGAAGAGCGCAGTACTTTCCGGACAAGAGATCTGGAGTATTTCTGTACAGTGTTAGTCTCCAGAAGCTGTTCTGACTAGTTTTAAATCACTTGATTCTGCTACTTCCCTTGAAGTCTTGCAATGAAAGGCTTCCCTGGCATTAGTCCTAAACATTCCTCTTCATTTCATACTGTTTTATCTAATTACACAATAATTCTCTTCCAAAGCCTGATTATTTGTGTTGTTTAAAAACATGCTAAAAGTGTTTTTAGACAAGACAGATAACAATACAAAGCAATGTTTCTCTGATAAGAGGAGAAAAAATGTAGCAGAAAATCTCAGTTCCCATGACTTTAGAGATGAGATAAAGTCCACGAGAGAAAAATCGGGGCTGAATAAAGAAGTTGTGCAAGGCTCCCAGCACAGAGATGAGACTCCAGCTATTATGCTCTTTGAAATTCTACCCTGCAGCCCAAATAGGAAACAGATACTAATCTCATGCCTTATGCCTTCTGCTTTTTCCCTGGGGACACCCCTTTCAGCACCTCGAATCATAGAAAGATTAGGATTTGATGGGACTTCTGGTTCACACTACTCCTCAGGGCATGGCCAACTTCAAATGAGTCCAAGTTGCTCCAGGACCCATCCAAAAGTTTTAGAAATCTCTGAAGATGAAGACATCGCTACCCTCTCTGGGCACCTGTTCCAGTACTGTATCACTATCCTGCATAGGATATTCCTTCCCATTTCCATTATTTCCTTCTTTGCCAAAAAATCATGAGATAACGGATAAGTCTGCATGTAATTAATCAAACTACTACACCATGCTCCAAGTATGACATCTGCAGCCAAACTACCTGGTTTGGCTAGTGGCCAGCCTCAAGTTACTTTCTATTGTTCTCAGTCTCTCCATGGCAGTCTGGTGGAACTTGTGAAATTCAACATAAACAAACCAAAAATCGACACATACTTCTCCCCAGCCTTCTTCTGGAGTCTCTCAACAGTCAACAAGTGACAATTTACTCCAACTCTCCCTGATCCCAGGATCATTCTCCCAGTCAAACAGTTTCAAGATAGCTTTCATGAAGAGAGAGTAAGAAAAAAATTTTGGCTTTTATGAAGGATGGCAGTCATTTTTAATACCTTGATTCCTTTTCGCAGTTGCCTGCAGTTCTGAGCAGTCCCCTAGATTATGACCCCTAGCTGACATAAATATTTTAAGAAAAACAGAAACCTAGAACACTTTGCCACCCCAAATGTTCAGTGCATATATCAACAGAATATTAAACAGTAAGCAGAGAGACAGCATTGACACTTGACCTAAGGCTGGCACAGCCAAGTGATGTTTAAGAACGTTTCTTTGAATTCCGAAGTGCTCTTACGCTCTTTTCTGTTCATGTACCCCTGCTTTGAAGTTCATAAACATTCCAGTGAATAGCTTTTTGATTTATGTGAATGCTTGAAAAATATCTATTCTCTGCAAAATGTGTGCACATAATTGAGTTTTTCAATGCAGCAGCACAATATTTACTATTCAGTATTCTACTGCCTAAAAATCTGCCCTTCAGTCCAGGAACAACTATGTAGTCACAAAACCAGCCATGATCCAGAGCAGGCAAACAGTCAAACTAAATAGTTTGTACATGTAAATTGAAAATTGTTCTTCTATATGATCCACTGTACGAATCTGCAGAATACAGCTAGTCTATAAACAGTTCATGAACAGCAAAAAGTATTTTCCCAGTAATCAGTATTTTCACTTTTTGAACCATTATTCCTTATTACCTCTTGCTTAAAGGTGTGAAAACTACCAGATACTGAAGAGCAATTTCAAATTTTTTTATGTGCATTAATGACAAATGAATAATGAGAGTCTGCTGCATTTAAACCTGCAGATGAGATAGTTTGGTACAGCAAATCATCACAACATTGCCTTGGAGCAAATACCCCAGCACACTAATTGCCTCACGTAGGACTTGCTGGACATTTATTTAGTCAGGGAAGTTTTAATAATTAGATGGAAGTGTTTTGCAATTTTCACACACTAGTCTTATATAAATAAAAAGAGAAGAGTTGTGACTCAAGGTCCAACATTTATGACAACTACTAAGCTTCAGATATTCCTGAGGAAAAACTTAAATCCATAGCATACCCAACTGTTAGTATAGTCCTGTGACTAAAAGTGCTCCTTGTGAGCTTAATTCTGCATGTTGAATTTGTGTCGTGAAACATTAGCTATATTCCCAGCTGCATTTTTAGCATGGATACAAACCTTACCTTTTGATGTTGCGGAAGGGCAGAAATAGCACATTGCAACATGAGGCTTTACACAAGGTTCATTTTCCACCAGGAAAAGCTAACACAATGGCCTTTTGTTGGCATTTCTCCCAATTCCTGCTGAAGGAGGGTCCATTGAGATGATGCTGGCACACGGGACACAAAAGGGAGCAGCATGGCTTGTAGATCCAGCCTTTTTCTCCTTTATGCAAGTACAAAGTGCCCAGGGACCTAGCAGGTAACTAAAGTTTCCCTGAAATGGCTCTAACTTACACCAGGCATTGTGCAGATGTTTCCCAGGCTCTGAGCTCAGACAGAACATGGTCCATTGTGGCTTCCCCAGCGGTCCTCAGTCCCTATGCTAAATGAAATGAGCCCTTCGTCTCTGTTGCCTGCAGCAGGTCGCTAATACACAAAGCTCTTGTAGTTTGGTTTGTCTGTTATGAATTCACCACTTTTCAGTCTTGTAAGGAAACTTCTTGTTCTTTGAAGTGGGAAAGAGTTTCAGGGGGGAAAAAAAAAAAGTCTTTTAAAATAATCTTTTAATCTGAACTCTTTACCAAGTTATGCATGTACTATGTTTAAGATTCTCATTGGGCAGAAGCTTGTCTCCATCCTGCAGTCCTGGTCCACGTGGTACACCAAGAGATAATTTTATTATCTCTTGTCTCAAATGATAGAAGACTGGCCCACTCAACTCTTGTTTGGATCATTACCTATCAGTAGAAGTAAAACAAGGGAGAATGTCAGTCTCACATGGTTCTGTTGCCCTTGCTCTTGTGGGAACACAAATACCTTAAACATAACAAATGTCCTGAGTATGAAGACTAGTCTGTCTCCTTCCACATTACTTTTGTGCAGCGCCCTCCAAAGCAATCTGAGGCTTACATCACATTGCAGCCTAACAAATTACCACATACCAGCTGAGCCATGGTCATTGTATCAGCATTACTGTCCTCTGAAACTATATAAACCCTCAAGAAAAGCATTTTAACACTAATGCACATCCTTTTGCATTAGATGCAGTTGTAGAGCATGAGTGTTTCATCAAAATGAAGGTTGCATGAGACATTTTCAACAGACATTTTCAGACAGAACATGCTGCACCTCAGCTAAGACACAGTTTTACGTACTACATACAGGGCCAATTTGCCGCAATGCAAAGCTATTTTTTTTTTAAATCAGCATAGGCAGATTACACTAATAACTCTCCGAGAACATCCCAACAGTACATACACAGACAGTGTGTACTTCAGCACAGGCACAGAAACAATGCAAAAAGTGTCAATATATTCAATGCCTATTTTTTTCCTTAGTCTTCAAAGTTAAAGCCTTGTCCAATTCCCTTTGTGCTTACCACAGAGTTTGGGAAGAAGGACAGCCAACAGTGGGAAAGCAACTGCATGCAGATTATACAGAAAAGATCTGCAGAATTTACCAAAGAGTGCTAAAAGTGCTGGCTGATGTGACAGCAAAGCCCCTGTCTACCATCTACACATAATCATGACAATCAGGGAAGGTGACCTGACTACCAGGAAAAGGGGAGTAGCTGACGTGCTGAATGTCAGAGCCTGAATCCAAAGGAACCTTGTAGGCCAGGAGGGCTGGGCCAACGGAA
>JAVJGJ010000014.1:78244136-78255487 GCA_035590215.1 Microhierax caerulescens
ATGTGGTCCATCACAAAATTCTTCTCCAAGAATGGGCATAAATATAGACCCACAGCTCTATTAAATTACAAACTTACTTTAAAAGCATTCCTGATTGCAGTTAAGTGGGGTGCAGACAGAAGCATGCCTGTAATTTTGATGAACATCTGGCACACAGGTGGATTGGAATAAAACTGTACTCCATGCATTTACTTCCCCAAAGCAACTGGAGCCTAAACTTCCAAGAGGGCTCAGTATCCGATGTCCCCCACTTCCCAGTAAACATTGTGGAGGTCTAAGTGAATCTGAAAAGTCTTGACCAAGCTGACCTGAACACCCACTAACAAGCAATTCCTACTACTCTTACTATTAACAATAAATGAATGGTCTACCAGTGCCAGGCAAGTGGATTTCAGCCCTGCGCATTTGTGAAAGTATCTGAGTAATCTTAGCAGTATGTGCCAAGTCTCAATGTGCTGTTTTTAAAGTGCTGTTATGGTTCACTGCATGTTTAATTTTTCATAGTTTATAAATTTATAACCATTGCTGTTTGTGGTGTAGGAAGGTCTGGAATCAGAAGGTCGATATTGGATCATTTTAAGGTCTAACCCACAAATTATTTCTTCCATGGTGCATGCTAGAGAATAAGCTTGAGAAAGCCTGCAGAGCTTCCTGAGGAGAAATAACACTTTTCTGAGAGTGGTCAATGCACTCATGAAGAATTCTGCAGGCTGCCTCAGGTGTGGGGTAGAAAGTCTGACAGCCACTCTCCCAGGTAGCAATGAGCTACACCAGGCCCATCGCTAGCAAGATTCAAAACAAATGCAATACCAAATGTATTAGCAATACTGTAGCACCAGGATGTCCAGGACCCTACTCTTGACTTCAGCCCTGTGCTGCCTTTTGAGCCTAAGGGGCCTAAGTGAACCTTACTTTGAGCCACTTGGACGTGCATTTCTGCCTCCCCTTCCTTTGCTCTCACTCCTTTCCACAAAACAGACATGGTAGCTTCTGCACAGCCCCTCTGTTCTAGCACGGGGAGAAGCAGAAAACAAGCTGGGTTTTGCATCAATTCCCTTTGAATGGCGACACACCACTTTGTCAGAGAAAAAGGGATGAGGTGGAACAGAGAAGAGGGTGTTGTGTATATGGACTTGAAGACCCAGTGGAGAAAGAAAACATTTTGGGGCATGAAGATTTCTACAGAAGAAAGGACCTCTTGCTCCAAATGGAGAGTTCACATCCTGTGGCATCTTGCTGGGGTAGAGGACCTTGCTCCAGGGAAGAAGATGCAAAATAGTGACCTCAGCACACAACTGGGTGACATCTCTACCACAAAACAAAGTCTTGGGATGACTTTTGAGATCAGCTCAGCCAAGCTCTACAAGTGATTACAGGCCTTCAGCAGCAACCAAGGATGATATTTTCCTTGTTTTTTTAATGGAACTTTGACAAAAGACAGCTGGATCTTCAACATCTTACATGTTCAACTGTAGCCAAAGGGATCTATCATCAGTCAGAAAACTAATTGAATAGGCAGTGATCAAAGACAATTCCACCCACAGATTCTCTACCCACGTAAAGAGATGAAGGGCACTAAACATTTGCACCTACATCCCCAGCCACAAGGTTCATTTTGGATGAGCTCTATACACAGTGCATATGCTCAGTCCTTAAACAAGCCCCAGAACCACCCATGTCCTCACTTCAGCACAGGAGACAGGAGATGTTACTAGAGCCCTAGCAGCACCACAGAAAATAGCTCTTCTGGGTGGCACACCTTATCCCATGGGGTAGCTGGTTTGGTTTTGCCTTTGAAGACACACTGCCTTGGCAGACACACAAGAACCAAATCTTGTGGTCTCTGCTGCCACTTGATTGTTTACCGTTCTGTCATTTACCAGCAATGTTTCATTGAATTAGGTCCAAAACATGAAAAAGCTGATTGCAAGATGACCACAGACAGAGAAGACCATTTCCCAGTCAGGTTCAGGAAGAAAAATCTCCCCTCTCCTAAGGCTACCACATTCTGCAAATTAACCATTTGTACACTGCAGGTCCAGCTAGGTTTCTTTCAGTACCAGGGTGCAATTAGCAGTAAAGAGCAATCAGTCTTCTTAAAACTGAAGTATTGATTATGCTAACTGTAGGAACACGGAAAGTAGACAAAGCAGTTTTCGAACAGAAGTCTTTATGTCCATCTGCCCCTGTTAGTGCGTAACAGTAGCATAGGTCAGCCCGACTTCTTCAGATGCACAGCAGAGAACCACTTCAGTCTGAGCAGTCCCCTAATAGCTTCCTCTTTTGGAAGGAAAGGATCTCTTTTTAGCCATGCTGAGTCCCTCCGCTGGGATCAGGTCCAGCACTTCTGCATCTTGAGCCACCTTCTCCATTCCTGCTTGTTTTCTCAATAGTTCTGATTTAACATCTCTGTACAGCAGCTGTCCTTCTGACTTAGTTAATACACCTTGTTCAGAACACAGAGCAACTGGATTTTTATGATGTGCTGCATTCTGTAAAAATTGGTGGAAGGTTATATTATAGAGACACATGTTAATTCCCTGTCAAGTGGCTCGAGGTTTAAAGCACCACAATACCATCAAACAAAATTAATGCATAATTGGATCAAAGTCAAGATATATCTGAAAATTTATAAGCGGGCAAATAAATGACTTTTTTAAAAGACCTATTCACAGGGACTGATATTCAAAGATTTAAAAAAAAAATTTACTCCAAGAATATATATTTGGAATAACAAAAATACGGAAAAGAAGATTCTCAAAATACTCTGGAAAACAAGGAGTACAGCCACTTAAACTTGTGTCTATTTCTAGCATTTCATTTATTTTCTGTATGTGATACACAAATAAATAAATGTGTATATTGATTGTAGTGGCATTCATGGCATACAGATGATTTCCCCTCCAAGGAATGTTTTGATATAGTTACATTCAGCTGTTCAGCTCTCAGGAGGACTTTATAATGTCTTCTTTCAAAAGCGGTTGTTTACACTGCTCTTTTAAGGCCCATTCCTTCCATTGTTCATAAATGCACTGGAACTGCTCACCTGTCCATAGCACAGTCTAAGCCTTATCAGACACTCAGGTAAATAAAGGAACAGATGAGGCAAGGCAAAACCTCACAACATGCTATTGTGTGAACACGAGCCCTGCTGTGCTCATACAGCATCTCATACGCAGTAGCTGTCTGATATGCATTTACTGTAAGACTTACCTAGGTCTGTGGAAAACAGGACAAGAACTTTTAACAAACAGTATGGAAAAAGACAAGTTTTCTCTTCAATACTTGAAGGCTATGCTATACGTTCCATAGTTCAAAAACTATACACTTCTTTTGACTGGAATTGCTTTAGCCAGAAGTACGGTAACGTATCTTAGCAACAGTGGCAAGGGGGAAGACTTACTGTACTGTAAAAGAATTAAAACAAAATGTATATAGCTGCTGACTGTTATAAATACATCCCTACCACTCTGAGGGGGTGTTCAATTATACTCCTGATTACTTTTCACATTTCCTTTTTCGGGGGAGGGGGGCATTTCTACAGTTTTCAGCTCACCCCTGAAGAGCCTGAAGCATTTTAATTCCCCTTCAGCTCTGACTAGACAGGCCTTGCAGAACAACCTGTCACCACCCCAGCTATATTAGAGAAAGCCATTACCGTAGCACTCTGGAGATAACCCCTTTGTGCCTGCCACGACACCACTCCCTCAGGTGTTCAGCTGCCATCAGCGTAGAGCAGGTGAGACAAGGCATGCCACCACCACAATATTTCACATTCCTACTTGTGAGGAACATAGAAAGCTTCCTACAGCGGGGGAAGTTTGCACAATTTCACCTTTTACCAAGATGTGTAGTTTCCCACGACCAAAATGACCTCCTGAACACAAGCTTTGTCTATGTCCCCCACCCAAGACCCCAGCCAGGCCAAGCTCCTTGCAGGCTTTCCCACCTTCCCAGCTGCAGCTAAGCGAGGTTAAGAGCACTACAGCATTTTCCTCCTCCTGCAGAGAGCTCTGTAGCCAAAGGGACAGGGGCTGCATCCCACTCCAGCTGCAGATACAGGGGAAAGCACCCAACTGCACCAGAGGCACTGAACTGATCTATGACAGGAGCTACAAAGTGACAGCAAGGGCTCCAGATTTTAAGTGACAGAGAGCCAGAGTACTGAAAACATCAGGGAAGACAGCTTTTTTCCTTCAGCAAGGGCAGGTGGGCTTTAATTTTCTTTTAAGTACTATCTTCAAGCAGCTCTGGCAATGGCAACAAGTAAGTCGCACCTGAATACCCTCCCAGCAAATAGTTTGCTCAGCCTTCCCAGGAATTAATGCTACTACTGTCTACCTCCTAGTGAAACTTCATTTAATACCTTTAAAACACTTGGAAATCTTACAGATGATTATTCCACCTCAAGGAAGGGAGGGAGCCCTCCTTCTTTACCGTGGCAGGGGAGGGATCTCAGTCCATGCAACCCAGAGCAGATTTACACACACGTGGACAGACCAGGTGGTTGCCTAGGTCAGCAAAATGGTTGGGGGATACTGAGAGTATGCGTGACTTGGGCTGGCTATTTTTCAACTTCATCTACTACAGAGGATGGGGGGAAGGGTCAGAAACAAACACAAAGTGAATCTTC
The DNA here is from genome assembly GCA_035590215.1 of Microhierax caerulescens. Taxonomy (NCBI): domain Eukaryota; kingdom Metazoa; phylum Chordata; class Aves; order Falconiformes; family Falconidae; genus Microhierax; species Microhierax caerulescens. The sequence continues at coordinate 78,248,770 of JAVJGJ010000014.1, forward strand.
TTAAACTTGCCCAGTGTTGTTTTTCAAGGCTTTTGGACTGTCTGCTCCATGCAGTGATCTGGCACTGCCACTACTCCGGAGGTGTAGAGAGTAATTCCATCCTAAGTGTTCCCATCTTTCGAAAGGCCGCACCTGACTCCGGTTATTAATTCCGTGCATGATGAAGACATTTAAAGCCTCGCAGGCTCTCTCACAGGCGGCCGTCTTTCATGCCTTGCTCTTATTATTGCAGCAGATGAATTGCCACACACACACCCGCTCCTCACACCAGACGATGCTGCCGCTGTGAAACGTGGCTGCTGCCACCCACCCCACCAGCACACGCTGCCACGGACACCCGTGAGGGACACGCATCCGCAGCCCCGCACCCGGCTCCGACCTACCCACCATCTCCGCCTCCTCCTACCTGGCCACGGCCTCCACGCCCGCGGGGCCCTGAGGCGCCCGCCCCCCCCGGCGGTGAGGGTCGAGCCGCTGCTGCCGCCGCACCGGGCGGGGACCGGCCGCCCCGCCACTCGTTCGGAAACTTTTCCGCCGCCGTGCCGTCACGCTCCGTTAGCGGGGCTGTGCCGGGCCGAGCCGGGAAGTTTCTCCCGCGGGCGCTGGGCCGGAGCAACTTTCCCGCAAGGTCCCAGGGCGGCCGCAGCCCCCCCGCTGCCCGGGGGCCGTACGGCAGAAACGCGAGGAGGAGCTCGGTTCGGGGGAGGGGGAGATGAAGCCGGGGCGTGGGTAAGCCGCTCCCTTCTTCTTCTTCTTCTTCCTCCTCCTCCTCCTCCTCCCCCTCCCCGCCCCGGCTGCTCCAGTCTGGCAGCCAGGCGGCCGCTGCCTCCGGCCGGAGCCGCTGCAGTTCGGAAGCGCCGCCGGCCCCCGCGCTGCCGCCGGGATGGGGACGCTGCCGGCGGCTCCCTGTCTCCTGCTCCTCCTGGCCGGCGCCGCGGGGCTCTGCCGGGCTTTCTTCTCCCTCCCGCTCCGTGTGTCCCATCCGGCCGCCCCCGGCGGGTCTCCGCCCGCCCCGGTGGTGTTGCGGCCGGGGAGCGGCAGTCGGCAGCAGGACTCCCTCGGTGGCGCGGACGGCTTGGCCTTGGCCTCGGATCCCGGCGGCACCCTCAACTTTTTAGCCATGGTGGAGAACCTGCAGGGAGACTCCGGCCGCGGCTACTACCTGGAGATGCTGATCGGGACCCCGCCGCAGGCGGTAGGAGCGGGCCGTGGGCTGCGGGCTCGGGGAGGGGGAGCGCCAACGTCTCGGGGGGGTGGGGGACCTTCTCGGGGATCTGGAGTTAGCCGCCCCTGGGGCCAAACGCAACTTTCTCCCGATGATCAGTGCGGGAGCCTCCCCGTCCCCCCGCCCCCAAAGACGGTGTCGGTGCCCGGCGCGGGGGAGCGGCGGCGGCAGCAGCGAGTTTCCACGGGCCGGGCGGGAGGCGCGTCCCCGGTTGCCGGCGGTGCGGGGCAGTGCGGTGCGGGGAGCGGCGAAGGGCAGCGGCTGCCTGAGTGAGGCGGTTCTGCCCCGGCCCGGCGGCTGCTCTGGAGATCCTGCGGAGCTGGTCCCAGTGTCAGGCTGTCTCATGGTGTTTTCGTTCGAAGCGAGTTGTTCCGTCAGTCGAAATGACTGTGCTTTAGAATCGGAGGGTGCTTTTTTGTTCTTTTATTTTTTAAGCTGTTTTGCGTTGTGATTGGGTGCTTTGAGAGATCCTCCCGGTGCCTCCGCGAGAATCACTCGAAATCTTCTGCTAAAGTAAATGATGGCAAATCCAAACCAGCCCCCTTTTTCGGGAGCTCGCATGTTACTCATTAATAACACAAAGAACGTGTGTGGGTTTAATGCTGCTTTCAAACAGACCGTGTTTCCTTGAATCTCCCCCATCTGCCTTTACCAGCATTGCTGAAGTTTTTTGCCGTGTAGTTGCTCTTTCATCTGTGTCATGAGATCCCCGGAGGAGCGGTGCTGGGCTGCTGGTGGGGATGACTGGTCAGCTGAGTGGGGATTAATTTCCTGAAGGCCTTCGGGGCTTTCCCGCAGAACTTAGTGTTTACTTCGGGAGTTTAGATCCTTGCTTCCCCGTGTGCACAAAAGAATTCTTATTCTTCTGCCTTAGCTCCTCTACTTAATAAAGTGCTGATGAACGTGAAACTGCCAAGCCAACGGGGAATGTTCAGCCGTGTTACGTTTTTAGGCTGCTGTGAGCTCTTTCTGGTTTACACCTTGAATGTAAGAGGATTGGCCATGTCCTCGCTCTAAGTGAAATGTATGACAGTAGGATCAATACATGTATTGAGAAAGGGTGGCTTATTTATGATCAATAAAGGGAGTTTTTTTTTAAAAAAAAGCTAACTAGGTGTGAGGCATTAAGGTGTAGCCCGATGGGCACAGAGGCCATGAAATAATTTTTCCTCCGTGTTGTGCGCTGCATTTTTGACTAGTTCTATTAGTGTGGTGTTGTGTGTGCTTCATTACTCCAGGGAACATTGACTATAGGTTTCTGCCAGAATCAAGATACCAGATCTGATTGGACTAATAATCTAATTCAGTATGTCTTAAATGAGGAAAATAATTTTAGGTCGAAAAAGTGACTATCAAGCGTAACATCCCCTTATGTGTCTAGGGGGATTCTGAAATTGGAAGAAATGGAGAAGGAAAAACACGACAGGCTTTTGATAATGTGACTGGAGATCTAAGAGGAAGAAATGTGCTGCCCTCAGTGCACCTGGAGGCTTCACTTAACGCTTAACAGCTAGTATTACTTGTATTACATGTGATGCAAGGTTTCAGAAAAACTTGTCTCAGTGATTTTTTTCCATCTGGAAAAAAAAAAACCATCTCAGAATCTGGTTGCAAACCTTTTACTATTTTGAACTAGTTCTCATAAAGTTAATTAATTAAAAGATCACCACCGGTGTTTAGTACATGTGAAGTTTTATTCACAAGTAGGCCCACCGAGGTTTTAAGTAAGGTTATAAATGTGCTTGTGTTTCCAAAATCAGATCTTGGCATGTAGTGACTCAGTAGAGTGCAGTTAAAATTTATTCTCTACTGTTGATGGAGATGAATTTGTTATCTCATTCCCTGCCTGAAACTGGAAGATTTAAAGATCACAAATGTACTTGTTTTTCTGCTTTGTGGAGAATAGTACAAAGCTGCACAGCCACTACAGGCTAGTGCTGCTTGAATCTTTCACAGTGCTGATACTAAAAGCAGGTATCTTGATACTGCCAAGCGTTGGAGTCATGGTAAGTTCCTTGGGCAAGTAGTTGCTGGAGTTGGAACAGGCCACAATCAGGTAGAAAAGGAGAGGTGTCTCTTACTGATTTAGATGCTTCCCCCAAACTGACTTTGCCTCATGTTAGAAGCTGCAGTGTAAAGGGATGCTTGGACACCTTCCTTGACTCTTGCACCCTCCTGCATGGGACTTTCCCCCAGGCTAACTCTGTTCCTCACCTAGGCTTCTCCCGGGACTGCTGAGCTCCATGCCCTGACATTTTGCAAGGGAGGAAGAAGGAAGAACTGCTGAGCAGCATGGCTTCACTTCCATGCTGTCGGAGCAGGAAGGTGGATGGCAAAGCTGCTGCTCCAGACAGTGTTACAGAGAGGGGGGATGGGTAAATGCAGACAAGGCAGTAGTGGATGGGCCAAGACCAAAGAGCAGGTTGTGAGAAGAGGCACAAGACTTAATGTCATGGTTATGATAGCATCGGTGCCTTGTGACTTTGAAAGTGTTTACGCTAAGTGTTGAAAGCTACTGTGCCAGTATGGGGAGTAAGCATTTGTGAAAGTCTTCAGCACTACTGAGTTTGCTCTACTGCTCAGTTGCATTTTTAGAAATTTTCCTTTTTTAATTTCTGTTCTTGGAAGGAAGCTACTATGAAAGAATTACGTTTTTCAGGTCATTTAAGGCACACTGTTTGGCTTTCATTCCAATTCTGATTTTTCATATAGCAGATACACACAGCACAGAACTGCATTTCACAATGGCAGTTCTGAAATACTTGTTCTGACGATATAAAAATAGAGCAGCTGTGTGAAGTCAAATTTATTTTATTTTCAAGAGAGGAAACTTCAGTGCAGTCAATCCAGTTTTACAAAGTGTTTGCAGCCAGAGTGTTTCTATCATTTTAAGTTTTATAATACGGTATCCTTGCTAATCACATTGGGTCTCTAGACTAGCTACCAGGTCACTGTCAACCGTCATTACCCCCATTCTCATCCATTCACAGGCAGATCTACTTAAGAATTATGTGAAAGCTGAAGAAGAAGGTCTGTTGTATTGAGGAGTGTGATATATTTGTCTCTTACTTTGTGGATGTATTCTTATGTGTCCTGCTTCTGATGGATTGTGCTTTACACCTGTCTGTGTAGGTGCACGTCTTTCAAGTCCAAATTTAAATAAGAGGTAGCAAGAGCCCAATATGAATTGTGTGCTCTGTTCTTACTTCTTATTTCTTTAAATAATCTGATGGAATTCCTTTGCTCTATCTTTTATTATTTTTCCTGCCCTGAGATTACAAGCACTGTGAGAAATTGAATCAAAGATCATTTAGGGTTTGGTTGGGTTTTTTTTTGCTATCTTCACTGCTGTTCTCTTCATATTAATTTTGTTTCTCCTGTGAGCTTTTGACCAATAGAATAGTCAAGCTCTTAAAGCATCCCGTGTTCTTCACAGCTTTCTTGAAGTCCATCTGGACTGCATTAAATATTTGCAAAGCAAGTACTGTTGCCTCATGTGTTAGTCTTCATTGCACGAGGTACTGGTATTCCCGCCAGTCCCACTGCATTTCCAACTTGTGCTTTTATTGAGACCAGGTAAATGTTATTCCTTCAAGTTCATTGCAAAGAGAGGTCGGGCATATGCCTCCTCAGAGTCACGTAGCTGTGGTCTGATAAGCAGGTATTGAAACCATGGTAGGATTTGACTTGTGCTCTGAATGCCACAGCTCCTTTTTGAAATTTCTGTGTCAACATTTCAGTCTATGCATGAAGAGGTTTTGTCTATTTTATTTCCTAATGGCAGTTTGTTCTGTGCAGGGGCCTGTGAGCAAAAACCTGTCCTGTAAACTTGCTCTGAAGTTTTAAGGTCAATGTGAATGTTGGGTCTAATGACCTTCACTGCAAAACACAAACTCCGGTTTCCATGTAATTGGTAGGAGGTTATCTTTCCTTCAGTTTTTTCCAGCTATTAGAGAAAAGAAGGATATGTATTAAACACCTCAAGTGTGTCATGGACTCTTAACATTTATAGCTTGGTATTTTGAAGGTGATTAACAGACACATCAGCAAGTTCTGAACATAGAGCTATTCTTCCTTAATTGTTGATAGCTCTTATTTCCTGAGTGTTGGAAGGAATGAAGATTGTGAGGAAAGATTCAACTGCTCTTGTAATTTCATTGCTTCAGTAGTCTTGCTATATTTGGTGATAAGGGCCTAAGCTCTGCTTTCTTAATTTTGCTGAGAGGGAGTTTACCATCTTTCTAGATACAAAAAGTTTTCAAAATGTCATACTTACAGTTTCAAATACCAGAAGTCAAGCTCCAACTCAAGTCTTTCTCCCTTTCTTTCCTTTTTTTTTTTAAAAAAAATTATGTGGGTCTTTCATGTTTATTTTTGAGCTCTTTATGAAAACTGAAAAAAAGAAAGGGTTGAGGAGCAAAGAGGAATGCTGTGGTGTAGCTGGGTATTTTGAGGTGGCAGGGTCAAAATCCCTCCACATGCCTCTAATGGAAGTACTATTGAAACGCAAAATATTCCTGTTCTTAAATAATAAGTAGGGTATATTTTGGTTGTTGTTGGATGACTGCAAAATAAAAAGGACAAGGACCTGAAAGTTGTAAGACAGGACTAATACAGTGATGTACTGTCATCCAGTGGGGTGTAATCTATTTTTGACCAAAGACAAAGCAAACAACCATAGCAGGTTTAGGTTGACAGAAAGGTCGCTGCCTTTACAAATTAGCATTCTGGCACCTCCTTCCATACAAAATTAGCCCTCACCCAAGGGAATGCATGGAGGTAGTGGAGCCTGTACTATAAAAATAACCCAAAATGCGAGTATTAATTACTATGCAGGTGCCCTTAGCAGAGTATAGCAGTTAGTGTTTTATAGTAGGTCTTTGCCTTGCTGTTTGTAGGTGGGCTGCAATGGTCTGCAGTGTCTGTACACAGAGTGACACTGAATGAATGAGGCTGATCAGATCGTTCCCCAGGATGTGTTCCTTTCCCAGGGACAGTGGGATTAAACACCCACTAACTGCTACTTTAAAGGTGCTTTCTCTCTTTCAGAGAGGTGGTGGAAGTTTTGTTGTCCAGTTGCCAGTTGTAGCAATCGTGCATTCAGATCCTGGTGGGTTGGGGCAGAAGATCTGTTGTGAGGAGCAGGGGTGGTGACAATAGTTTTCAGGTTCACACCTTTTGCTGCTCCTTGCATTTCATTCCCTATCAAGACAAAAGTAATAGTTAGATTAGGAAAGAGAAAAGCAGAGGGAGAGTAAATAACTATTTTTTACTTTTATTAAGGAGTAAGTTAGTTGGGATTTGGAGTAAAAATGAGATGAAAATAAACCAGTGGACAAAAGAAAGCCCATGTGGAATTCCCAAATGTTTGGGTGTTTGTGATTTATGAAGAAAGGAATCTTTCTTGGTGTTTGTATGTTTTTTTTGGTTTTGCTTTGGGGGGGGGGGGGGGGGGGGGGGGGGGGGGGGGGGGGGGGGGGGGGGGGGGGGGGG
>JAVJGJ010000014.1:78261173-78274211 GCA_035590215.1 Microhierax caerulescens
ATGTAGCCTTTTTCAAAGTTAATCACAGCCTTCAAAAGCTACTTAAATATTGCAAGGGCAGCTTTGGCACTTCGTTTCACATCTTCAGTGGAATTATTTAAATTTGAGATTGAAGTTCAGGTCTTTGGTGCAAGGGAGACCTTCTAATGGAGGTAGAAGTACAGGAGTGAGGCTGGGTCTCTACTAAGAGGCAATGGTACTTTGGTGTGTTTGACAAAAGGGAGATTACCAAGAAAAATAACAGTGCTCACGAGATTAGAGATACCTCATAGCCTATGCTCAAGAACATTAGGAATGGGCTTCATAAGCTGTATTGAAGTTTGCAACATGGCCCTTGATTAATTCTAGTATTTCCACATGGGAAGTAAGCATGGGCAGTGACTGATGGTGTAGAAGCTTGTACAGCATGAGGAAGGTTTAAAAATTAATTGAAGCCTTCTTGAGTTTACTTAGTGTGCCTTGGCTCTGTTTAAGAGTGTAAAGCTCTTTCAGTCTTGGAGATACTGCAGTTGGAGGTTGTTGCTTTAATTTCAAAACAAACTTTTTTATATAGTGTAGGACTTCTGAAGCTAGGTAGAGAAGAACAACTAAAAATACCTTTTTTCTTTTTTTCAACAGGAGTTTCTCAGTTTAATGAACAATAGAGGTAAAGAAAAGGGTGGCCAGACAAAATATTGAAAGCTAATTTTGGAGAGCAGAAGCCTCAGAAAATGGAATTTCTGAACTGTATGCAGCTCCTAACTGTAATCATTCCCTGGGTATAATACATTAACATGGAGTTACTGATTTAATTTCCTTAAAAAAAAAAAAAAAAAAAGGAAAAAAAAAAAACCAAACACCAAAAAGATCTCCTTGGGTATCGTCTGAAAGGCGGTATATTAGCATGGTAAGTCCCTTTCTCCTTCCCCCTCCCCACCCAAAAAAAAAAACCCAAAAAAACCCAACCAAAAAACAACCAGCACAACCCTCTCTAAAATCATTTGACATAACATTATGTTTTTTAGAAGTATCATGCTTTAAGTAGTAGTGGTAAACAGAAAAGACATAGCAGACATTTACACTAAGACACTTGAGGTGGGTGGTTTGTTGCTTTTCAGTGAGGTGGTTGTGGGTTTTTACAGAGAAAGTTTAGCTTCAGGTCAAGTGGAGTAATTTCACAGTGGTTTTCTTCAGGAATGAAGCAAGACAGGCTGTGGTTAAGCGCAAGGGTACAAGTGCATAGAGGCTTGCTGAGCGAGCTGTCTGGGGATAGCAAAACCCTTTTTTGCTGGCCAGTGATGTCTGTGCCCCTGTGTTGTGAAATACAGTTGTGCGGCCTTTCACACCCCCCCGCCACTTTCCTGTTTGCTATGGTGCTAGAAGCTGTCCCTCTCCTCAGGTACTCCTGCAGCACCCATAGCTCCATGGACTAGTCACCATCTGATGTGGCAGGCCATTGCTCCAAACCAGGGGTCCTCAAACTTTTTAACCAGGGGGCCAGCATGCAGATTAAGTGGCAGGGTCATCTGCGGCTGCTTGGTTTCCCCCCCAACCCCCAGTGGGGGGTTCCGTAAATACCGGGGGGGGCAGATTGAGGACCCTGGGGGGCCGTATCCAGCCCACAGGATATAGTTTGAGGACCCCTACTCCAAAGGGTTCAAAATCTTGCCAAGCAGTACCCAGCAGGTCTGCTCTGCAGTGGCTATGGTTGGGGATTTCAAAGTGAGAAAGAGGTTTAGGTTGAGAAGGTGACTATGAACTTGGTAATGGCATTCACAGGCCTATCTGCAGGAGTCAGGCTGGTAGTAGAGGTGGACTTAAGGCATTTCTTTTGTTTCTTTTTACCTATCGAATTAATAGCTGTCTCTCCAACACTTTTGGCCACCGTATTCTCTGGGGTGGGAGAGGTGAGCTCTGGATGAGATGCTTACTAATTTAGATCTGGCAGAGAGCTTAGATGTAGCCTGTCTCTAAATCAAGACTGCGTGGGCACTGGGATTCCTCATGAGTCTTGCAGTTAGATGTGAGAGTTGGTCCCAGTGGCATTCAGCTTACAATCTCACTGTCTCATCAGTGCTTTATTGCAATTAGCAGAAATTGATGAATTTAATTCCTATACACCTACTAAGAGGTGGAGACGTGCTTTCAGATTTTACAAGAGCTCTGTGTGTACTTAAGTGTAAATAGGTAATGTCACCTGCATTCATTCCTTAACTTTAGCATGTGTTTGTGGGGTTCTTTAATCTTACATTTATCTAGGCACTCATTAACCTTTCAGCTCAATAATATGTTCAGTATAAATGTAGAAAATACATACATTTTTCGTGCTTGATTTTGTAAGCACTTGGGTGCCTTACTGCTTTTAGTAAGAACTAACAGTCTGCTTGATGTTAATGTGCGTTGTTGGCTACACTGGGAGAGGCTGATAAAGATCCCAATCAGCTCACATGCATCCCCTTTTTTCTGAAAGGTGTGGCTCCCAGGGGATCTCTTGAGCAACCCTACATCTATTAAGACTATCATGATTTTCATCTGCCTTCTCAAACCACTTTAAGCTTTTCAGTGGTTATTTACAGGTGAGATTTATCTAGACCTCTAGATTATTGTTGTTACTGGGCTTCAACTGATTCAGATTTTCCTTAAAACCCAATGCTTACAGCATGGCATGACTTCAGCTGTAGCTGGTTTATGTGAACTGGAGAGCTGCTTCACACACCTTGCTTTTTGTCATCTGTAGGGTGTGGTATGGGAGAGGGACTTGTGTCTGGAAAAAAAAAAAAAAGGAAGAAAAGGTTAATCTTTTCTGAAAAGGCAATGAGACAAAATTGCTGCGATTCACACAGCTCTAAGATAAGCAAGTAATAGCTCATGTTCAACAGCAAAGCATGTTCATATAGCATGAATAGGATGAATGTGTTGTATGATAAATCTAGACACAGCAAATAAATTTCAGCCTGAAAAATAAGATACCACATGAGACGGCATGTGCAGAAGGAATGCTAATGTTTAGGGAACCAAAGGCATTGGCAGAAAGGAGAGCCCAGAAATGAAGAATAGATATTTTGTTTTGTTACTAGGATTGATTGGCTGACTATTTTTTTTGTCTTTAAACCATAATAGCCTTCCCTTATTGTCAAAATGATAATATATATAAAGCACTTCCTGTAATATTTCTCTTCAAAATGACTATTCATCAGTCCCAGAGTCAGATGCTCATATTTCAACTCACAATTTAGTTCAGCAGGTTTATACTTCAGAGCAATCAGTCATTTTAGCATTTGTGTTTTTAATACAAATCTCAACTACAGAAGCACGCAGTGCTCTTAAGCACGGATAGATTGGCTAATCCAGATAGTACTTTGTAATCTTCTGGCAAAGGAAGAGATTATTGCTTTTCAGAGAGAAAAAAAAAAAAAAAAAAGGAATAAAGTATTCCTCCCAGACTAGCAGTGCAGAACATGAAAAAAATAGAGAGCAAAGACTCTTGATTCTTCTGCTGGGCCCAGTGCAGGTGGGAGAGTGTCCAGGGATAGCTGAACATTTTAAGTGGCTGGGGGAGAGAGTGAATGAAAAGGTGGCATAGATACGGGGTCAAATCCCAGGTCCTGATAGCAGCTGGGAATGTGGTGAGGCAAAGGACAGCGAATGCCAAACATGGTCTGGTGGGCTTGATCTGCTTCTGCCCTGAAGAGAGCCTCCATTTCCACTTGTTCTCCTGCTTGCTTCTCAGCCTACAAACACACCACAGAAGTGACAAATTTCTCTTGTGAAACCAGGAATTATCTTTGGTGATATACTTTTATCTCCTGGTAAGTTTTCATGCTGCAATAAATCACCTCCCTCTGCGTCCCCAGGGTGACGTTGCAGTGAAACGTGGGCACCACCTGGTGAACAAATGGCATTAGAAAATCATTAATCTGCGTTCCTGTTCCGTTTTTCTTTCTCACAATGCCTGTTTTATCTTGGCTGCATGGTTAAGCCCTTCTTATGACTATGGGAGGATTTTTTTTAAGGTAGTAGCAGGAAGGTCTGTTTTCTGTGGTGAGGTGACCTCCCTCAGGGCACCACAGGAGACACTTCTCCTTAGCTCATCCTAACACGTGGATCTGCCCCCTTCCTCCTCCTTCTCCTCAGAGGTCGTGTGATACCATCCAAGCTGCAGAGGGTCATTTGGCTCTGGGTGGGCTGTTTCTCCATCATCATCAGTGGCCGTGCAGTTTTCAGTCAAAAAGCTAAGTTGTTTTCTGGGTTCCTCTACTCGGCGCTGGTGAGGCCACACCTGGAGTGCTGTGTCCAGCTCTGGGCTCTCCAGTACAAGAGAGACATGGACAGACTGGAGAGAGTCCAGTGAAGGGTCATGAATACATTTAAGGGATTGGAGCTTGTCTCACATGAGGGAAGGCTGAGGGAGCTGGGACTGTTCAGCCCAGAGAAGAGAAGGCCCAGGAGGTCTCATCAACATGCTTAAATACCTGAAGGGAGGGTGCAAAGAGCACAGAGCCAGGCTCTTGTCAGAGGTGTTCAGTGACGAGACTGGAGTCAGTGGGCACAAACTGAAACGCAGGAGATAATCTCTAAATATAAGGAAACCCACTTTTTTACTGGGAGACTGACCAAGCACTGGCTCATGCTGCCCAGGGAGGTTGTGGAATCTCCATCCTTGGAGATACTCAAAAGCTGTCTGGGCATGATCCTGGGCAGCTGCTCTAAGTGGCCCTGCTTGAGGAGGGTATTGGACCAGATGACCTCCAGAGGTCCCTTCCAACCTCAGCCATTCTGTGAAGTGCTGCAGAGCAATGAGGACTGGGCTGCTGCAGTCCAGGGACTGCTTACAAGCAATGAAAAATGGGAGCATCCCGTCCCTGCCCCAGTGTTCAGGGGCAGTGTGCCAGCCAGTCTGTTGTACAGACCAACAAACACACCCTTTTTTGGTTTTAGTCATATCTGTTCAGAAAAATACGTAGTATACTGCAAGCAGAAATGCGTCATTGTGGAGACTGTTTCAGTTTGTCTAACTTTGCAGGACTCTACATCTAGAAATGCTTCCAAAGATTCCTCTAACTCATCTTATAATTAGGTTTTATTTCTGTATCTCAAGAGGAACAGATGACGTCTATATCAAAGCCTAGTCTTCTGAATTTGTTTATTAGAAAGTAGACCGTAGATGCTAATTTCAAGTAGCACAGGGAAAAAAGTGTACAGTATCTCTGTGCTTAAAATGGTGCTGTATATTATAACATTATTAATGTGTAGAAACAAATTGCTGAAATAACCTGACTGACAGTCTGTGCCAATAATAACATGTGATAACTATGGGCAAACACAGTTTATAGTTGCTAGTGTGTTTTCTATTTCACGTGATGGTTGTAAGCAATTCTTGCCAGATGGGCTGATACTGTAATTAGGAATCGTTGTGCTAAATGAGGCAGTATTTAAATTGGCAACTAATTTTCCTATCTATTAACCAGCTTGAAAAAGAAGAGCTGTTACCCAAACCATTTCTAGCTGCTAATCCCTAACAAGAAACATGGCACTTCTTCACACCTTTTTTTTAAGCACTGTCTAGCAAAATATTTTCTGTAGGGTTTATGATGTGTGGGACAAAATAAGAAAGAGAGAGGATTAAGACATGTTACAGGTTCAGGAGTTGTTAGATAGGGTGGACTTTACAAAGTAAAGTACATCCTGATGTGTGGTAACAGCTCATGAACTGGTAATGGGATGCTTCCTATTTATAGTCTCTACATGTGGACAAAAAAATATTTTTACTTTCTGATAGTTCACTGTGTGGCATACTCTGTCAAGCAGAGTAGGACTGTAAGACCTATTTTAAATGTGTGCCTGCGAGAAATTGTGAAGGCACAACAGGACAAGATTTTGAACGGCATATGGATGTTACTAGTGTGGAATGTTTGCTCTCTTTGTTGGGGGCAGGAGGGAAGGGAAAAGAAAGGGGTGTCCTTGGATCAAGTTAAAATCCCAGAGAAGGCATTATTGCTTGTAGTTTTCATCATGAACTCTTATGGAGTCAGCTTCTTTGGTTTGCAGGTTTCCGTGGTGGAAACTATCAACTGCGTATCATTAAGATTTTGACTGAACCCCGGAGTAAACATAAGGCTGAATGAGATTGATTGTTATATTTATGGGCGTATCTGTGCAAATCTTAATCCTTTTCCCCCGCCCCCCCCCATGCTTCAGCTGAAGCAAAGATGAAAAACCACATACATTTTGCAGTCTGTTTTTTTTCTGTCCAGTGGTGAAACTATTGCTTGATGTAAAAAGATCAGACCCATTAACTTGAAAAACCTACAGTGGATTTTTCCATGGGCCAGTCTTTTAATGGGGGTGAAGATTGTCACTAGCTCAGTGTGGGTTACCTAGGGAATCATATCAAAAGCAACAGTCTGACAGGGTTGCATGCAAGCCTTAGGATTCCATACCTGGAAAAGGCTGTGTATGCTAAATCAATCATGCAGAGAGCTGCTTCAAAGAAATGCATTATGACTTGTAGCTTGTGGTACTTATTTTGTATATTTTTCTGAAAGTTACCAAAAACTCCCAACCTCAAACTAAAACAGGAAAGAGAAACTTAAAGTCTATCAGTAGGTTGTAGGTCAGAACAGAGGCAAGGTCTGTCCCTGCTAGAGGATGCTAGCAACCTCTATGCAACAAAAATTGAACGATTGCTACATTTTATGACTTTTCCTTGAAAATGTGAAGGAAATAACTTTCTGAAGGCATGATGGGGTAACTGCAAATTGCTGTTCACCAGGCAGTTAAATGAGGCATAGATAATGGCTAGTGTTGATGACGTGGTATTGACGCCGCTTGCTGTAACAGATAGGGCAGGTACCTGAACCACAGACGGAAGATTTACCAAAATAAAAAAAAAAATGACAGATCAATAGACTTTTTTTTTTTTTTCTGATGTCAAAATACAATATTCAGCAATGGAAAGCTTAAAAATATTAAAGACACAATGGTAATTTAAATTATTGAAGCAGGATAGATACAGTAAATGCTATTTGGTGTTGGCACTAAGTCAGGCACTGGGAAGTTTGAGGGATCCTTGAAGTATTGACAATGGGTTTGACTTCCAGTTGAAATAAGTCATTATGACTGGGTTTTTTCAGTGTCTCTACCCCTTCAGGGTAGAAAAAATACAAAATGCATGGCCAAAGGAGGCTTCCACTTTCAGTGTTTCTGACTTTCAGTAAACAGGTTTGGATTTGTTTCTTTTTGTAAGCACAACTTAATGGCATGGAGTGTCAGATTTCCTTTGTAAGTTTGTCATGGCAGAGATGGATTTTACTTGCTTTACCTTGCTTACTCTATAGCTAGGGATCTTTATGAACCTCTTATTAGTAATAACAGTGCTGTTTCCATATAGGAAGTGCACCCAGCAAAATAATCTCTGGGTATGATACTAGGTGCAGATTTTATGTTCCGTGGCTGTGGTAAAGGTGACCTTCAAGGGGAAAAAACAGCCTTTTGCATTTGTTGTCTGCTTTCTGCGATGCAGGTCTGAAATTGAACTTGGAAACCACAATAAAAAAAACTTCAAGGCTTTCCTTCAGTGCCTCTAAAAACAAAAGGAAAGTAGTTTTTCTTTTCAATGCTGGGCACGTGATCAGTCAGCAGTCTTTGGGCAGTTTTGCCTTCATAGCCTTGTTCAGCCATGTGTCTCCAACCTTGTCTGTTTGCAAAATTTGACTTCATCTGACAATCTCTGACAAAACAGGGTGATCACTAAATAATCAGATCACAGTGACAGGAAGTGATTCACCTGAGATGGCCGTAAAAAAAAAAAACCAACCCAAGGAACCTGCCCTGCCTGCCCATGAGAGCTATGATTCACCATCTCCGGCTTCACAAAGAGGCAGCTGGAGAGGATGCTGCCACCACTGTTGTCTCTGCCTTGGCATCAGGATCTTCTATCCCTGTGGCAGAAGGGTAAAGGTACATAGAAGTTATGACAGAGTATCCAGCTGTCACAGTGCATAGCTCAGTGAATCAAGTTGAGGTGCCTCTGATTTAAATTTTCTTTAGTAAGCTGGGCAGCAACGTGCAGCAGCTGGGGCGTGAGTGCACCATGTGTTTGGCTTCATCTTTTGGGAGAGGGTAGGGCTGACCTCTGGAGATGAGGCAGGATGAGCAGCCCTGGACCATAGCTCCTTCGGTTGCCACCCTGTGACTCACCAGAGCTTGCCTGAAGCTCCCCCAGCAGCACCATTAAACCCACATCAGGCAGTATGGAATAAAGTAGGCTCCAGTGGTGGCAACATGAAAGTGGTTCTTAATGAGATGTGAAGGCACTAAAGAAAATTCAGACCCAAAGGGTAGCCAGGAGAGAAAGAGAACTCAGTAAGTTATACCCACCCCAAAATGAGCAGCTAATCACTGGTGCTATTGTGAGGACTACAATAAATCAGTGTCTGCCCTGGCCGCCTGCATCTCGTTATGCATAAACATGCGGATAGAGAATGTCAGCCTCAATAGCGATCTGTCATGTGAATGCTGCTGTGTCCGAGTGGGCTGGCACTTGCATGGTTAGCCAGCCTTGGGGTTTTGTTTTAGGTTTTGGTGGGTTTGTCTGTTTGGGGGTTTTTTGTTGTGGGGTTTTTTTTTTTTTTTTTGGGGGGGGGAAGGGTGTGTTGCTATTTTCTTTTGGAAATGTTGATTTGCGCCATGCTGTGGGTAGTAAATTTGTGAACAATGATGATAACATTGTATTTAAGGTGTGGGGGTAAAATAGCTTTCATATATTAAGGTGTGGGGGTAAAATAGCTTTCATATATGTCATATCTAGTGATTTGGGGTTTGTTTGGTGGGTTTTTTGTTTTGGTTTTTTCCCAAGTCCTCCTCTGTGTATGGTGTCATGCATATTACTGAAGCTAGGGCAACACCTACATGTTTTTATGCAGCTGATGTGTACTGCCCATTACTGAAGCATCACAGACTGCCTCGGAAAGGCTAATTAATTTAAGCCCTGCAGCACCCCTTTGAGGCAACTTTTGTTGGTCCTGATAGATGCACACACTGTAGCTGCTCTTTGATATTTATTTTTAATATGATTTCTATCCCAGAGGGGGCAAAAATGAATAGTTCTTCCTTTGTTAGGTAGTTGAAAAAATGTTAGGCTTTTGATATCATGGAAAAAAAGTATGTAGCAAACTTTGGATTTTATTGCAAGCTATGCCTCAGAGGTTCTTATTTTCTTTTAAAGCCTCAGCTCCTGGAGCCAGGTGAACTTGTAGATGTCCTTTTTTTAAAAAAAAAACCACAACATCTGCGTCTAGCTCGTGTGGTTGCAAAATAAATTCTAATGTATTGTCTCTGCTTAATCTAAAATCTGGGATGCAGTGAGGTACTTGACTGAGGTTGTGGGTTTGTTTCTTTTTAGTCTTAAAATTTTTGCATTATTAGGACTGGCAATAGCAATGACAGAGCATGCGTGCAGTTCAGGAGAGTCCCATGGATTACTAGTTGATTTTGTGTTCATGTTTTAATTTCAAAGCTCCTCAGTCCCATACTATATTGAGGTAAAACAAGGGTAATGATCTCGTCCCTCCCCCTCTGTGAGCAAACCAAAGGTTTTTGAATATCAGCTCACAATTTTTTGTCTATGCTCAGTCTTAAACTTATTAAAGAAGGATTCTGCTTTTCTTCTCAAAATGCTTTATCCACCTCTGTATTTAGTCTCCTTTCTGAGGTCAGCCCTGTTTCTCTACTACTTTTGCCAACACTAAACTCATTTCCCCTTACACTTAAGAGAGAAGTCATTCTCTCTTACACTTCCCACATCTGCTTTTCAGTGCTAGATCCCTAGCTACCTCACATCATAAGGAGTCATGAGGACTACCAAAGTGGCAGCTTCAAGCTAGGTTTAAACGACAGGCAGCCCAGTGCTCATGTCTCACTTCCTTCTGCAAGGAAAATTCTAAATTCCTTAATATTTTTCTAGGGAGCAGGTGTTCTTCCTGCTTAGAGCATAATTTCACAGTCGTTTTAAGCCAATCTGAGACCACACTGTCACCAAAAGAGGCAACCACCCTTTTCTAGTATCTGCTCCTACCATCTCTTTTCAAGTAGCTGTCTGATATGGCAGATTGCCATTTATTTTTTTCCCTTCTGGCAACTGTAGGTGAGAAACCTGATCTGATTTGCATCACAGCCCCATGGGTATGAGTGCTTAAGCCAAGAAGCCCTAGGAAGCATCCAGCCAAAAGCAGGCAAAAAGTCTGACCACTGCTTTTGGTGGGAGTACAGTCCTGACTGACTTAAATTATCATTTAATGACACTATGTTTAATGTAGTTTCAAGGTCTCACTGAAAGAGATGATCCTGCATCCAGCTGCTTGCTCTCGTGCTGTTACCTTCTGCTCTGTGTTAGCACAAGTTATCACACAGCTGTGCTGAACCAGCCTGGTTACCTGCACCAAACAGGGAAAGGAGGCATCTCGTTTTGTCTGTATGTTTTAAAAGTTAGGCAATTTTTCACTTAAAATGTCCTCCCAATTAACCAAACAAATGGCCCACTCTTAGGTCACCTTTCAGTCAATACTTTTCACAGTGTTTATAAACCTGGCATCCTCTTAAATGCCTAAAGGTGGTAGGTTGCTGCTGCTCAGGATGAACTGGGCATTGTTCCCATGCTCTCCAAAGCCACAAGGCAGCTTTGTGCTTCTGCTTATTTCTGCTCAGACTTGTACTCAGCCTCTGCCTTGAAATCTCTTAAGCTCTAAGGCAAACAGTGCTTTTAACAGTATGCAATTCAGCCTATATCCTGGATGAGCCAGGCTGCTGAGACACATGAGTTGGGCCAAAAAGAAATTTGAGATGGTTGTGAATTCATCTGTTGTGTGAATATGGACTTGGCGGGTTTTCCCCCTTCCAGGAACATGACTATTTTAAAGCACTTCAGCATGATCAGCTCTTCTGAAGGGGCTGCATCTGAAGGGGCTGCATCTGAAGGGGCTGCAGCAGCTTGTCTTTCCCAAAAGTGACACTTTGTATTTATTTTTCGGGGCAACTTTCATCATAATTTTTAAACTGAAGGTAATTTAAATGAAAACTTTAATGAGTGTGTGTGTGTTTGTTTTAGTCAGATATGAAAACCACCTCTCCTTTCTTCTGTTTCAACAGTTAAATATTCTGGTTGACACTGGGAGCAGTAATTTTGCTGTAGCAGGTGTGCCTGATGCTGATGTCACCTCCTACTTCAATACCGAGCTGTGAGTACCTATTCTGCATGCTGTGATGGGTTAGGATGTCATTTAGATTCTGGCTCTTCCATGTGAAGGAGGATGATAATGCTGTTTGTGGGGCTCCTATGACAGCTCCTAAGAGTGGGATGTTTGTTGCGTCAATGGGAAGATTGGCCTTGCCTGATGAAAAGACCTGCCTGACGCACCATGAACAGTCCCACTAATGTCAGTGCAACTGAGCTCTGAGCGCTGTGCTGATTAGAGCTGGAGGAAGGGCAATTACAGGGTAAAAATCATTTGCAAAATCACACCAATTTCAGCCAATTTCTTATCCAAATAGTCTTGGAAAAAATTAAAAATTTAAATATACTTTCCCTTTGTTTAAAAGCAAAAATTAAAAACCTGTAGTTGTGTATCTGTTTCTTGGCATTTCATGCAAACCCCAAATTAGTTAGATCTAATTTGTTGTTTAGTTTTGCCAAGGGCCTCAATCAGTTAGTAATCTGGACAGACCCTGCTGAATCTGTTTGTTTGTGAGACACTACTTGGTGGTTTTAGTGCTTGTTATGGACTAGATTTGCTGTGCTTAGCATGAGCTGACAACAGTCACATCCAAGCACAGCTTTGTTTGTCTGAATCACTGTCCCTCCTTTCTTCCTTCCTTTCTGCCCTTCTCTAGTTTCAATTATTTCAGTGTCTGTCGTTAGCTGAAGCATATGTATAAAAGTATTTAGAGGACCAGGAGGCTGGAGAGTATCACTATTCTCATTACCTCTTCATGTATTTAACATGAGGATTTGCACTTTTATTGAAATGAGATGCACTGGCAATGGAGGGAAAGCCAGTATTTCCATGCAGCCTACTAGAATAGCCTTACTCCCTGTCACATAATCAGGTGTTAATGGAGATACTTCACATCTCATTCTGATACAGCACAGGTCTGGAACATCCAGAATTTGGACCTGAAAGCTATTTCCACACTACTGCAGAGTTTTGCGTGCTGGCTATCCCCTTCCATAGGTAGTGACTAGAGGACAAAATTACAAGGAATTAAAAGCACAAGCTTCTCCCTTTTCTCTTAAGTGATGTGTGAAGGAACAAGGCCTCTTATAAGAACCATAAACAATTAGCAACAATGGCAGAGAATGTGTGTTGAGAAAGGCTGGGAAATCACTTGAAGGTTACAGCCTGTTATCAGTGTTCTCAGTGTACACTGCCTTTTGAGAACTTTGATATAAAATTAATAAGGAAACTTTGAAATTTAGGCCCTGAAGCATTAAGAGTGCTTTGTGAAATGACTCTAACTGAAGTTATTACAGTCCAGGACAATTGCAATAGCAGTTTCTGGTTTGGGTTGGATTGATGGAATACTGCAGTATGCTCAGAGTAAAGTACAATCCTTAGCAAGCCTGAACCTCGCTGCACCATGCTCCTTCCATTTTAAATATTTTAAATACATTTAAATAAATGTCATCTGGGAGGGAGCCTGGCCCCACTGAAATCAGCTAGATGTTTCAAAAATATTGTTTGCAAGAAACCTCTGTAGGTCACTTAGTACATATCACAAATGAGGCAAGGCTGTCACCCGGTCAGGTTAGCCATAGCTGAGTCCAGCCATGTCCTGTAAACCTATAAGGGTGGAGAGTCCATGCTTTCTCTGGGCAGAGTGTTTCATTGCTGTGCCATACTGTGGCTGCAGCACACTCCTTCCTGGGGAGGAAATATTTCCTGTTGTCCAACCTGAACCTCACAAAATATAAGTCATGGATGTTGCCCCTTGTGTTACTGTCTGGCACTGCAGAGAGAGGTTTGGCCGTGTCATCTTTGTAACTGTATTGCAAGTTGTAAAATG
>JAVJGJ010000014.1:78274653-78292250 GCA_035590215.1 Microhierax caerulescens
TTCCGTTGGCCCAGCCCTCCTGGCCTACAAGGTTCCTTTGGATTCAGGCTCTGACATTCAGCACGTCAGCTACTCCCTTTCATGTAATGCCCTGTGCAAATCTGCTGAGGGTGCAGTCTGTCCATCGTGTAGGTTCTTGATGAAAATGTTGAACAGTTCTTCCTCCACTCATGACCCCTGGGTCACTATGCTTGTCACAAGCCTGATGTGGTCTCTGCCCGTTGGGCCCAATGACTTAGCCCTCTTCAACCACACAGTGGTCAGCCCCACATCCTCAGGTTGGGATGTGGGGAATGCCATGTGAAATGCTGTCAAAAGCATGACTACAGTCAAGATGTGCTACAGCCACTGTGCTTTCCTCGTCCGTGTAGGCAGTCATCTTGTAGAAGGCAATGAAGGTGTTCAGGTATGATATGCCTATGAAATTTCTCATTGAGTGTCCATGATTACCTTCTTGTTCTTCATGTGCTTGGGAAAAGATTCCAGGAGGTTGTTCTCTTGAGAGTTTTCCCTATGTGAGGTAAAGCCCAGTGGCCTATAGTTCCTTGGGCCCTGCTGCTTGTCTCTTTTTGTGAGGTCTTATTATAGCCTTTTCCCAGTACTCAGGCTACCTTCTCGTTGTCATGATTTTGCACAGATAGTTGGCAGGGACCTTGATAGCACATCAGGTGAATCTGTAAAGTTACCTAAGAGTGACCTTTATGTATGTGTAAATGAGACAAATGACCTGTGGGCACTTTTCTTCCACACTATGTGGAACACTTCAAAATTAGATAAGGAGCATTCCTGTCATCTGATAATCATTCCAGTGTTTTTTTCCTATATTGTCATGAAGTGCTTTCATATGAAAGTCATAAACTGCAAATTTAAGATGATGGGAAAGAAGGATTAGTAATTTGTTAAGTTAATGGGACTGAGTTAGAGATGTGTGCTTATTAGAATACTAATACTCTGTTGGAGAGAGTGAGTGATGGGTCTGAATTTCCTGATTGCCATGCTCTTAGTTTAATTTTATTCAAATTATCAAAATCTGAAATTAAATGCATGATTGTTTTTTGACTGAAATTGAGGAGTGTGCACAGGAAAGGCATTCATTATCTTTATTTCAAAACACTCAGTGTGTGTGTTCAGGAAGAGCCCTCCTTGAACAATTTTAAAACTGGCTTGTTAAATATTGTTGTGTGTCATATAATTCTGCTGTTTAATTATCTGTGTCTTTTGTACAAAACTAATAAAGCTATTATCATGAACTCTTTCACAGCTTGAGCTTCTGAGTGGCTCTGACAAAACTTTGCTGTGAAAATTTCTGAGTCTGCTGGGATGATCATGCTGTGTAGGTCACCATGATGTATAAGGTTTTGGGAAATGGCCTAATTTGTCCTGAACTGAAAAGAAATCACAGTGTTTCTCATGCTGTTCAAAATAACAAGTATGTTTTTTGGGGTATGCTACTTATGATAAAAGAGCTATTTAAACAGATTAATAAAGGGATTTTTACACTTGAAACTAAATTATCAGTGCTGGCTCTGTAGCAGTATGTGGAAGTGTGACATGCTCAGGGCTGTCAGTATTCAGCAACAGTATTCAGTTTTACTCCTGTGAGTACTACTGCCTCTACCACGTAAAGTTGCAAGAGCAAACTGCTCAAGAGTTGATTATTCCAAGAGATATGGAGGTTAGAAAATTATGGGCAGTAAATTGAGGTAATAAATTATATATCAGCAAGCGAAAGTAAACAGCTGCTATCATAGAATGGTTTGGTTTGGAAGGGACCTTAAAGATCATCTGGTTCCCACATCACTGCTTTGGACAGGGGCACCTTCTACTTCAGGTTGCTCAAAGCCCCATCTAAACCTGGCCTTGAACACTTCCAAGGGTGGGGCATCCACAGATTCTCTGGGCAACCTGTTCCAGTGTCTCACCACCCTCACAGCGAAGAATTTCTTCCTTATGTCTGATCTAAATCTACTTTTCTTCAGTTTAAAGCTGTTACCTCTTGTCCTTACATGCCCTTGTAAAAAGTCCCTCTCCAGCTCACTTGTAGGCACTCTTTAGGCACCAGAAGGCTGCAATAAGGTCTCCCCAGAGCCTTCTCTTCTCCAGGTTGAACAATCCCAACTCTCCCAGCCTGTGTCTTCATAGGAGAAGTTCTCTAGCACTCTAATCATCTTTGTGGCCCTCCTCTGGACTTACCCCAACTGGTCTGTGTCTTTTTTTTGTATCTGAGGGCTCCAGAGCTGAAGGCAGTACTCCAGGTGGGGTCTCACAAGATTGGAGTAGGGGCAAAGAATCACTCCCTCAACCTGCTGATCACGCTGCTTTTGATGCAGCCCTGATACAGTTGGCTTTCTGGGCTGCAGGTGCACATTGCGAGGTCATGTTGAGCTTCTCAACCAGCAACCCCAAGTCGTTCTCCTCAGGGCTGCTCTCAATCCATTCTCCACCTAGCCTGTATCTGCACTTGGGATTGCCCCAACCCATGTGCAGAACTTTGGCCTTGGCCTTGTTGAACTTCATGAGGTTTGCACAGGCCCACCTCTCAAGCCTGTCCTGATCCCTTTGGATGGCATCCCTTCCCTCCAGCTTGTCAACCACACCACACAGTTTGGTCTCATTGGCAGACTTGCTGAGGTGCACTCAATCCCACTGTCTGTGTTGCCGACAAAGATGTTAAACAGTGCCAGTCCCAATACTGACCCCTGAGGAGCACCACTCGTTACTGGTCTCCAGCTGGGTATCAAGCCATTGACCACAACACTTTGAGTGAGACCATCCAGCCAGTTCCTTAACCACCAAGTGGCCCATCTGTCAAATCCATTTCTCTCCAATTTATCACATGGGACAGTGTGAAATGCTTTGCACAAGTCCAAGTAGGTAACACCAGTTGCTCTTCCCTCATCTACCAGTACTGTAAGCCAGTTGTAGAAGGCCACCATCTTAGTCAGGCACGATTTGCCCTTAGTGAAGACACATCAGTTGTCACCAATTATCTCTTATTTTCCACGTGCTTTAGCATAGTTTCCAGGAGGATCTGTTCCATACTTGTTTTGTGGTATGATCCTGCAAATTTGACTTCTTGGTTAAAAATAAATAATTTATGTTGGTTTTTCATGTTTGCTTTGTTGAAGTCATTGGCCCTGAATCTTGTGCCCTCTATCTGTCACTAGAGGTGATCAAAACTTCTGTTCAGATATTTTTTGCTCATTGCTGTTTTCTGTCCCTTCTTTGCCATTGCTCTCTGTGGAGACATTGGTTAGGTGCTTAGAAGAAAGTGAGTGGGTAAGCAGGAAAATCTGAAGACCTGTCTTGTTGCAGAGCAGCAAGAGAGCATGGAATTAAGAAGGAATTGTATGTGTTTGGTGAAGTTGGGGTTAAGCAGGGCTTTTTGTGTGGTGGATTTGCTGTTGCCATGTTGAGCTTCCTTCAAATGAAGCATGACATGAGAAATATTTTGTTTATGTTTTGTTCAGTGCTGTATGCTGGTAATAAGGTGTAACTGCACAAGAAAATGAACCCACTTTATCAGCTGAGGCTTGAGATCCAATTGAGGTTTGAGGACCATGTTTCTTCTGTTGGGTGCTTTGGAGAGAAAATAGTAACCAGGAAGGAGAGGGAGAAAGGAAAAGTGTCACTTCAGCACCGTAATCTAATACTGGCTAAGACGCACTCCCTCCTGCGGGGGAGCTGAATTTCTTATTTTCTCATCACAGCCAGAACAGCTGGTTTGGAATTTTTTGTGCCATTTGTTTGTTTTACGACACTTGGCCTATGAATTAGAACAAGGCTCTAGTTTTGACCTCTAAATAAGTTTTCTTCCTTTAGATCAGTGAAGTGGAAAACCACAGGCTGATTATTGTCAAGAAGATGGACCAGAAAGTGGTTTTGTAGAACAGAATATAGTTTACTGCCATAAGGATTATGTGAGACCCCTTCTCCTATTAGGAATTTTGCTCTTTGAAGGAAATAAGGCCTTCTCTTCAATACATTGTGTGCTTTACAAATGAGATGAGTATCCTTATACCCATTTCTTCAGGTGGCGAACCTGAGGCACAGAGGGCAAGGAAGTCACTTGCCCTGCCTTTCCACAGGAAAGTTCACCAGCCGTACTGGAAAATGAACCAAGTCTTTCTGTGTTCCTGACCCACAGCTCAATCTATCAGGCTGTTACCACTTACAGAAGAAAAGCTGTGTGCTGCTGCTGTTGCTAGTCATGCAGCGTCTATATTTGCAGATTCTCTTTGCTTTATTCTCCCAGCACTCAATTTTCTCTCTGATTTCAGATGTTTCCTCTTCTGTTGCACAGTCAGACACTTTTCTACATGAAGAAACCTGTATTTTCCCTTCCTTTTCCTGCCCACCTCCCAAGTTTCTCTTATATGGCTAATTACTCAGACTTTATTTTGATTTATAAAATGTACTGCCAGTATCACAGTGGTGGTCTGAAGACCCTGCCTGAGCAGAGATGTTATACAAATGCATAATTACGCAAAAAGGTAAAACAGCAGTAGCAGTAACCACAAACAGGTACTAATAGTATCTCTGAAGTCTGTACATTTTGTATTTCTATTTGTATGCCTATTATGTATTTCTGCTGCTTTGGATATTACAAGCTACTGAGCCCTGAAGACCCTTGAAAGGTTAGGTGTTGGGAGTATCATGAACTGTTTAGGGATACAACCTGGCCTCACTCCCTCCCTCCTTCCCTTAGCTGGGAGGAGGAGCAGTTGCATGACCAATATGGCCAAATCATCCCTCAGGACAGTGTCTGAATAGATGAGAGTTCTCTGTGTTAACCATCTAAAGTTTTTTTCCCGTAATAGGCAAAATCACACTGACTTCATTCAGGTAAGCTCAGGTACAGGGGGCTCTGAAGCCACTTTATGTGGCTATTTCTGTTAGAGCAACTGGTAGACTAAAGCTCGGCTGATAAAACTGTCCTTACCTGATAAATCACCTGCATTTTCTATTGTTTTAGACACGTGTAAAGGTGGCATTATGAAATTTTACACTTGCTTTCCCTGCTCCCCCCCCTCCCCCTTTTACTTTTAAAAAAGCTGTCAAGTGAAAAGTCTGTTCAGATGAACTGAGCATGGTCATCTGCCTCTTCAGAAGGGGAAGCTGTACACCAAAGAATTGGACCAAAATAAATTGTAAGGGATTTAGAACTTTTGTGGCTCTTCAGTAGTTATGTGGGTGGAAGATGATTACTATATTTATACTACAGCATTTTGAAATGAAAAAGCTGTTGAAGTTTTGTTTTTCCTAATGTTCTTGTTGAGCCTTCTAAACAGGACTCTTTTCCTTCGGTTACCATACTTAACTGCTCCTTTGCCTTTGCTGCCCTGGTCTAGAACCTCCTTATTTTCTTCCTCCAAGTCAGTGAATCATTTGTTAATAATATCCAAGACCATTTACTTCCTGATACATAGACCAAACTGCAGATTTAGAAATCCTGTGTCTCACTGTTGGTACACGTAATAATATTCCAATTTACTCAAAATGGGTTTTTAAATAATATTAACAAGGTATTAGTCTACAGCTATTCAGTTAGCTTGGCATTTCGGTTTTAGGTTTGAATTCAGAGGCTTTTCATTTCCTAGCACCACTTAATACATTTCATCTATAGTTAAAAGAATATTGCTCCTATTGTGATGGACCAGTCTGAGTCAGGGACACATTGCACTAGGTGGCATAGTAACTTAGATAAAAAAACTAAAAAACACACACACAAAAAAAACCCCAAACACCACCACCCCACCCCACCCCCACACCCATTGTGAAGACCTGAGTCATCAATGGCTTCAAGATAAAAACAGGGCCTCGAGATTCATTTTATTTCCGCTTTTTACTGCTTTTATGATCCATCCTCCTTCTTCTGTGAGTATATGTGATTGACTTTGCAGATTTTGCTTTTTTTTCCTCTCTGGGGAAAAACTGAGTTTGAATATATTCTGTTGTCTTGCACTGTAAATGAACATCTCATGCATAAGCTTATCTTTTCCTTTTAAAGGTCAAGTACGTACAAATCCCAAGGGATTGATGTCACAGTTAAGTACAGTCAAGGAAGCTGGACTGGAGTGCTGGGTACAGATGTCGTTACTATCCCAAAAGGAATCTATGGCAGCTACACCATCAACATTGCTACCATTCTTGAATCAGAAAATTTCTTCTTACCAGGGGTTAAATGGCATGGGATTCTTGGTCTTGCCTACGATGCTTTAGCCAAGGTAAATCACCCTTTCCCTAGCTGTTGTCTTTCACAATGACAATAAATGGAAGTCTGACTAATAAAATAAAGTGAGCAGATGATCTGTCAGCATTAGACTCCTCCCTTCCAGCCACTTCTTCTATGGATCCTTTGTGTTTGTTCCAGAAAGAATAAATTGGGTTGTGATGGTACAACAGTCCCATGTGAGGATTTTGACTTTTCTGGTGATGAAGACACCAATTCTAGCTTCTCTGGAATTAACAAGTTTTTACAGAGCTTATAGTACTAGAGCATGGGAGTAAAGACTTCTGATACATGTATAGAGGGCATGTATTAGGGCTCTGATGATCTCCCTCAAGACTTGTCAATGGACTTATGAACTTACTTGGCAAAACCTTTGACAGTTCATTCTAAGACATTCTCCGTTCATCAAGCAAAAGCTGAGATGCAGGGCATATAGAGATTATTTCAGAAGAAGTATTAGCTATGGTGTTTTCATGAGCATAGAACCAAGCACACCCTGTTCTTGTGCAGGTAGGAAATTCAGGTAGAAGTTTAAATTAAAACCTAAATTTATAGTCTAAAATTTATAACCTTATAATCTAAAACAGAAAATGTGATTGGAATACTACATAGTCATAGTTTTCAACCTACACATGACTGTCTGAGATCATAAACTGATATATAGCTTGTAGAACAAATAATTCAATACTGCCTTCTGATTGTGGAATTAAAATGCTTTATTCAAGAGTTGTGTGATCATTGTATTGACTTCTGCCGTACTTGCTGTCATACGTTGTCAACAGACAGAGAGAGAGAAGAGCTGCTTCTCAAACTCTGGTTTGGGCAGATGGTGTATTCAGGGCATTTATTTTCCTTTCTTCCAAAGATTTAAGTGTTGTTGGCTTTTGAGGCTGCTCTGTGTTTTGTGTAGTAAGAGCACTTGACACCTTGCAAGTTAGCTAAGGTTTGCTTGTCATGAGATGTATCTGCACAGAAATCTGAATTACAATGACGTTGCAGTACTCTAATAACAGCAAAGGAAAGCATGCCATGCAGTGTAGGAAAGAACCTGTTGGCCAGTAATCAGTTGAAGTGAGTGTACTTGGATATGAAGTTCTTTAAAAGGAAGAAGAGGAAATAAGGGCCACTGAATTCAAAGTTAATTAGAATTAAACTATATTTAAAACCTGAAAATCCTCACTTTAAAATTCTGCCTTTTCACTGTGGACAGTTGCCAAGGGCAAGTTACATTTCACTGTTCTAATATCCCAAAACCTTTTCCAAAAAGAAAGCATTGGTGAGAGTTTCTGCCTGAAACGGAAACTAGTATTTGAGTTTGAAAACTGCAATTGAAAAATACTCCTGTGCTTTAGGGATTTCTGTGACAGTGGTCAAGAGTAAAAATGTTTTTAAAAACAACAGAAACAGAAAAATGACAGATGTTTTTTTAATGACTTACTATATCTAGAATTTTCATCAGCTGGTTGTCACAAATTCAATTTATTTGTGAAAAGTGGTTTTGCTTGAATGATCTGCTCATTTCTGCAAAGAAACTTTTTAATTAATACTTATGCAATTCTTTTTTGTTTTGTTTTTCAACACCTTCAAGCCTTCGAGTTCTGTGGAGACGTTCTTTGATTCTCTTGTGAGGCAGGCAAAGATCCCCAACATTTTCTCCTTGCAGATGTGTGGTGCTGGGCTGCCTGTTTCTGGAAGTGGTACCAACGGAGGTAGTCTTGTGGGTATCTGTCAATCTGAGAGGGAAGATGTATCTTTGTTAATCTCTCTCCCTCTTTTCTATGACTATCCTACTTCTTCCAAATTTAGTGTTTAAATATATTAAATGTTTTAGATTATTTTAAAGAAAAGTTAACCACTTAGGCAAAACTCAAATGTGTCTTTATTTTCATTCTCCATTCTTTTTTTTCTCTCTCAAGTTTGAGTAAACTTCTCAAAACTCAAGTTTAATTTTAATGAAGAGAAACATAAATATTTTGGTGTTTCCTCAGGGCAAAATCTGCCCTACCTTTCTCAAACTGAGTAGTCCCTTACTCAGCTGCTAAGCTTATATAAAAAAATTACGGCAGCATTTTGATGAGGTTGACCATGATGTAAAAAGGGGGAGAGGAACCAAGGCTCTTGTCCTTTTTTGTAGACAACGTATTAAAGGAAAAAAATCTGAAGACCAGATCTGCTTGTTGTTACTCTGGATAGTCTTTCCTTCAGTTTTAGTGGGACAAAGAATTGGCCATTATTTATCTGGAATTGGGAGTTGGAATGACTGTTCCTGAATTATGTTGTAATAAGCGTATCAGCACAGGAGCTGATCACAAATAGTTACTTTGCTGTGAATTCACATACTGTAAGTGTTAATGCACTTGAAATAAATGAAGCCCAAGAGAGAACTCACTAGCGTTAGTTCAAAGTCTAATGGTCTAGTATGCTCCCAGTCAGCTTCAGCATAAGTTTTGGAGGAAGGTAATAGTGATAGCAATGATAGGATGGTCATAGTCCATTTTGGATGTGAGAAAAATGAAATGTTCTTGAATAGTATTAAGGCTTTTCTGATCTGATAAAGTGAATTTATGATGTGCAAGTTTAATATTTTGTCCCATTTTTATACAATGTCTAAATTAAACCACTGAACATAATGTTTTGATTTTAAACAGTGGAGCTTTCATAATGGAATTGGTGTGAGCTTGTAGATGAAGGTGCAGGTAATTTCACCCAACATGGGAATTCTGTTTGACTGAAGTAGAATCTATTTAATGGCTATATGTTTCATACTGCTTCATTATGGGCAAAGGACTTGTCAGTAAAATCCTTACAAATAGTGCTAAATTTAAATGTTGATGTCCTGTGTATCACAATTAAATGCTATCCTTTTTTCCTGTACTTGTCCCAAAACTAATCATCTGGGCTTTTAAAGCATGTGAATTCCTTTCTCCCTTTCCCTTAGGTTCTGGGTGGAATTGAACCAAGTCTGTACAAGGGTGATATTTGGTACACACCAATCAAAGAGGAGTGGTACTACCAGGTTGAAATTCTCAAACTGGAGGTTGGAGGACAGAACCTCAAACTGGACTGCAGAGAGGTATTTGTGATTATGTCTTTCTGTCCATATAAAATATAAGTTTGGTTAAGAAAAATACTGAACTGCTCAGTTTTGTCTTTGCAAGCAGATGTGTGTTGCAGTCTTTTCTGAGCATTAAGGCTGCATGGTAACTTTGAAAAGGGATGAATGAGCCACGTGAAATGCAGTGTGTACATCAAGCGTGCTAAAAATGCTTCAAAGAGGACTTTAAAGTCATTGATAGTATTTTCAGTAAATCTAAAACTAAGCCACAATTGTTAAGTGAATGGTCCACTGAAAATCAAGACTGCTGTGGTTTGGAAGGGCTCAGCATCTGGTCTAGTTCCAGTTGTAACAAAGATGTCTAAAGACTGAAGATGGTGCATTGACTCAAGGAGACAACTGTCTCTAAACAACTACAGTTTATGGGTTTCTGTTATACAGTAAAGCCAAACCAAAGGGGTTTAAAGCAATTCTGGTCAAAGAAAAGGGAAGATTTTTGACTGACCCCTGTAGAGATGTCTAAGCATGTAGTTCACGATGCTACTGAGCAGGTGTCATCCTGGGCTGCTTCCCAAAAGTATCTCATCCTGTGTCTCTTTTTTTTTTTTTTTTGTTTTGTTATTATTTTTGTAATCCACTGTTACTCGCTTCAGGCTTGCCAGTTATTATTCCTGATGGATATATTTTCTGGTTTTATTAGGAATAATGTTCTGCTGTCTCTGGATCAGCCTAGTAAGGCTGTGTTGTAGCAATTTTTATTCCAAAGCTGTTTATTTTTTTTTCTGGTGGATATGTGTGTATGCCTGTGTTTTATTTGTTTCTTATTGTTGCTTGTTGCTATTCATGTTTTGATTTTAGTTCTGTAATTTTCATGCCCTGTTTCTATCACACATCTTCATTTTATCTTATGTTTGTTCTCTTAGTTGGAAATCATTGGAATATGATAATTCTAAAGTTTTTATAGTTTATAGAAATTAAGTGACATTCATGATAAAAATCTTGCATGTGCATAAATATTATATTTCCTTACAAAATATGGAAATTGTATTCCCATATAAAACATTTAAAATGAGTCATACCATCTTTCAACTTAACAAGCAAAACAAGCTCTGTTTAAATGCTTGCCTCTATTATACTGTTAGGAAAGCAAAACTGCTTGTCCTCTAACGTAAATGTTTGTGTTTGCTTTTCTTTCTTGCCTTAAAAAACAGACAACATGTTTTTGAAGAAAAGCCCTTGTACTAATGGTTTAACACATGATGTTTCCAGAAAACAACTCACTTAAAAATCTAGCAGTGTTATGGAAGTTTCCTGTTATTGTTCCTCTTTTCTGAGCCAGGATTTGCTTTCATGTTGTATGTATTAGCACAGTATGCTAGTTACTGGTTCAGAAGGCATCATTCTTTCTTGATCAGAGATGATCTTCCTGCAAAAATCCAGAGGAAGAACAGTAAGTTAGAGACAGTATGATTAAAGTTTGGCTAGTTTAGGGGCTGGCAGAGGATGCATAATTCACTGTATGGGATGATGTACTATGTGCCCTCTCTCCTCTTAGTTGTTTTCTAGGAAATGGAACATTTTTTGTAACCATCACCAGAGACTACTCCTTTCCTTGCCAGGGAAAAGTAGTCCCCTCGCTTCAATGCTGGGAATCTGTCCAGTGTTAGGCTGCAGCTGTGGCCTTGAGCCTGGCAGACCAGGCCCGACAGAAGTACTGAGCTGCCAGCAGCCCACATTGCACAGGATGCACTGTTAAATATTAAGCAGGAAGACTAAGAAGGCAAGTTACTGCCTGCTGCTAGTATGCTGTACACAGCATGAAAATCCAGGTGCCTAGTCCCTGCTGCTCCAGGCGTTTTGCATGGGTTTATGTCAGTGGTTGACCCTCTTGGCTGTGCCTCCTACCTACTTCTTTCCAAGGGTGGCTTTCCAGGATGCTGGTGATTGTGTATTTGTGGTACAAATCTGTTAAAGTGGATTCCACAATGCCTTGATATTTCTCTCCACTCTTTAGAATTATTTTTGAGTGCATAATAAATGGTTTCCTGTTTGCTTTGCTTTCAGCTCTGCTTGGCAACCTATAGCAGCTCTTCTTTCAAAACGAAAATAACTAAGAGATACTTTTTTACTTTTTGGTGTGTTTTATTTTTGTCACTGTGCTAAAGATAATTCCGTGTGACCTGATAACTCCTAAACCAATGTACTTTTAATTTGCTTGCTGTTTGACCTCTTCCTAAAAACTTCTGCTGTATATTACCTTGTGTCTTATGATTATGCCATAAACACGTCACTGTTCAGTAATATTGATCTTGCTGCCTAAGATGGCAACAAAAGTATTAATAAAACAGCTGCTACTGCTACTTGCTTTTCTTTTCCTCCACAATTAATTATAGTTTTTAAGGAGTTAATGAAAAAATATGTACCTTTTAAAATGTTTATTCTTTGTTTACTGTATCTGAAGTTTGTTGAAATCTCTTAATCTGAGGGTTGGGGTTTTAATAATGAAGATAAATGTTTGCTTAGGTTTTTTTAGTGCAGATTTTGAGGCAGCAAGATTGAAATTTCAAGTTTCTTTGTACTTGCTTTTTGTCTGTATTCTAGTGGGTTTCAGCAGTTGGGAGAGTAAGGTGTGGCATTTGGCATTTGTACTCTTTGAGCAAGTACCAAACATGACATGTGATGAGACCTAATGTTCCCTGACTATTCTTAAATTAGATAAGCCAGCCATTAAAAGTAGGCTGCTGTATTGTGTTTAAACTATGTGAGTACTTTCCATGATAGCAGAGACCTTGATTCAGGGCTTGGACATCTGTGTTAAGCTACATCAGCATGCTTGGCATCTGTCTGTATTGACCACAAGAGTGCTTTTGCCCAAAGTGCATGGGAAGGAAAGTGAATTAGCTGACACCTCTGAGAGGGGATGGGCTTTTCTTCTTTTTACAGTGGTTTGGCCACTTGCACCAGCTGTGGTGACACGCATTAATTTCCTGAGTGGCACAGATAAACTCACTCTTGTGTCTAGGCTGGCCATATCTTGCTTTTGCTCTCAGACTTCATTTGAATTCAAGCTATCAACTAAAGAGAGCTGCTGACAGGTATGACATGTAGGTTTGGGAAGGCAGCTACCAAAATGGAACAGCTTTGTCATTGTTATGAAACAGTGGAATCTGCATTACATTAACTACAGTGTGTAATTTCTCTCTTTTTTTTCCCTCCTCCATAGTATAATGCCGATAAAGCAATTGTAGACAGCGGAACCACGCTCCTCCGTCTGCCCCAGAAAGTCTTCAGTGCTGTTGTGCAAGCAATAGCTCGCACGTCCCTGGTAAGCTAATGTTATTAAATCTGCTTGAAATGTTAAATGCCTATTACATGATCACATGATCTTTGAAAGGAATGTCATCTTTGCTATCTACCTTGTAAGTCATAGGGTTTTAATCTGAGTGGAACAGAATTATTCCTGGTCTGCTCCTGTTAATAAATGAGAAATGACTGATACTCTTTGATGGAAATGGAAAAGGGAAGGGGAGGAGGGAATAGGGGTGGTCCAAGTACAGACAAGATGTGTGTATGAAATTGCATCAGAAATAGTGCAGAGGCGGAATATTTTGTTCTATGGATTTCAGAAACATGGGCATAATCCCTGTTGCTCTGATTCAAAGTACTGAGTGCAAAAATCAGTCCTTTCATTCAAAATGGAGTGTTTATAAAGTAGAAAAACGTGCTACTGCAAGCAGTTCCTTTCTAAATATAATGCTTATTGTACAGAATGGATACCATTCATTAGGATTATTCATATCAATAAAGCTGCTTTGACCTCCTTATTGACTTATTTATGTTTAAAAGAATCTTTCTTTGAAAATAGAGTGGGCTTTAGAAATAGGGCATGGGGATGGTGGATTTTTCTGAGTGTGGAATAGCTGAAGCAGCATTTTCTGATTAATAAAAACTATTCATACATTTTGGTTTAATACGGTGAGCAGTGCCAAGAAAGTTAGATGAAGAATAAATCCCAGATATTTCAATGTGAACAATTTTAATATTTTTGTCATGTATTCACAATCAGACAGCAGTAGTTATTGCAAATCACAGGAAATACAATAACCACACTATTGGCTGGCTGCCCAAAAGACAGTATTTGCCTGTATGCTGATATTTCAAAATCGAGATCTTTTTCCTACCTGATGGAGAGCAGAGATTTGACGTGAAGTATTCTTCACCGCCTGCAGGTGTTCAGTGTCTGAAATAAATGTAGCAGTTGCCTTTTGTGGCTCAGCTTCCCTGGTTGAAAAGTTCTTCTCTTTGCTAAAGCACTTAAGTATTGACAAACAATTTCAGTCAATGAGGAGGGAATTGAAAGAAGCCTACCCAAGAGCTCTTGTAATGGTACCTGGTGGATAGGGCACCCTCCTGTGAAGTGGGTCACAGTGGTCCACACTCCTCTCTGATGTTGGTCAGGGCATTTGAACTGGGGCCTCCCACATGACAAGTAAATAGTCAACTGATCAATAAGGTATTAGAGGGGAACCACTCACTCACTGTGCTTAATGGTTTGTGTTCTTCCTATTAAAAATGCATAAACTGTCTATTTTAGGGTTTCTTTTTAATCTCAAGGACATTCCTGCTGTACCCCTTTCCCTCCACACACACCAAAAATTGCTTTGACAGCTCTAAACAAAGGAGGTGGTCTACTAAATAAGAAAGTAGTTACAAAATGTATGGATCAGATTCCAGCTGTGTGGGAGCAATGTCAGGAAGATGGGTGTTTTAAGCAATTCTACCATGGCATCACAACCGTACTCTTAGCGCTCTGTGGTTCTGGCAGGCTATGTACCACAGATTATTTTATGTATCTGCTGTAGTCAGACATACTTCTCTGACCACAGATGAACCAGGTTAACAAGTTCCTGCTCCTTGAAGCTTGTTATGAGCTTCCCAGCAAGATGTTATTGCCCCCTCAGGTATGCTGGGATAACTGCGTATGAAGGATCCCTTTATTTAGCTCCATTAAAAGCCAAGGCTGTGAACTTTATGCTCTTCAGTGGTGCAGATTGTTTTTTAAACCTTTTTTTTAAACCTTACGTATTTGTACTAAAGTCTTTTAGGGAGGAGCTATAGGTACAGTTTGATGTTGGCAGGTTTGAAGGGTGGTGGTTTTGGCAGATGTGCAGACACAGAGGGGTGGTAGCTACCTACACCTCACTGAGCTGAAGTCAGAACAGCATGTCTACTCATGGCATTAATGTAATGTTAATAAGTTGAAGAAAGGAAGGAAAGCTCAAATAAACCTAAAGTCTTTGTTGTAACAGCCTTTTAGGTGTCATACATGCAAATCTCCCCTAATGCATTTCTTTAGCCTACAGAAGTAAGACAAAGAAGTGAAATATAATAAACCGTCTTTCTGGGAAATTAAAATAGGCACTTAAATGAGAGCACTTTGTAGACTTGTACTGTCCAGTCAGGATGCTATCTTAGTTTTTCTCAGATCACAAGCTCTGCTTTCCAAGAGAAAATGGAAAGAGAGGAGAACTATTTTTTTCAGCAGGTCTGGCCTGAGCCTTGGCTGTGAGGGGCAGAGCATTCTGTCCCATGCCAAGAGATACACTTAAGCATACATGGAGAGTTATGGGTAAAGGCAGTCTGTTTGTGATGGTAAGTCCCATTGTGTGTTTACATGACTGTATGCTTGTTGGCCCAAGAATAGAGATGAGCACCAGGAAGAATTAATTTGTGCAGCCCTAACAACTGGTTCGTTGACAGGAGTAGGTGGTATGAGGTGAATTACTTGTCACCTGTAAAAAGCCATGCAACTAATGTATGAGCTGGTGTTTATGAAATAATCAATACCACAGATAAATACAAAGGAGAGGAGTGGCGAGGCTGGGTTTCATCTTTCTTCTTCTCCCAGACGGGAGGCTTTGGCTGTGCAGCATCAGAACAAGATACTGCCTTGAATGTTGCTTCACGTGAGAATAAGAATCAGCACAAAGTAATGCACTAGGGAAGGTTTTTCCCCCTGATCTGGCAGCAGATCAGCTTCGGGGAACATGAACATTAGACAAGATGTTTGTCTTAGGCAAACAAGCTCTGCATGGGTTTGCTTTTTGCTTTGTTAGTGCCATGGATGTATTAAGGAGTACTGTTAATCAACCTTATTTCAAAATCATACTGAGTTGTATTGGTAGTGAGTGGCAAGGCAGCAAAAGAGATAGAGGGACATGTTTCTTCCCATTGACTGTAGCAGACCTTGATTCCCTTAGATGCTAGGAGATTTTGCCTTAGCCCTTAGCTTCAAAACCCTAAAAGTGAATAAGAAGTTATAGGTATGTGAGGAAAGGAGATGACTACATTACATATTCATGTGGTTTGTACTTTGGTTTGTTTTTAAAAAAATACCTGCTGCTTCAAAGCATTGGCATTTGGTCAGAGCTGTTGAGAGAAGAGGTAGATAATTGATGCTTTGCTGCTTTGTGGTCCTGATTGCTCTGGGAGGCCGTACATGTTCACTGCAGAAGTGGAAGCAGTGAGACACCAATGAGGAGGGAAGGGAGAGCTAAACTGGCTGTTTCCTCTTTCTGCTTCTTCCAAGTCATAATGGGTTATAATGTACCTCAATTTGTGCATTTTATCAAAATAGGCTTTTGCTTTGAACCTTAAAAAAAAAAAAGCTCTTTGTCAGACTTGTGTTCATGCTTGAATTTCTCCATGGGAATGGGAGAAGTATCAAATAGTGGTAGTGATGATTTACAAAAAATATATCAAAATGTATGTAATCTGTATGTATCTTTTTTTTTTTTTTTTTTTAAATAGATACAAGAATTCTCTTCTGGTTTCTGGACTGGTTCACAGCTTGCATGCTGGGATAAAACTGAAAGACCCTGGTCCTTATTTCCCAAACTCTCCATTTACCTGAGGGATGAAAACTCCAGTAGGTCGTTCCGGATCTCTATCCTACCACAGGTCTCAACTTTCTTTGTTTATTCAGTTATTTATTTTTATTACTAAAAGCACATGATTTTAAAAAGAGGAGCTATTTTTAGCAGTAATAGTTTCCTTCCGAGTGCAGTCCATGTAGTTGGGAATGATTATTTCGAATTGTCAGGGAAAAAAAGGCAACTTTTTCTTCCATTTTCACAAGCTTTAGACACATTAGATATCAATACAGAATATCTCTGCTCATTTTGGGAAGCAAATTGAGTTGGTTTTCATGGCGTTCTGAGTTGGAGCACTTCTGAATATGACAGTCTTGGCAATGAGCCTATGTAATCTCTTTACCAGTTTCTATAACTTGGTTGGTTTATCTTTCATTATTATTCCATCCCAGCTTTTATTTTTCCTCTCTGTCTTCCCCTCCAGTATAGGTTGCAATACAGGCTGTATCCTCTGTCAGTACTAATACAGTCTTTTACCTCAGGGGATGGTCAAAAGCTAAGGGAAGAATGAACCTATTAAGTACATTTTAACTTGAAATATAGTAAAGCCTTGTGATGAGCTTTTTCTGTATTGATCATGAGTCTTGGCTATCTGTCATCTTCCCTGAGGAGACAAAGGGTGAAATGTGACTTGAATTTATGAATCTAGAGCTTTGAAGCTGACGCTGATTGCTCTGAATCAATTCCATCCTGATAATTTTTAAAATAATAAAATTATTCTGTAGTTTGAGTTCATATTGCAAGTTCTTTCTCAGCTGTCCTTCCCTTATGGAAGTGGCTGTCATGAATTTGCTGTTGACCTTCACATAGCAACTGACTGTGTTCAAATTTAAGCTTAGAATTGGAGAGCTTTACCTCTTACCTGCATGTAAGCTTTGACCAGTTTTAAATCATGTACAGAAAACTGTTTGCCCCTATTAATTCTGTATTTCCAGTGGAGTTTGAGTGCTTGAATATAAAAATCAAAAGGTCTGAACTTCTAAGTACTTTGTGGTGTTGCTTCTTATACTCTGGCTTTTTTTTTTTTTTTTTATTAGCTTTATATTCAACCCATCCTTGGAATAGGAGAGAATTTACAGTGCTACCGATTCGGCATCTCCTCTTCCACTAATGCTCTAGTTATTGGTGCTACAGTCATGGAAGGCTTCTATGTAATATTTGACAGAGCCCAGAGGAGAGTGGGCTTTGCAGTGAGTCCATGTGCAGGTAAGAGAAATATTATTCAGGACTTAGTGAGTGAGGAAACATCTGCTCTCTCAGAGAAACACCTTTGCCACTTATCGGATGGGGAAAAGTGTGGTTACTCATGAAGTGTTATTTTCGAGCAATTCCAAGCTATTCGGATTTTAAGGAGAGGAGGAAAAAAAAAAAAAAAAGC
>JAVJGJ010000014.1:78295552-78311165 GCA_035590215.1 Microhierax caerulescens
CTGGAGAACTGGGCAGCAGAAACCTGAAGAGTTTCAGTGAACAGAAGTGCAAAGTTTTGTGCATCAAGCAGAAACCCACCATGTGTGGGTACGGTCTGGGAAGGAACTGGCTGAATAGCAGCCCTGCAGAAAAAGAACTGGGGATTATGGTGGGCTCGAAGTTGAATGCAAGCCAAGGGTGAATGTAAGTGAAACTATATTAACAAGGAGCAATATCCACTAGTTACATTCTGGAAGGTTCAAGTTCGACATGAGGGATTTCTTCTTCACCAGGAGGGTGGTACAGCACTGAAACAGGCTGCCCAGAGGGATCAGGGGGTCTCCATCCTCAGTGTTTTCAAGACCTGGCTGGATAAGGTGCAGCTGACCTGATCTATCGATGGTGAAGTCCTGCTCTGAGTAGGAGGCTGAACTAGGTGACTTCCAGGGGCTCCTTCGAAGCCACACTTTACAATTTTATGATAAATTTGATCTAACTTCAGGTTTGGTTCCTTTCAAAAACCCCAAGATGGTGAGTGAGTGAGAGTGAGTGAGTATGAGTTCTACACAAATGTTACAAAATAGCTTTTTTCCAGAGGTGCTATTTTTGTCCTGTAATCACCAATAATGAAGAAAACCTCATTTATTCAAGGTCAAGAACTTATTGCAGGTAGCTACCACCAGATGTTCTGAAAAAAATATGCCAAAATATCCTGTTTCAGCTAATGTGTAATATGCTAAGTGTGTGGGACAGTTCATATTAAGGGTTTGTTTGAAAAAAATAGGTAAATTCCTTTTTTATTTTCTCTCAATTTCTCTGGGGGTGGAAGAGGGTGAGGGAAAACTTTTCTTTTGGAGGGCAGAAAGCAGAGGCTGTGCTGCTATCAGGCATTCTCAAAATGTAATTTAAAATGTCGACCACTATGGCAACAGTTTTGTATTGCCTTTTTTAATAGCAGTAGTTATTGTACTCAAGCCAAATAATGAATAATTAGGGACTGTTTATTTTCAAAGTTATCTCCAAGGTGGAAAATTGTGCTGCCTTTCCCCCCCACACACACACACACACACTTCTAGAAATACTAAATTCCAAAGTAGTAATACTTATGCCTTGCATTCCACATTAGTATTAAATGTGGTCTGGTTTGGTTTTGCTGCAGGACTTCATAGAGACAGATTAAATGGTGTGAAGGGGTGAGATGTCCAGAAGAAACAATTGCATGGTAGACAAAGTGTGATACTGGGACTCTGAGCAAAACGGATTTCTGCCACAGACCTTGCAGGCAGTCTTTTATAAGTCTGTCCACTACTGTGCAGCGCCTTAACGGCAGCATCTTGACAAAGATATGCTGATGAAACAGGCTGCACGGGCCGGTTTATTGCCATCTGCTGAGTTGAGAGAGTATGTGTTTGGTATTCATCAGTGTTAGGGTGCTTGTGGGCGCAGTCTTAGGTTCCACCCAATCCACTCTACAGTGTATTTGCTGCTAAAGGAGTCTTGTCACACTTGCAGCTGGAGAAGAGGTTGGTTCAGTTGAGTGATCTTGCAGAAAATTCCTGGTTTGGGCATTTTGTTTGTTATGACAGGTTGGTTTTCCATCAGATCAGTGAGTTGCCGTGACTTTCCTTGCAGCCTACCAGTCACTAGCACCAGTACAAAAGAGGCAGCAAGGGACAGGAATGAGGATGAGCAGGACTGTCTCTTTCAACAGCAGCCCACAATTAAGTTGAATTAAGTCTGATGAGACTTAAACCTTAAAAGGTGTTGGGAGGCCAGGAACTGAATATTGACTAAAATCTCTCCCAGTAAATTGCAGATAAAGCAGCCCACCTATTCTGCATTTGTTTCTCCACAAAGAACCTTAAAGGCCACCTTCCTGCTTTTCCAAAATCCAGGCTCCCCTTTTCTTTCCAAAGGGTATTTTATGCAAATCTCTTCAAACATGCTTTCAGGAGTCATGTTAAGATACACGTAAGAGATACTGTTTTCAGTAGGTGGGATCAATCGCAATTTGGCAAAAGTGTGTCTGTGTAAAACAAGAAATTAAGCAGGAAGGTTAAAACTGAGTCCTGGTTAAACCACGACAATCTGACTAGAGAAGTGAATTATAACTCCTGTTATAATACACAAACAGTACTAACTGTAGGTTCCTAGTTGCCCCAAGCAAGCTGAAAAGTTTCCATCCTTCCCTGGCCCTGCACCTGCAGATAGGAAATGCTCTGAATACTTTGTTGCCCTAGGCAACTCACTTGCTCTGCCTTTACAATAAGTGTAGCCCTGTCCACGACTCAGGGGAACTTTGCCGCTTGCCACGGTTACTGTGACAACCATGGGCAGCATAACCCTTTTTAGCAAATACTGGTTTAACAAGTAGGGGTTTGTGATGGTAATGAAACAAGGTGCACAGTCCGTGATGTTACCAAGATGGATGGCTGTTTGAAAACAGAGCTGCCAGTGCACCCCTTCATGCTTCTTGCCTTAGCTTTGTCATCTCCATTTTTTGAGCTGCTTGGTTAGCTTCTCCCTCCCTGTGCAACAGCACTGCTCCTTCTTGTCCCAGCTTCTCACTCCTGACATTGACCTTCCTCTCCACTGTTCCCTTTTTCTGGACGGCTGTCACCCAGCTTTCCTGCCTCACTTCTTCCTTCTGAATTTTCACCCCCACTCACAAGAGTATCTGCACTGCCCTCCACCCTGCACCTTGTGTTTAGGACAGTCCTTTAAGGTGCCTGTGAAGCTAATGAACCTGCCTGCTGCTCCTTAAGACCCTGGAGCATAGCACACAGATGTAAGAATTGTTTGAGGTACTCTTCCTGTTGTTGGAAATGCCAGAAAAAAAAGCTACCCAGGCCCTGACCTGCTCCAGTGTAGGTGTTGTAGGATTTTTAAGCTTTGATAAATTGACATTTCTGAAAGGTTAGTCCAGAAAGAAAGGTTGATCCAGTGGCTTGGGCTTTAATTTGAGCTCCGTTAGACTTAACGGAATTAGACTAACGGAAAGAACAGGAATGCCTGTTCTTTCATTGACAGCCTTGTGTAAATGGTTGCCTTATGCTTCAGATTCCCAGTTTATAAATACAGGATACTAGCATTTTTATTGTAATGAGAAATACAATAAAACATGAGTATGCTGAGATGTATGATAATGAGGGAAAGGGATATATAGGCATGTAGACTAGATCTTTTGTTATTTGCTTTTAAATGATGTCTACAGACTTAACGTGTTTCTTTTTGCAATTTCTCAGAAGTTGATGGCTTTCCAGTATCTGAGATTGAAGGCCCTTTCACAACAGCAGATGTTGCAAGCAACTGTGTTTCTAGCGTTTCTTTCCACGAACCGGTGTTGTGGATTGCCTCCTATGCTCTTATGAGCCTGTGTGGAATTATCCTCCTTGTACTGACCATCCTGCTGCTTATTCCACCACGGTGTCAGCATCGCTACACTGACAATGACGTGGTCAATGACGAATCCTCCTTAGTGCGTCATCGATGGAAATGAGAAACTTGATTGTGAAACCTGGGACTTAAACAGAATGAAGAACAATACAAGGGGAAGAAGCCAATGCCTCAGTCCTTTCTACGTTCATTACAAATTGCTGTTGAAATCCCACCAAATATCCTGCATCATAACTTTTTAAGCTTTATTTTCTAACACTGATTCTGAACCAAAGCACTGTTAACCACCTCTTAAGTGCTATGGTACTGGATTTGCTACTGCAATGAGCCTTTATGTTCTCAATAGTACCTTCTTTAAAAAAAAAAAAAAAAAAAGGAGAAAAAAAAAAAGAGAAAAAAAACACATCATGATGTTCTTCCACTGTCTGAACAAAATTGTCCGTCCCCCTTTCACAAAGGAGCTGTCAGTATTTTCTAACTAATTGAGCCCTGACTGTAGAAAAAAAACCCACCTTGACAATCTTTCTTATTAATTGCATTAAATGAATACTGCTTTCTGTTTACATCAATTCATTTTGAAACTGTCCTTATGGTGTGGGGGAGGGAGACAGGTCAGACAAGCAGCAGAGAAAAGCAAGTGAGGTCAAGAAGACATTTTGATTTGTGTTGGTTTTGGGTTTTTTTCCTCAAGATCACTGCTGCCACTTGAGAGGGTCACCCTTCCTGAGTGTCATTACAAAATAGTTTGAGGAGGTGAAAACTGGGAAACTTGTTCAGCCTTAGTGTAAAACAAGACTACCTCTCTTAATTTACAAGGATGCTACCACTGGTAAGCATGTGGCTTAGAACTGGTCTTGAAGCACAAGACACTCCATACAACCGAATGCAACTCCTTGGCTTCGAAATAGTGGATTTTATAAATATTAGCACTTCATGACTTTCCACTTTGGTGCACCAAAAAAAGCCTTTCACTTTTCCCCCTGATGTGGGGTGTCCTGGGGGTTTGTTGTTTTTTTTTTGAGTTAAGGATGACTGATATTTAGAAAAGACTAGTCTGCATATGTATGGACAGATTATAAAGCTAAGGTCCAGGTTCTACTGTGGGGTTTTGGTGTTTCTATTGAGTGTGTAACAAAGGAAAAAAAGTAAGAAAGTCAACCTTTTTTTTTTTGTTGTTGTTGTTGTTGGATGAGCTCAGCAACCTGGAAGTTCAAGGAAAAGTATCTGTCTTTATGGATAGACTGTGAAGTGAAAGTCTTAATGCTGGTAATCTGGCTTGGGTTTCAACTTGAACAGCAGTTGGAAGTGTTTAGTTTAGCTTCAACGGTTTGTCAATCAAATGAAAAGTGTGTGTACCAACTGGCTGAAAACAAACATGTTGTAAGACTTGAAAACAATAGTGGAAGAGAGCAGAGAAGAATATATTTGACCAGACCTCCATTGTGCAAGCGAAGATCTTAATGCTGAGGTCAGAACATGGTATTTTCTTTGCAGATAGGACAATTTTTCTTGTATCTAGGCAGTGAGCACTGCAGCACCTCCATTGCTTCTCTACAACACTGGTATAGTGAGTTTGAAAGATAAACAATGCAAGGTTGAGGAGTCCAATGATAACTGTTAGTTATCTGGGTGGGTGTTTTGGTGGTTGTTTTTTTTAAAAAAAAAAAAAAAAAAGGAAAAATTCCTTTGCATTTTGATAGCAGAGCAGTTTGCATATTTGTGTGGGAAACAAGGAGGAAAAAAAAAAAAAAAAGGAAGCTTAGCTCTGAATCTCCCAGTTCCTTGCCTAGAAAATTTTCTGCCTGTAATCCTTTCCTACAGCTTTCAGATTCACACTGCCTCTGCATCTGACTCTGCATGGAATGAGCAAAGACTTCTTTTTTTCAGGAATGATGCTTTTACAGAGGTGCACATAATGTGTGTGAAAAGAAAGCACTGTTGGTTTGTGTTGGGTTTTTTTTTAACTAACTTGTCTATTTCACTTCATAACTGGAAGCGCCTGTGGTTTTCTTTCCTTTTTAATTCTTACCCTTTCAGATTGCCTGGCTGAATAGAGTAAAACAACTGATGATGTGATCAAACATCTGAAAATTATTTCTCTTGGAATTAGGAGTTGGAAATAGGAGGAAATAGTTTGCCTTCTTCATCCTCTGCCTCTTAGTTTTTTTAGAGGAGGAAAATGATGAATTATAAGAAATGTAAGAAACTATAGAGCTTAGGCATTTTCTCCATATTCTATTTTTCATATATCTCTTTCTTTATGTCTTAGAATTAGGATTTTTAGTACACATTATAACAAGAAGAAATTCCCTTGAGTTT
This sequence comes from Microhierax caerulescens, assembly GCA_035590215.1. NCBI lineage: Eukaryota > Metazoa > Chordata > Aves > Falconiformes > Falconidae > Microhierax > Microhierax caerulescens. The sequence continues at coordinate 78,301,248 of JAVJGJ010000014.1, forward strand.
TTCTTAAGGCAATAGACTTTGCTCTGAAGATAGTGATGTTTCCAGTTCCGTGATGTAGTTCTGTACCATTCTCCTGGGTTTGGTTTTACACATAACAAATAATTTCAAAGTTGTATTCCTTTTTCTACAATGTGGTAAAATAAATAATGCTTCTGTCACCTGTTTCAAACAGAAACACAATGTGAATATTCGGATTGATACAGTGGTAAACAATGAGCCCTTTTTCAATTCAGAAAGCAGTAACACTTGTATGCTTGTAAAATGATTTTTTAACTGCTTCCCTCTCCCCAGCCCCTCCTATCTCCGTACCACAAAGAGTATTAGGAAGGAATTTACTGGGAAAGGTTCCTAGTATGCTTTCTAAAGACAAGCAAGATTTCTTCTGAGTCATTTAACAAAATCTTTTTAGTATGCTAGATTTCATATAAAAGCCTTTCAGTTTTACCTTATCACTTTGAATGTCATTGGTCAAGACATTTTAATAGAAAGACTTGAATTATAGGAGCAATAATCAAGTATCACAAATGAAATAGTAATATATTCTTGAGTTTTCATGGCATCCCTTGCCACTAAAATTTGGCTTATAGTAAAAATGCTGTTAACGACATCTGCTAGCAGCACAAACTTCATCGTAGCTTGTAAATTGATACTTAGACTGGCAGATATTCAGGTGAGTATTGCTTTGTTGCTTTGGCAACAAGAAGAGCAATAGAAACCCCTGAGGATTCATTTTTAGCCTACAGCACATTAAGAAAAATAATGTTCTTGAGCATTTTTCTATGAAGGATGAAATACCATGACAGACTGCAGTGTTACCAAGTGTGTCTTACTGGTGATCTCTTTCCCTGATTTCTTTTTAAGGGAGAGTGCTGTGAGGTATTTTATGCTCCTCTTAACTAACTTCAGTGATAAGATTAAAAAAAAAAATAAAAGGGGGGGGGGAGCGAACAACCAGAGTGTTGAGTAAAGATGGTGCTGGTAAATATTCTCTATTTATTATGGAAGACAGGATGCTCCAAATCACAGCACTCTAAATCATTCTTTGTACATGTATCAATATTTCTTGCAGTGTTCTCCTAATGTGAATGTAATATCATGTACTATGAAAATGTCAGAAAGCCGTGTTCTATTGGATGCAGCCTTTTAGATAATTGATGCTATCAATGCAATCATTAGGGATTTGAAGATGTGTCATTTGAGTTCAAGTAGTTAAACCTGAGTTCAGGCATAGGAATATGTTAGTTCTATCCCACTGCCTTCCCAAGTTTTAGAAATATTATCATGGGCTTTTTGGCTTAATTTAAATGCTAAAGAAAATAGATAAAGAATTTTAATAAGCCTTTTTTTCAGGTTCTGTAAAAGAAGTTAGGTAGAGGGTATTGTTCTGTTTTTAAGGTGAAAGAGTTTGTATTTAGGATTTGTATGTTGGATCAACCTGAATGCAATATATCAAGGCAGTGTACCATTCCAGTTCTCAGCTCTGAGGTGGTGCAGGTTGACCAGTGGTAATCACAGAGCTATTGGTTTTGATATCTCTTTTTCACATCAGTTGCTTAATAACAGTTAACTCTTTATCAGCTAAAGCTGACCTTTAGGTATTCCACCCAGTTACTTGCTATGTGTTAGCTGGCTATGTTTCATTGAAGGATGAGCCATTTGTATACTAACCTTTTCCTTTTAAATATGAAAAAGCTTATGAGACTTGCTTGACACAGCACATTTTCAGAGAGAGTGGTCCTTAAATTTTCTGATAATCCAGAATGATTGTGCTGCTGAAAGCTTCTTTGATTTCTGTAGAGGTTTCCAACAACTGGATTGGTTGGTTGTCATATCCTGATCTCAGATGTGAGCCTCATATATATAAGCAGCAATATGAGTTACATAATGAAGGGCACTGGTACAATGACCTATGGAGGTAAAAGTAAAGGAAATTATGGAAAGAGAAGTAAGCTACCCTTAATTTCGCTTCATTAAAAACTGTAAGAGCATAAAGGATTGATCCTTTTAAGAAAGGTCTGTAAAATTTATCAAGACATTAGTTCCTGTCAGACTTGACTCTTTGATTGATAAATTGTTCATTTCTGGCTGCTGAAGTTCTTGCTGCTGTTCAGAGAAGCGAAGACAGATTGGTAATGGGGTGCAAGTAATCTTCTGAGCCAGTCAGATTTTCTGGCTTCTGGGGCCTAATTAGATGTTAGGCCAGGCTTGTGAGTAATCCAGAGTCCTGGTAACAGCTCCTCAGGAACGTTACCTGAAATATAATCATTGGCTTTAGCTGAACCCATGGATAAGATGGGTCTGTACTGCAGCACTAACTGACAGAGGGGCTACAGTGAGCTGAAGCTGGCTGATGATGTGAAATGTGGAGATGCTAAATAATGGAGTCTTCTACCAGGCTTCCAGATCAAGGCTGAGGGAGGGTTCTTGGTAGAGGAAAATGGGAGAGCAACTGCAATTGCTGACAAGCTGCTGTAAGTGTAACATCAGTCAGTCACTGGCTTCTTGGGTAAGGGTTCACTTGTCTGAATATTTTTGAAAGCTAGTGTACTTTAAGGTGCCTGTTGCAGTTACTGGGAATTACCCACACACAGGTGAATAAGGGGCACAATCATCTTCAAGTAGAATTACTGGCCTCTCCATATTGCAAAGAGCATAGTAATATGTCTACCCTGAGCAATAGTATATTTGTAAGCAACAAAACAGGTTATTTTAAAACGTGTTGACATTGGTGACTCTACAGTAGTCCTGAAGAGTTCTCCTTTTCATTGTAGCTAGGCTTTAGCTGGATCTTTGTGGTCAGGTAACATTTTAAATACTGCAAGTTTTAGATTAGGCAATGAAGACACATGCAGAATAGCCAAAAAGTAAACCACAGAAGGTAATTTTCAGCATTTAAAAGAAAGTAGCCCTCAGTAAGTGTTCTTGCCTTTTGATTGATGATAATCACTTGCAGTCAATGTATTCGAGTATAGCTGCTGTCCTACTAATTCACTGGCTTAAGATGTTTTTTTCTCATTGTCTTCTGGCCCCCTCATTGCCTCCCCCCAAAAAAAAGTTCCTAAAAGCTGAAGACCCCTGTACCCAAAATTCAGCCTTCTAACAAAAGATATATTCTTCTTGGTGACCATTCACAAACCTGTTCTAAAGTAGTTTGTAAGGCTTTAGAAATTGTCTAGGTTGAAAATACTTGTGTTATTATTAGGAGGAGAATTAGAGCCAAAACTTCATCTATACCGGTGGTCCCCAAATTTGTGTGCAAAGAACTCCTTTGTGCATTTGACTACGTTTCCTAGACCTATTTTTTTCTTCACACTTGGAAATACTTAACTGCTTGGTCTTCCGCACTGGTCCTGTACATTCTCCTTTCTCTGTCCTTATGAAATACAGGGGTGGAGAGGAGGACCACAAGGAGCTGTGAAACTTAGTGCCATTCCCAAGGCAGATGATATCCCCCTCCTTGAAGGCCTTGCTGTTTTTTGTCCTACCGCCAACTGTAGTGGACCCTTACTGTCTGTTGGCTCTTCTGGGTGAGCGAGATACTTTTGCTTTTAACAGCTGAGCAATGCAGCCTGCTCTGATTTTACAGTGATACATACTTAGGCAAAATAGCTGAATAAACTATATTGTTTGCAACCATCCTCTCATCACATCCCTCTTTGAGGAAGGAAATTTTCATAGGGCCGTGTCAAACCTGTGAAGGGTATGTTTATTTTCTGTGATGTTAGAGAGGAATTAAATAGATGAATGTTTAAATGGCCATATTTGCAACATAGTTGTCCTTTGGAAAATTCTGGGGGGAAAAAATGAACTCAAAGTCATGTTGAAGTGGTACTGAAAAGACAACTGGTAGTTTCTTGATAGCACCAAGGCATGGATTACTGCAATATATCCTGGGAAAAATTGCTTTGCTAGCCAATACTCTGTGTGTGTGTAAGCTATACAAGACTGACTGTTTAAATAAGATTTGTTTGAAACAAGCTGTTCACATTTTTTATTGAAACTTTTATATGGAGATGCAGAAATCTTTTAACACTACATCAACTGTTACTTGATAGTTATTTAGGAAGTGTGGAAAGGATTTCACCTTTAAGGAAGTAAGTCCATCTTGTAGAGGCATTTCTTCACCTGATTTTTATGGGTTTTTTAATAGAAAATGTTTTTAACATTGACTGAGAGGAAAATGGGATCAAAACTTCGAAAAAAAGGGGTGTAGTCTTTTTAATTCAGTCTTCAGGTGATGTTAGGAATCTATCCCACTTAACTGTCAAGCCTCATTACAAAGTATCAATTCTTGGAAAATTCAGTACTTTCAGGTCTTGCCATTTTCAGATAAACACAATGTAAAAAATCAAATTTTGTGCTGCTTAAAATAAATGATTAATTCTTTCAACTTATTCTGTGTGTCTTTAAATCCTGTTAAGATGAACTTCAAAGCTGATAAATTACATCCGTCAAAATTCTTCCTAGCACTTTGTGACTTTCAATTCTAACTTCTGGCTTTAGCTCTGGAAAGAAAGCAGAACAGCTTTAGTTCTCATCTGAATCTTGCAGGGAGGGGAGGAGGCAGGCAAGTTGAGCTCCAAGGTGCTTTTGCCCAAATAACTGGGATGTTCTTGCTTCAACTTTCTGTCATGACGTTCATTTCAGTATTGGACAGAAACTGGGCACAGAAAACATTAACTTAAGAAGATGAAGCTTGTGATCATCTGGAATAGATTCAAGTAATACATTGGACTGTTGCTGTCTACTGCCCTAAACTATGAATCTAGAAGGCATACAGATTGAATGTCACTGTTGCTAAGACAGCTAGCCACCCTGAGAGTGTTGGTTTCTTACCTTGGGAAAGGCCGGACCAGGGCGGTTCGTGTGCTCTCTGTTTTGTACCCCGGGAGGTGGCGCACATGGTTTGTTTTTCAAATAGGAGAGTTGAATTCTATTAAAAGTACTTCAATTTTTCTTTTTTTTTTCTAATATTCTATCTAAAAAGGCCCTTAGTTTGGGGTGTCCTGATCATGTAGTAATAGCCCTCTTCCCTCCCCCTAAAAGCCTCTTTTGAAAATCCTGTTATTTTTAAGCCCTGGGCTTTTATCTTCTAAGGTAGTATGGTATATTATGCATGTTGATACACTTAGGGGATTGGTCAAGCAACACAGATGAGCACCAACTGTTTAACATGCTGGGTTTATGTCACGCTTTGGAAAGCTGGCTGCTTTTGCTTATTACTGTCCTAATACTCAGTGAAGCCTACCTATTATTACACAGCTCTGCTCGCAGGAGTACTGTACAAGTTTTCAATTTTTTTTCTTGTGCTTAGACTTCTCTTATGCTTGGAAATTGCCATCATCTTCAGAGCACCCTTTGTGCTTCAGGCTTACTGAATCCAAAACTGCCTTGTTCATTAGCACTCCTCTTGCTTATCTTTCCCCATAAAGGCTGGCCTGTCTAGACAAAACACCTTTCAAATTTGTGTATGAAGCATGAAACTAAGAATTTATTGCAAGAATACAGCTTTTTTCGGTGACAAAAGGGCAGTGTAGACAAATATGTGAAGATTTACAATATAAGTGATCAATGTAATTTTTCAGGACAACATGTAATTCTGAAGGCCACTTAAACTGTAAAACATTAACTATTCCTCCATTTCTGCATCAAAACAAACTCTTTTTAGAAAAAGTAAATGGTTTGAGGTTTGTTTTGTTTTATTTTGATTTAGTTTTTTTCCTTCTGGAGGCTTACAAATAACTGCCTATACCTTGACTCATCATTTGTTTTTCTAGGAAATTCAATAGCATTTCTTAAGAAATACAGGTTATTGTAAAGACTACAAGAATCTACCTACGTTGCCAGTGTATACACAAATATTAGTATGTTGGATTTTCATAGCTGTTAGTTACATAAAACTACTTTTTAAATAAACAAGGATTGTGATTCTTCAAATTCCTTCTTTTCAGGCACTCAGCATTGTTCTGAAGTACTCTGCATAATACTTTTCCTTTAGTTGAGGTTTCTTTACTTGTAAGCTTAACATTAACTTCAGCTTCCCTGTTCTTACTGTATGAGATTTTTTTAATTGTTGTACATCCTGAACATTCTCTAGTCTGGTGTTTTAGACTGATCTTTAACTGCTGATGTATTTTTACAGTCTTCTGCTTTGCACATATATTCCCTTTCATTGACTAACTTATAGACACCTTTTTCCTACATTGTCCTGAAATACCAGCCCACTGTGACTGCGCATGTCTGTTGCCATCCTGGCCTGCAGGTAAGGTGATAACTTTTTTCTCTCTTCCCCCTCTCTAAAAGACAGGTCTTAAACAAATCCAGGTCTCGCACTTGTGTGCGGATTTGGCTTCAAAAGTGGATTTACTGTGGTCTTTTGCTCTTCTAGAACTCCAGCATCACTTTCAGATGACCTGAGCCCATCACTGTGGCATCCAGTCTGGGTCCCTGTTGTAAATCCTGGTGTTGGCAGAATGGATCAGGGAAGAGCTTCAGGACCACAAGATGTCATCAAGCTACAAGTGCTTTGAGATTGCTGATAGCAGGGACTTTACCAATCCAGCTTCCTCTGGTAAATCTCTACTTGATTGAGTGGGCTTGCAGAATTTTTTACATCTAGGTTGGCTGTAGACCATGTGGGATTGCATAGGGTCTGTGCTGATAGGGACCTGAAGGCCTAATGACTGTACTGACAGCAGCATTTCAAGAAAGCAGATAACAGAGATCCAGTAGGATTGTGCAAAGCCATATCAAAGTATCCAGCATTTAAAAGAAGGATTTTACTCTCCCTCTTATTTTGCCTTTTTCTCTACCTTTGCCTTCCTCTTCAGAAAACTTGGCTGCAATGTATTAAAGATGACTAGATTTGGCCCCATAATGTACTAAGCTATTGCTGCTAATACTGAGGAAACCTTGCTGGTCAACACCTTCTATCTGGATGAAGTGCAATTGAATATATTTTCCTTGTGTATCTCTGGATTAACAAAGCATAAGAAAAACACACGTATATGCCCTACCTTCATGTTGTTTAACAGGCCAGCAACATCCTGGCAGCCAGACTCTCTAGCTTTACAGGTTTTCTAGGTTATCAACTGAAAGTAATCATTGCTTGCTTTTTTCCTTTTGTTCTATGATCTATTTTTGCACATCTGGGTGGGAGATGTTAAGATTTTAATATATCCACAAAAGAAGTATCTAAAAGCTGTTATCTTGTTCTGAGTATTTGCTCCTGGGTTTCATAAAGGTGTTCAAGGTATACCAGAAAAAAAAAAAGTCATTGTATTAAAATATGCATTTAAATCCCTATTTCTCTGCATTACTCTTCATGCTGCCACAATTCAGGATGCTGAGGTTCTACCTGAATTGTGGGCACAGACACACAGTAAAGTATGGCGAAGTTATGTCAGGTTAAAGAACTGGTCTTCCATATTGCCATCCCCATTGGCCATGTTATGTTCTTATCTGTTCCAGGTCTTAGTTAAATTAGTTAACTTAAACATCAGTTGCATATTTTATGTAGGTGGCTACTGGTTTTTCTAGTAGCCCTTGAAGTCCTCATGACCTCTACAAGCAAAGGTTTGGTACAATATTCTTTCTCTGCCTTACAAATTCTGTCTCCATTTTAGATCATTAAATTCTTTTAACTGAACCTAGCAGGATTAAAAACACATTGTTGGCTATTTGTAGACGAGCAGAAAACATGTAAACTAAATAGCTGCGAGGACTGGGACAACACTTTTGTTGATTTGTTAGCCTAGTAGGGTGGATGCAGAAAATACCTCTGGAGGTACAGTGGCTCAAAGGGCAAAGCAGAAACTTGCTCTGTTGTAATTTACAGTGTTAGCAAACAGCCATAAACTTTCTGTAAGGACTGTGGCTTTTGTGATAAGACATGACTAACACATAAGTACTCTATATGTATATTCACCTGTTCCATTTAGTAGTGTGTGCAAGTAATTTGTTTCCTGAGTAATTTCCTGTACTGCTTATCTAAGCTTTCAAATTACAGAAGGAATGGTTACAGCATAAGAACAGAAATGATACTTCAGAAGTGTTCTGCATCCTACAACTTTGATTAATTACTCAAGAAAGAACCGTTACACTTTTCTTTTAGCAGACACAAAACTGAGATACCTGAAGTAAAACATTTTAAGGTTCCCTAATCCTTTGGTATTTAAAATCACTCGATCCCTGGGCTTTGGCAGGCAAGCAAACCAGTTAGTTGCCTGCTTTTGTACCAAATGTCTGGTTGTGTGTAGTTCAGTGTAGTTTAGGTGGTAATGAAGTAACCTGCTACATTTTTCTTGTGGATAAAAGCAGGTAAATTGGCAGTTATCCAATAGACACCGATTGCTAATGATTGGGTTTTTTTCACAGTAAGGTGGTAAGGTGGTGACAAGGCTCCTAGGGGCTTAAGATTTTTATCCATGCAGTCTGTGACCCACCAATGCTCGCACAATAAATTTATTTCAAAATTAAATTATCAGACTTCTAGTTACTTTTCCTTGCTTTAATAAAAGTAGCAGAATTTTTCATTTGGCTACCATAAACTGTAGCATTTGGGGTTGAAAGACCACCATTTTCACTTTAAAGGCCAGAAATGCACTCCTCAATAGTTTCAATCATTTATTAGCAGAGACATCATTTTCTGGTGTGCCGTCTTGCAGCATAACAGTTCCTGCAGAAATAACTGCATATTTGGAAAAGCAACCCAGACCTGTGTTGTTGTCCTTAACTTCTTTTGACTACTCATAACTCCTTTTCCTTTTTGTCCTATGCTTTTCATTTCTTAAATTTATTTGTCCCATGCTACCGCTTTAATTATTCATACACCTAGGTTTTATTGGATGTTGCTTTTCATTTGCAAGCTCCAGTACGTTTGAAAATAACCAGCAGCAATTACTCCCTCAGGTTTTACCTGCAATTTATAGGGTATTATAATATTCCACTCGCAGATGAGGACAAGAAATGCCACTTCTCCAGGGACTAGAAACATTTATAACTTTCATGAGTGTCCAGGGAGGAAGGCAAAAGCCCCTGTCTGGCTGTGGTCCTGTGTGTATCCTTCTGCAGGATTTTCTTCATCTGTTTGCTGAACTAAACATAGTTTCTATGCATCATTAGAGGCTGAGGGAAAGAAGCAGCTTAAGGGAAACTAAATCAGAGAGTTTTAAGGGCAAATACTAATTCTCAGTGTAATTTGAGCAATTTTCAAAATGAAATCGCTAGCATTGTTTCTCGAGTGTTGCTGGACTTGGAGGTCTTCAGCTCAGTTTCCTGAATGTGCCTGAGTGGCTTGGCTACTTCAGTCCTTAAAGGCTGCCTTTGCTGTGAGCTGTAACTCCCTTGGCTCAGGGTCAGGGCTGACTGGTGCTGGCAGAGCTCAGTGCCCATGCAGGCCTGCAAACACCTATCAACCAAAGCATGTTGGGAACCGGAAGTTTTAAAACCAGCAAAGCAAGCCCATGATGTGGGGCTCCTGATGGCAATGCCTTTAACTCATGTTGTCAGCCACAGGCTAGAAAACATGCCCTGCCAGCCCCATGCTGGTTTCACGTGTAGTTTCACACTTCCTATGTCAGGCCTGGGAGGCTGGGGAGCAGGGGAGAAGCAGGGGTGCTGCCCCTTATCCTGAGTGTGAGCAGTACCGGGTTTTTTGGTGGGGCAAGAGGAAACAAGGACCGACCAAGCTACCCCACCAGGAAGGACACATGCAGGCGAGGGTACACGACACCTTGCTCGCAGGACTGGCAGCAGCCATGGCAAAAAAAAAGGTGACCCAAGGGCTCAGCCCAGTGGGCTGGTGCCCATGGTAGGCCTTGTGTCATCCCAGTGCTGTGACAGTGGTTCAGTGGGTGCGCCTATAGAAGAGCATTTGTTGCCTCAGTTTGTCACCTTTTACTTTGCGCTGCTGTGACA
>JAVJGJ010000014.1:78319775-78336748 GCA_035590215.1 Microhierax caerulescens
ATCAGGAACTGCTGGATCTTCTCACTAGAAATGAGTTGATGCACTCTAAATGGAGAAGACCCTCTCACAAAGCAGGGATTCAAGCAGGGTCTTGGATAACAAAATTCAATTAACTCAGTTGGCGTGGATTTAGAAATTTGAAAAGTATTTCCAAATATACATGTCTTGTTTAGACAAAGATAGCCATCTAAACAGCAGTATAATTAATGATGAATATTGACAAAAATGTTTTAGAATTACTGATTGTTTGCATGCCTAATTTCTGATACAGTAATGAGTGTTGTGTTTCTGTCCACTGAGATCCAAGTGGTATGAAAGCTTGCACATCTGAGACATTGCTCAGAATAGTGCTAAGCTCATTCATATAGTCTTAGGCTTAACCAATTTTCCTATTTGTGGTTGTGACATAGTATAGTATATATAAAAACACAGAAGCACACAGCACACCGAATTCCTTCTCTAAAATAAAAAGGAATAAAAATGTTTTAGTCACAATCTGATGATTCAGAGACTATGTGAAACAAAATATTCTCCCCAAATCTTAATGTTATTCCATATTCCTTCCAATTTAAAACTTAAACAAAACTCAGAAACCCAGTAATACACAAAATTAGAGATGCCTAGCTTTAGCTGAAAATGCTGTATATGCTGATTTAATTTAATAATTTTTGCTGATATTTACACAACTTTTTTTAATTACAGATAAAACAGGAAAAGTTACATCAGCAGAGTTTTTTGACATGTGGGAAGGAGGTAGGGAAAAGAGTGCTTTTGTTAGTGTTTCAGTGTTAAGAAAAGTCTTACATCATTATCCTGCTCTTTCAAATGACTATGATTGTATTATTGACAGGGATCAGCTAGAAACAAACAGCTGTTGTCTTCATAAAATGTGGCCTGGCCAGATCTGATGACAAATTTTGCCTGAAAAGCTGAATTTCTTCTGTTGGTTGAGATAGTTAATTGTCTTTTTTTTTAATTGTCTTGCCTTTTCTTAAATTGTCAAATTGCCATTCTGTAATAATCTTACACCCCCCCACCGCCACCCCACCCCCCACCCTATTATTTGAGTCTTGTAGGAATAGCACTTAGCTAAGTACCACATTCAGATACTTCACTCAGCAAAATTCCTTTTCCTGACATTTTTTTCTATCTTGGTTGCAAAATCATCACAGAAGATACGCTAGTCTGTCTCTTAACATCCTTCCAGGTAGCCAGAAAGATGATCTACTTTTAGAATAGCTTTTAAGACGTTTTCCAAACTTCAAATGGTAACAGTTTCCTTACCTATTAGTAAGGAGAAACAATACTATGAGGCACTGGAAGCTGAGTCTCTGGCAACTTAAGAATGCTTCTGACCTTACATGCATGAATAGAAATCACATTGAGACTAATCATGGGGCTACAACATTATATACAGTATATAGACTGTAATGTCTACAGGGTGCCTGTTACATTTTTTTGTATGGAAAACAAGTGTCTTGTGTATGTTTAGCAATTGCAAAACCAATAAATAGCGTAGTGCTGCAAACATGCTGCCATTTAATGAAAGTGGGCGGACAATGGGGTGTGAAACTCAGCTCTGCAGTTATGGTAGTAGGAAGCTTGCAGAATAGCAATGACTTCTCCTGGCCTATTCTATGCTTTGCTTGCATGTATAATGTTATGTGAGGTAAACATAAGAAGTCATCTATATACTTACCCTGGACGTAAACGCCTTTTGTAGACGTTCAGAAGTATCTTTTTTACTACTGAGAAATGCAGATCTATCCATGCTCTCTTAGCCTTCAGTGAGAGCCAGCAGCTTTCTGCCCCTTTCAGGATTAGGTCCTCTGCCTATAAACAGAAAAATCGCCTAATTAGGTGTCTCTTTGAATAGACTAGGCCAAAAAGTTAAAATAAGCTGAAAGTATGTGGAATGTAATATGTGTGTAATGAATAATCAGTTGTGTAATTCATTCAACAGACCACTCAGGAGAGATGATGACTTTCATTAAAAATGCACCAGAAGGGTCCCTCCTTTTGATGGTAACTCATGATGATGGAAGCACCCGGTAAGCAAGTTATTAATGAGAAGCTGAGGAGCAGAGCAATGAATAGCTTGAAAATAACTGTTGCGTAGTCGTGTAAAGGAATGGTAAATTTCACTCTGTAGTCAGGGTTGTCCTGTCCTTTCCTGTCTAAAATGTTTTGATTACATGTCCATTCAGTGCTTGCCCATTTCATGTATGTTGATGCTTCCTAAGATGACTAGATAGTGCTATATTTGTTTAAAAGCACCAGTTGCCCTCTTAAAGGGCACTGTTGTTACCTTATATTAGGAAGGTGTCCACACCTCCAATTATAATGTATCCAGTGTTTATTCCTTCTTACATCTTAACCTGATTCTTCAAGTACTTTCAAATCTTAAGTTTTTTTGAGCTGAATTCATGATATGGTAATTATACAGGGAAAGAATCATTTGGTTGATAAACATTTGATGCCCTTGCCCTTATTTAAGAAGGTTGAAGCATCAAATAGTATTTGAGATACATTTTTCTTCCTGCTATGCAGTTATAAACAGGTTGTTTATATCTGGGACGTAGAGAGGAGGAAGAAAAATAATTTTGCTCTGGAGTTTAATGACATGCTACTGCAACAGCTCTCAGAATTTTTTAAACTTCTCATTTTTGCTTCTGCTGACTTACTAATGTAAAGCATGAATCAGCTGTGTTCTTTTTCAGCATTTTTCATGTCCTGAATTTTTGACATTTTTTTTCACTACCTTTTCCTAGGTTGAAAAATGATGCCAAAAAATTAGTAGAAGAGCTGGGAAGTAAAGAAATATGGAATATGAAGTTCAGGTCAAGCTGGGCTTTTATAGCTGCCAAAGGCTTCAAGCTGCCAGATAATATCCAAAAAGAAAAGGTCAGCTTCATTTTACTTTCACTTTATATTTGTCTGTATATCAGGTATAACCTTCAGGTGCAGATTTTGTGTATTATCTGTAACAACTGTAGGCTGTTCACTAAGCCTCAGTTGCGCAAAGCAAGTTCTCTAATGTGTCGTCATTCTTTGCTTTGGATCTGGGCCATGTACAGTAACAACTTCTACCCACCAGCACTAAATCATCTGTAGACAAGTTTCAGAAGTGACCAGCCATTCTAGAGAGTCTCAGTTTTGAAATGTCCAACCTGACATGCTATACAGAGACTTACATTTTCTTCTGGAAGGACAAATTCCAGGGACTTCCTGAAAATAAAAGTCTGGTTTTATATGAAAATTGGGCTGTCTCAGGTTGGCCTTGCAAATACAGCAATGCTTGCATCACAAACCTTTTCTGAAAAACTTGCCCTCAGGCTTCAAGAGGACTAAAGATACCATTTTCGTATCAGATTTCTGTTTGCCTCTGTGACCTTGCTGTATTCACTTGCTATAAGCCCAGTTGTGCTCCTTTATATGACAGAGGCAGAAATGAGAAAACCCAATACGGAGGTCAGTTCCCTTGATGATACTGACTCCCTCCAAAGGCATGTGAAACTTCCATAGGTTTTTTGCAATCTTCTTTGCATTACAGAGCTTCTGCAAGAAAAAAGTATTCAATTTAGTGTATATTATGAAAGCCATCTGGGAAATAAATAAAGCACTCAGTGTAAGAGAGAAACTGGTGGAATCTTTACCCATTATGTTGAGCAAGATGTGCAATGTGCTACTTAGCTTCCCAGTCTTACCTACTTCTGTTGTATGAGGTTTTACAAACTAGTTTGTAAATGGAGAGCCAAATACAGATTTTAAAAATTACTTTTTTTTTCTTTTAACAGATAAACCACTCTGACAAGAAGAGGAACAGATACGGTGGCTGGCCAGCTGAAATCCAAATAGAAGGCTGTATCCCACGAAGCCTGATCTGAACAAATGCATACCTCGTTAATTAAAGATGATTCTATATTTTTAGATCTTTGACTCTAGAACCCAATAAGAACCTGAACACTTCCTGTAAAATAGGTCATATGCACAGTTTTTAACCTTTCTTTCCTCTCTGAGGTTTTACTGTAATTTGAAAACAAATAGGTATTTTCATGGCAAGTGGAGATAAAATACTCTGGTTTGGAATTACAGTGTTCAGGAAGTTAGTCATAAAGTACAAGGAATTTTGAAAGTGAGTATATGTTGTCATTAGTAATTATAGGGTTTGGGGTTGGTTTGTTTTTAGTATGTGTTTTCTTTTGTTCCCTTTAAAGACTAATATGTAAATACAACTTAGTCTAAATTGTAATATAAAATCACTAGCAAGAAGGCAAATTATTTTGATGTTAGTTTATTGGTAACGTCACTTCTTTTCAGAGAAAGTATGGAAATAGCAGTTGCATTTGTTGAGATGGTTTTAGTGATGTTGACAACATGGAATAACAATGTCAACATGTAAAGATCAAGTTACTTGAATTATTGTACCAGATTTAAGCTGCAAATCTACATGTTTGTTTCAATTATTTTTTCTTCCTGGAATTTTAACTTTAAAAATGTAGTGACTTCATGCAAGCGTAAGTGTTATCCATACTAACTGTAGAATCAAACACATGATTGTAAGGGAACTGTAGAAGTCATTTATTCGATTTTCCTTTTTCTGAAGCACATCAAGTATGTCTGGCCGTTTCTTAACTGGTGTTTGTCCCCCTGTTGTTCAGAAGCCTCCCATATGGCAGATTCCCCAGCTTGTTTCCTGTAGCATTTCACTGTTAAGTTACTCCTCAGACATGCTAAATGAACATAAAAGGACCAAGCCAATTACACAGAAAATAATTGACCACAATTCTTTTTGCACCAGTCTGTTATGCATCTGAAAACTTGTCCTTATCAATGCTGTCATCCCTTCACTAAACCTATCTGGTATATTTTAATCTTTCTTTACATTTTTCTCAACAGTGAAACATTCATTTAGCAGCAAGTTTCTTAACATGCTGCGCTTCAGATGGGCCACAGGACTCTATGCAGCTACTTACAAGTGTCCGGCGCTCTAGTCTTTGGCCAGGAGAAAATCAGAAGTGGTGACCTGAAAGGGTGTCTGCCAAGAGCCAGATTCAGTCTGCTCTTGCTCTCTTGTGTTGCCTGGTTGAAGTCTTAAGTGGTGCTTCAAATCCCTACTTGTTGCAGCTGCCACTACCTACTTAAAGTCACTGCTGTGTTCCCAGAAGCTTTTTGGTATTGCACCCCCTACCAGTCCCCGAAGCTACATTTCCTGCAACTAGTTTGTGAACTGCCCCATAGCCCAGGTACACTGCCAAAGAAAGCGTGGTTGGTTTGACTCAATTTGACTTTGGCAGACTCACAACAGTAGAAGGTGCATACCCATAATCTGAATCAAAGACCAAACCACCCAAGAATTTTTCACAGCAGAAGTTCCTGCAAAATGTTCTTTTAACTCCCTTGTGTTACCACTTTTTCAGAGATGCAGTGGAGTCATCTAGACAGGAGTGTTAATAATCAGCAGTGCTGAATAGCTATCATTTCTTTGCTCATGCCAGAGTGTTTAAATATGGTAGGCAGAGGAGCCTCAAGGACTTTGATAACTCTCTGATCTCAAAAAATGACAGAAAAGTGGTCATTGAGCAGAAAAGGTGCCACTTTTTTAATTACTTTTCAGATTAGAAGCAGTCTTACAGAGAGTTGGTTTGAAAGTGGGATTTTGACTTTGCACATACAATTTGAACGCTTTTATATGAACTGCCTTCTAAGGAGGCCTGAAAAGCTTTTTCATAGAACTGTAATTCTGAAAAATTAATCTGGGGAAATGTTGAATAGATATTGATTTCAAAATAGTCAAAAGATTGTGAAGTTAAACATTTAATTTTACCTGGGGACAAGGCCATAGGGTGTAGGATCCCTGATGCAGATCTTCATCGCCTTCTCTGTCCTGTAGTCTAGATCACAGACAAAGTCCAGCGGTGGAGGTCAGTGCTGTTGATGCCAACCACCAGCATGGGTAGCGAGTGACTTGCTGTGCTCTCCCGGACAGGGTAGGAACTGTGGTCTTCACCGTGCCTTGTGAAATACTGGGTGGTTAGCCAGCACGTGATCACCACCACGACAAACCTGCAGAGCAATTAAATCTTGTTCTAACCCTAGAGGACAAAGCCAATGGGAAAACGTGAGCTGTAGGCAGTAGCGTCACTCAGGGCTTGGGTTTGTGCATTTAAAAGCAAAATGGCGCAGCAGGTGGCAGCAGTGGCTTTCCAGAGCTGCATCTGTTTGTAGAGGCACGGAACGTCGCTGCGGTTACCTGTCCTGGACAGACCCTGGAGGGCCCAGACGTGAGCGGAGGTCACTGCCTTTCGCTTGCGCCTGGGAGGGAAGCCAGCAGCTTTGCTTCGCGTGTGCCAGACTTTCCTTTCCTGCGCTTTGCCAGTGGCAGGCTCCCGTTCCAAGTATCTCCAACCAGCACCAGCTGGTGGGCATTCCTCACAAGGAGGTCCCTGGTATCCCCTGACCATTTAGGCAGATATTTTAGATAGAAGCAATTAGAAAAAGTAGCTATCATTCACATTTTTCCCTCCAGTGTGAACATGACAGCCAATCCCATAAAGAACAAAGTACCCGGGCAAAGGCCCTTTTTTATCTCTTCATTTAAGAGAATGGGAAACATTTCAGGGTCTTGACATGTCTTAAAAACCCTTGGATCCCTGGCAGTCCGATTTGATGGCAGCAGAAGGAAATATTGATCAAATAATAGGTAGCATTTTCAGTTTCTCAGTGGTAACTGCTTCTTTAGGTTCTTTGGGCAACGTGACTTATCTCAAAGTGGGAAGTTTCCACTGTATTTAAAAGAAAAATACAAGAAAGGAAAAGTTCTTCAGTGAAAGATGCCCTGTCGCAGGCAGGCTGTGCTTAAAGCAAAACTCCCGCTGACTGCAATCCACTCGGAAGAGCAAAGAGAAGCTAATGCTTTTACTTATACATAATGCCTGGTGGGAAGTAATATATGAGTGTCATATCTCTGATCTCTTCTTAGCTGCAAGAGAAATGCTGAATGATCACTAGAATTCAGGGGATTAAGATGGGTGTTTTTAATAATATTTGAGCAACAGCAATTCCTCATTTCCTGGGACTCTGAAGTTTTGATTTCACTTCTCTGCTGTTTTTTTTTTTTGTGTTGGCTTTTTTCTTTCCAGGGGAGATTTTCAGGAGCATAGGAAATACAGATTATCCCTGCAAATACAAACTTTACACTAGCAGCTCTAACATGACTTTTTTCCTCTTCCAAAGCTGAGAGAGCATAGAGATAGATGCTTTAGCCTGTCCCAGTCTCCACTGCAGGACTCATTAAAAATAAAAAATAAAATAAAAAATGAATACATATGTTTCAGTCAAAAGTAACACACATTTCAACCTTGTGCTTCTATAAATCTTATGTGGTTATGCTTTATAAAGCTGCTTTTTCTATCTCCTGGGCATTCCCTACTAGAGTTCTAAGGAATGAGACCGAACTTCTGTCTTCTACCCCAGGGCCAGGAGGTCTATGACAACCTGAACTTGGAAAAGAAGAATGAGGTCTTGAAGTAAGACTTTCCAAAGGGTTATTAGTACTTAAAGTCACATCAGACTGTAAATTCCAGTTTTGATAGCATTGTGCTACCTGATCAGATTTTATTGCCTGCAAGGACTGAAGATGGAAGAATTAGACCTTGATTATCTCTGTTTTTTCCAGCCGGAACAGAAAACACCGGGTTCTGATTTTTCTTCTGATAACTTACAGGATAGAACTGGAGGCCAGTAGCAAATCTGTTTTCTGTGAGACTTGTGTCCATCACAGTGATCCACGTCTCTGGATGTTTAGTTAATTGCTGAAGTCTCTACTTACGACATTGACACTCTCCAGCTAAGCAGGCATTCCTTGTGGCAGATGAACAGGAGCTCAGCAGTCCTAAATCAGCAGTCTTTTCACTGCTGGTTGTTGAAAATCCCAACTGTAACAAAAATGGAAGAGAAACACCACTCTTCCTCCATCCTCACCTCCCCCACATTCATGAGGGAGATTTCTGTGCAATGTGAGGTATTCCTGCCTGCTGCAGACACAAAGCAGCTAAAATGGATTTGGTCCTTCCACAAGAAACCTTCAGCCCTAAGGGTAAGTCCCTTCTGCAGTCAGTTATTGCCTGCTCTGCTGGGCCTCTGTAATTTCCTTGAGAAGGAAATCTAGAAACAGAATCGATAATTCTCAAGTAAAAGGAAAGGCACGTATAAGATAAAATTCACAAATTAATTTCCACTTAGAAACTTTTCAAGCCATTGGGTGGAGATATAAAAGCATAGTTAACAAAGATAAACTACTGCTATCCATTTAGTTTCAGCTCTAAGCTAGCTCCCGCCAACTCAACAATGGTCAGTTTAAACAAAAAACCCCAAACCAAAAAACTGGACCTGCAGACCAGGAGCTGGACAGAACAGGTTTTAGGGGGAGCAAAGGGTGCAAGGAAATGGTATCAAATCACACTGTATATAGTAAATTCAGATGTAACCTGGAGCTGCAGACCAACGAAGAGAAAGGTGTAAATATGTGTTAGCAAACATGTATGCATGACCCTAAGTGGAAGGAAGAAGAGAAGAAAATGAACAAGAAAGAAAAGAGGAATTAAAAACCATCGGCACGAGTGTCATATTCCTTCCTATGAAGGACTCCAGGTCCTCCAGTGACAACTCACTGTAACATTCCACTACCAACACCACTAGCATGAAACCATTGACCTAAGAACCCAGAGAAACAGTGGAGGAGTGAGCTAAGAATGGTGCATTACAATTTTTGTTGTATTATTGTTATTATGTGACTTTTTTTGTATATAAGCACACTACCTGTGTTACTGTTCTTTGTTCCTCTGTAATTATTAGATCATGTAGTAATGATCCTTGAGTCAGTCTGCTAAGATTTCTGTTATACTGACAATTGATGTCTTTATACACACATACTTACAGATAGATAGATAGATAGATAGATAGATAGATAGATAGATAGATAGATATGGTGTGCTTCCTTTTTGCCCATAAACAAGGGTGGCACGTGAGTGCTCCAGCTCCTGTTTGCAGTGCACTTTCTCCCTGGTGACCCAGCAGGAGTAGAAATTTGTGCCTTTTCTACTGCCAGCTAAGAGATGCAAGAGACAACTTCCTCATTGCGTCTCCCTTTCCCCTTCCTGACTGATGCATCCCTTCCCCTGCTCTTCGAGTGAACCAAGCCTCTTGCCTACAACAGAATCTTGCCTGTTCTCCAGGTAAGCTCTAGGAGCAGAACACGAGGATGTACAAAATAGCCCTACAGATATTTGCCTTCCTTCAAAGCTGGAGCCAGATAAACTGATTTTTTACAGACTTGGAAGCACTCTTATTTTATACAGGGTGTCTCTGTCTGTATAAAGTTATTACTGTCAGGATTACGGGTATATATGCATGCCCTGAGTATGCATCTTCTCCATGTTCAGATGGAGATGTGACCCTCTCATTTGTTTAGAGATATGACTTGGCAAGTGCCATTGAGAGGCTGTTTGGGAATCCCTTCACTCCTCACCCCCCTCACAACCGTCTCCTTTCCTGGAGAAGATACTGACAACAAGGCCATGAGAGTAATTTTGGCAGCCCAGAGACCATCCTTTACCGTTTCTATCTATAGCAGTCTAGCTTCCTTCTTGCTCTTCTTCTTAATACATAATATGGAGGGATGGCCCGTAACCCTCTGACAAAATTATTTTGTTCTGCAAGGATAGCCAGCAACAGCAGGGGATTTCCATCATTTTCCAAGGTGTGACTCATTTAAGAACAGCAAATGGCATTACAGGGTTTCACGTACAACTAAACTTCACTGATCTACCCCATATCTGCATGGAAGAATGAGCTAATTGCCATAGGGTTTTTTGAAGCAGCAATGCGGAAGCAAAGTTGAGGAAAATGAACTCCACTGAGGAGGAGACAGAGAAGTGGTAGGAGGAAGAGAGAGCAGACTGCTGCTGGAATGGGCAGGCCTTGTGGTGGACTTGGCAGTGCTACGTTAATGGTTGGACTCAATGACCTTGAAGGTCTTTTCCAACCTAAACGATTCTATGATTCTGTGATTCTGTGTTTGCCCAGAGCGCAGCTTTGGTGTGAACTGCTGCTCTCTGTCAGGGGAGCCAGGCTCCCTGCTCACTCTGTCACACACATGCATGGGAATTTGGGGTGCTCTCAGTGACCAAAGGCTTTCACCTGATGATGGCAGCATCCCTGAGGTACTATAAGCAAGAAAGCAATCTCCCCTGCTCGCTCTTTCCACAGTAAAGGAGGGAAAGAGGATGAGGAAAGTTTGAGAGGTTAAATGGAGCCTAGAAAGAAAAAGCAAAGAACGAGCCCTAAAATAAGAGCCTCCTGGAACTACAAAACCCAAGCCTGTGTTCAGAAGAAAATCCTTTCACACAGTCCTAATCAAAGCCTCCTTGTTCCCAGAATAACAGTCCTGTCTACAGAATTAAGTTGTTTCCCTCCACTCAGAGATGACGGCACACAGCGGTCTTTCTCCATGCTAACCTCACAGTCCTCATTTTGCTGGCTCTCCACTGTTCTCTGGTGAACAAATTGCAGCTCTGCAGGGACTACCCCCATGCACAGAAAATCTCTTCAAAGAGCAGACACTTTAAATTTTATAAATAAACCAGCTTCCCAGCCAGAGCCCTTTTTGGCTCTCTCTGGGTTCAGCATCTTGCAGCTGATCTCCCACAGCTGATCTCCCGGTACCTGGCATCTGGGAGGTGGGAGAGCTGATTTTGATGGCTATTCATGCTTGGCTAAATACATTTTCCACTAGGCAGCCATTAATTCCTGGTCTAGGTACAGGAGACCCAATACTCAGTGTATCTACAGGGGTATTTATTCAGATGAGCTAGGGAAAAAAAATCAGAACAGAAAATAACCTCTCACTCACTTTGCTGCTGTAGCTGATGTGTTCAAAGCAAAACAAAAGCAACCCCCTTCCACAGAAAGAATGAAAAACAAATGTTCACCTCCTCTTTGAAGGCCACTGCTGTGTGGCTCCTCATGGGTCCGTCTTTTGTAACCAAAGACACCACTTCTAATTTCTCCAGAATTGCCTAGTATTAAAGATGAAGGAATCTAACATCTATTGTGGAAAGTGCTTTCTCCTGACACAGAGGATTTTCTGTTCAGGCTTTTAATCCCCTTTGCTTAAAATGCACAGTGCTCTTTAGCCATCATATATATGTGTGTGCAAGTACATTGCAGTTAGACCTGTTTCATGAACTGGTAGCTCAGTTTGACATCAGGACTAGGGGGCAAGGCTACCCACAGGCTGGCACAACTGAGACCCCACTCGGGGCTTCGCCTGCCCCTGGGATGGCAGCTGCCCCAGCTCCCCCCCAGCTGGCTCAGGCCCTGCGGGGCTCCCACAGCACAGACCAACAGGGGCAGCTCTGTGGGGCAAACTACTCCCTGCCCAGGCCCCCATGGCCTCACTGTACACAGCTCCTGGGAGAGAAGGAGGGGGCTTTGGACAACTTTTTGTTTGCTCTCAGGAGCTGTACACCTGAGAGTGACTCAAGTGCATTAGGTGCACTCCTGGAGCACATCTGCTGGCTTGCTCTCATCCAAAAGCAAGGATGCGCTGAGTCTCCCCTGTCACACGAGGCAAAATGCTGCAGCTGGGGACAATCCCGAGATTTGCTTTAAAAGCAAAAAGTCAGTCATGGGGCTGAAGCAAAATGCACCCTTGGTCAAAACAGTGCTGCGTCTGCATGCCTCGGTACTGCAGGAGACTTGAGGTGGAAAGCTGATATTAACTGTAGCCTCTAGCAAAAGCAATACAGACAGGGCTTTTAGGACTGAGCTTTCACCCAACACCATCTCCAGTCCATGCAGCTGCTGGCAAAGCCAAGCTCTCCTCTGCTCTGAGGGCTCTCAAGCTGTTGATGAGTTAAGTGCAGGGCCAGGTCTTTTCCTCTCATTCACCACCCAAGGTAACTTTGCTTTCTGCTGCTCAAAAGAAAAATAATCTGCCATTGGTAAAAACAGGAGTTTAACTGCTGCTTTCAGTAGCTAGTCTCCCTGTGTGCAGGACTACCACCAGAGTACACAGCGCTGGCCGGCGAGGAGTTGTTTAGCAAACGGCTATTACAGCCCAATACAACGTTTGTAATTCTGTCCCAGTAGAGCATCACTTGCAGTGGCACTTGCTCTCAGAGACACTCCAATATGTCATATAGGAGATCAGGCTATTCAATGCACAGTGCAAAAAGTGATGGCTCAGATGTGTAGAAGCAGCAGGTGCCTCCAGCTGGGGCAGGGAAGGGTGAGGCTGCAGGGCTTTTTCTGAGGGCCACTTCTCCAGGCACTACGCGCGTTTGATCTAAGATGAGCGCTAATATACTGACCTTTGGGGCATGTTGAAAGGCTCACTGTTGCAGGGGAAGAAAGGACCTCATGCAGGGGTCATACCGCTGCTGAACGAGGCATTCCTCCAGAGTGGTTGTTGTTAGTTACTCTTTAAGGTAGCTTTCTATATCAAGTACGCAAGCTATACTGTTTTCTAGTCATCACAAGAGAGTTGCAAAGGCTCGGTTGGGCATGCATGCTGATTTCATCGGCTGAAAAGTCCTTTAGACTCAAAGCTTCTTCTGCACAAATAAACAAGTGATGATTTCGAGAGACGCATAAAAGTGTCTGGACCTCAAAATTTACCAGGACTCCACACATCCCTGGTCATGACTACAGTGCTTGCCTGAGGGTGCCTCTGCATGTACCCAGCAACTGCATTAGAGTGATCCTTTCTTCTTTACTGACAGTCCCACCTCTGATGGCTCATATGAACAAACTGTACGGGGCTTTTCATCCCTTTTCTCTAGGGTCCTGAGGCCCTGTTTGTTTCATTTCAGAGAAATGGGCCAGGAGCACAGGAAGTGCAGGTCCCGATGGGCTTCCCTATCACAAAACCCATGTCCACGTACAGCTCCAGCTGATGCTGTGGAGAACCCCCTCGAGAGGAGGGGCTGAGGGCTGGTGAGACTTTGATGCAGAATAACCCTGTTCTGGGAGACTGCACTTCCCCAAACACCAGGGGTACTTCAACAAAGAAGTGAAAGAAAATTTCCCTGCTGCTGCTCTCAGCAGTTCTAGGATCAACATGTAACATTCCCCCCAGATGGGAGCCCAGCCCAGCACCACACTGCACCGTGCTCCTCTCCTCCCCTGGCTAACAACCTCACAGACTAAAAAGGGAGGTTATATTTTGTTGTTCTCTTAACACTTTTTTAGCACTGTAGTAAAAATGAGGGCTCAAGGGTTTTCTGTGATATCATTTCCCACATTTTTTTCTTGCAGGGCACCTTGGCAGGGATGCAACACATCCCTTAGCTGTCAGGGCTGGCTGTAGCTCCATTAGGGATGCAGTAAACCTAAGGAAAGGGAGGCTTCCTCACCCAGCTCAGTAGAGCATAAGAGACTCGCTGTTTATGCGTATATCACTACAATAGTCATTTTCTAATGCTGCTGAAACAATGTGTAATATCCCAGGGATTACTCACAGAGGAAGTTGCATTTAGAAATTTATAAGGTAAGGTATTTTTTCACATATGTATAATTTAGCCACAAAACATCAGTGAGGCATATATACATCAGTCAGGGATCACATCATTCCTTATAAAAAACCTGTTTCTAAAGTACTTGAGCATTTGTAAGGCATAAGGGATGCAATTCAGACATGAAACTGGCCCAGCGGATTTCCTTAAGCAATTGTCCCTGTATTTATTCCCCCCAAGATCTGGTGAAGGCATTCTCCTTCTTTCCCAGCCCACTGCTTGGTGTCTGCACCTCTGTTTGTTTTGCTGGACTGAAGCTCAAACAGCTTGAGCTACAGATGTATTTCATAGCAAAGAGACAGCGTTGATGTAGTTCATAGCCTGGTCTGCTAGTATGCCATAGAAAGGGAAATTCAAACTGTAACTGCTCCACAATGGTCATTTGTGACCAAGGAATGATCTGGCATGGAAGGCAAGAAGGGGTTACCCCAGCTGGAAGGAGGGGTGCCAGAAACAGGACTGCTCCCTGTAAGGGGGTGAAGTTTCACTGGGTGATAAGAAATGCCGCAGCACTCCCCTGTAGCAGTGGTGCAGCGGGAGCGCTCAGGGGCCACCGCTGGGCAGCAGAGCTGGTGCTGGGGAATGGACCATGGGGCTGAGGTGTCCCACGCCGATGCTCACGTGATGGGTACAGGTGCAAGTGTAAGGAATCGGCCCGTGCCACGTCTTTGCACAGTCCTTGTAGAACCATTTATGGCAGTAGGACTTTGCTCAATACATTGTTCATTAAATCTTTTTGAATTTAATCACAAACGTGTTTGAATTGCCTCGAGGGTTACAATAAAAATTCCCCAGTGCTATTCTGCCAGATCCCCTGCTACCATTTAGTTTCCTGTTGACAGTGCTAATTTACATGAATTGAGGAGCTCATCTCAGTAATTTTTAATGTAACAAGATCAAAGGAACAGAAGCAGAGTGAGCACATGCAAAGCTAATTCCACCTAAACAGTTCATGGGCAATCATATATGCTACGTGCAGTATTTTAGGCTTGAGATTCACACACACTCACACCCCAAACTGTAACACTAAAGTGCTAAACAGCTGTGAGGAACAGACTATTTGCCTTCTCTGTAACAGATGATGCTTTTCTATTCCTTTCTCATTGTCAGAAGCTAAGAAAGTAGAAAAAAGGTTAGGGAAAAATGTTACCACTTGTAAATATCCAGATGTCAGGATGCATTCTCTCCCAGCAACAGTTTAGATGTCATCATTGTAACGATCATTAACAGGTTCCAACATCCTTTGAACAAATAGCCTTAATACTCCAGTTTACACAGTTTCAATTCTTAGCCACACTGCCTTATATTAATTGAGGAAATGGTTCCCGTCTTTGAAGGCATTTACATAACCCAAAATATGTTTCCCCATGCTTGATATGTTAATTTCATAAAATGTGAATGTACATCATTCTGTCACTGCTCATGTCAATCCGTGGGGAATGACCGTGTCCTACTCTAGGCTGACGCTGCTCAGAACAGGGATGCATTGAACAGTGAACCCCAAAACCATACCCTTCTCTCTCGACAGCACATCCCCATGCTGTCGCCCTTGCTGCGGATGTACAGCCAACTCACCTGCAACTACCAGAACTATGCTCTTGCAGCAGCAGAACTACAGGCAGCTACAGAGCTTTACAGGAGCTACTGGGCGGGCTTGTGTGATGAAAGTGCTCACTTTCCTACTCGCTCTTGTGTAACACTGAGACGATACTATCCCAGTCAACTTCTTTTTTTCATATAAAAATGCTATTACTACTTGTTCTACCCTGCTTCTGCATGGCTGGAGCTCAAGACAGCAGAAGAGACTTGATATAAGTACCCTCCCCTTGCCAGTTTATGATTAACTCCCTGAGTTGAGCAATTTTTAAGTAGTTTAAAGGTTTGGGTTTCCTTTTTGTTTTACACCACTTCAGATATTTTTTCTTCACTTTTTCCTCTTTCCCCTTAGTTTTGAAAAGCTTCCATATGTTGGTGTTATTTCATTTATTTTGGTAGGATGTTTTGGGGGGTATGTGTGTGTGGTGTGTTCTTTTTCCTAGTAGTAGTTTGTAGGATTTGTTTCTTTACTGCTGGCTTTGGGTTTGTTCTGGCTTGTTTGTGGGACCTTTATTTATTTATTTAGGCAGGGGCTGCTTTTGTAGGGATTTTTGGCTTGGTTTTTTAGCAGTGTTTTTCTGTTTTTCTTAACAGTTGTCTAAGGATGTTAATTTGTTTGGGTTTGGTTGGTTGGTTGGTTTTCAAGGTGCTGCTCCTGGGACAGAATAAACCCCTGCAGTGCCATGAGATGAGGACTGGCCAGCTGGGGAGCACCTCTGCTGGAAAGGACTTTAAGCTAAACGTGAGCCAGCGGCAGGTTCTGGCAGCAGTGGCTGCTGGCAGCACGCTGCACAGTGTGGGCAGGGGCAGGTGGGAGATGGAGGGGGGTGACTGTCCCCCTCCGCTTAGCACTTTTTAGACCTCACCTGGATACAGCGTCCTGTTTAGAGGCTCCAGTTTGGGAAAGACATGGACAGAATGTGAAGTCTGAGTGAGGGCAGGGCAGAAGCCGTGGCCCTGGGGCTTGCTGAGCCTGGGGAAGGGGTGGCTGTGGGGCTGGGCTTGTAGCAGCCCCCCAGCACCTATGGCTGAGAGGATGGCACTGGGCTCTTTGCAGAGATGCACGATGAGGGCATAATCCGAAATAGGGGGGATATATCCGGCTGGATATGAAGAATTAAAAAAATTACTCTAAGGCTATTCAACCATTTGAATTAATTTCGCAGTGAGGCTGTGGAATCTCCATCCCTGGGGGCTTCCAAGGCTCAATGGGATAAAGCCCTAGACAACACGGTCTGAGGAACTTTGAGCTGTAAGATTTGACTAGATGATATCTGGCAGTCCTTTCCACCTGATAAGGATTTTGCCTAATGGTTTATGTCACATAAGGATCCTGTCAACTGCTGCATTTATATTAGTTTTTTATATTCCTTTTTTAAAGTATAATCTGAATTTGCACAAACGCTTGTTCTTTCATCTTTTGCATTGTGTCTGCTTTTTCTGTTCATTAAAATTATTTCAAAACATACTCTACACTTCTGAGATTTGAATGAAATCTATTTTTAAACATCCTTTATTGTGTTGTCCTAATCTATAGAACTGTACTACTAGTGGAACATGCTGTTATAAATCATTACATAGAGAATGTGCTGGTTTGGGCTGGGGTAGAGTTAATTTTCTTGATAGTAGCTGGCATGGGGCTATGTTTGGGATTTGTGCTGAAAACAGCCTTGATAATACAGGGATGTTTTAGTTCCTGCTGAGCAGTGCTGACACAGAGCCAAGGGCTTTTCTGCTCCTCACCCCACCAGCGAGCAGGCTGGGGGGGCACAAGAAGGGACAGGGGAGGGGACACAGCTG
>JAVJGJ010000014.1:78338918-78353298 GCA_035590215.1 Microhierax caerulescens
CGGCGCAGGGAGCCGGGAGCAGCCGCCGCAGCCGGGGAGGAGTTACCGGGCGGGGAGCGGCGGGGAGGGGGCAGGTGCCGCCAGGTGGATGCGTCGCCTAGTCCCTTCCTCCCGCCGCCACCGCCGGGGAGGGGGAGGGGGGAGGGCACTGCCTGCCTCGCTCACCCCACGGCCGCCGGGGAGACGCCGCAGGTCGGGCCCGGGGGCGGGGACGGCGCCCACCAGCGCTCCGGGGGGTCGGCCGTGCCGTGCCGGCCGGGGGCACGGGTGACCCTTCCTGCCCGTTGGGTTCCGGCAGCCGCCCTCAACCAGACCGCACCGGACTGGGGCTCCCCCTTCTCCCCCTTCTCCCCCCCGCGGAGGTTTGCGGAGCAAACAAGCCGGGCGGGAGAGGCGGGAAGGGCCTGCAGGTCCCCGGTGCCGCCGGTGTAAGGGCCCCTGGGGCCAGGGGTGCGGCCACTCCTCCGGTGCTGGGGGGGGGGGGCGTGCTTTTTTTGAACTTACAAATCAGCCTGGGTTAGCCTGCGTTTCAGGGCGTTGTGTGCAAATAAAGAGCCAAAAGGCTTCCCTGAGCGGGGACGCCGGGTGCTGGTAGGAGTGCTCCTGGAACACCCAGCCCGTGGAAATCACTTCCTTTTTCTTTTGCTTTTTAGGGCCATTTAATAAAGGGGTACTCTGAAAAATTGCCGCAGTCTCAATTGTCATGTTACTTACAAGGTCACCACTGCTTTAGTTCCTTGCAAAACCCCTGGTTTCTGGTTACAGTTATCACAATTTTTCAAGTGACTTTGAAAGGGTAACTGTTGGCGGAGTGCCTTCCCACTGGAGCCCTATCGTTAAAACTTCTAGGCCAAAGCTCTGACTTGCAGTAACCCTCCGGTAAAGCAGATCTACAAATGAGTGAGGTTTATTGCTGCCAAAGCTGAGTTCCACTGCAAAAGAATCCACTTACATCCCGAAACCTCAGAGTACAACTGGAAAAAGTGCACAAGTGTTTGAAGAAATTCCACTCAATTTTAATAACGGCTCTGAATTAGCTACAATGTTGCTGTATACTACCCTTAACATCTCTCTGTGGAGACCACAGATAAAGCAAGATATACAAGTTTGGCATGAGAAGTGTTTCAGGTTTGTTTTCAAGTATTTTCAAGTGCATATCAAGGAATTACACCAAGTGCACCAAGAAGCCAAGACCATACCTTCAGTATTTTTCCAGCTCTATGTGTGTATTCAAAGAGAACTATATACCTTCAGACCCTTTAGTACAAAAAAATAAGGGGTATTGTCTGAAACATCTTTAGCTTAGGCTTCTCTGCTGGACCATACTGTAGGGCTCTTTCTACTCATGCGCTCCAAAAGGCATCAGCGAGATTCACTAATTTTCCAGTATGGATTCAGTTGCAGGAACTGCACTACAAATTTTTTTCTGAAGTAAAACATAAAATCATTCCAAATGACAACCGAAATGCACTGCATTGTCACCTTCTGTGGTTCTCTTGACATGCCTACCTGTGTGGCATGTCCTTGTGTTTAATCTCTACTAATGCTGTCAGTGGCCTTCAGAGCTTAGAGATATTTAAGTTTGAAGCAAAGTATCTAGTCATAAAGTTTCCTTGTCAAGTTTCCTTACCAAGGTGGAGGGAAATGGCCCTGCAAATTGTCACTAGGCATCATGACCACAAGGAGAGATCCCTGAAGACCTATTCTGCTCTATAGGTGAACCTGAATATTCATCTATTTTGAAAATCCATACCTTTTTTTTTTTTTTTCCTTGAAAGTCATTTGGAGGCAGTGTAATCCTATCTGATGATGTCTGGTTCATCTCTCAAGACAAAGAACACTTAGTTATTAGGATACCTAACAATTTATGTTTAAAAAAGTTGGGGTTTTTTCAGCTTAAGAATATCCTGGATCTTCCCTTAGATTTGTCAAAGTGTCTTGCACAATGGCTACAGATAAGGAAAAAGGGAGATGCAAAATGTACAGACTGGTTCCTCTGAAAGTCGGTGTTGTCTGTATGTAGCCATTTCTAAGGTATTACATGAGTTCAGGTGTTTTAAACAAAACTGGGCAGAAGGACACGGTAACAAATGCATTGTGGTGAGGAGAAGTCCACCAGAAAAGTTTTAACTCTTTACCAGGAGCCACGTTGCTTTGTGCACTATGAAACACCACCAAACCCGCTGTGGGGAGGATCCAGTGCAGCCCCGTTAGAACTAATGCCACTCTGCTTAGTCACGGACTTGAAGATCTGGGCAAAAGCCAGCAGCTCCTTGATTACCCCTGTTAACACCTTTTCTTCTCAGAGGGCTGAGCTGATCAGCGAAGGATGCATTCCCACCCTCTTTCCCTCGGTTCTCCCGCCCTTCCTTCAGGCTGGTATCTGGTTCACTAGTGGGTTGGCCTTTCAGATCTCAAAGGTGGTAAAAGCTGGCCCCTTTTTTTTTTTTTTTTTTTTTCTTTAAACTGGGTTAATATTCCCCAAGGTTAACTCAGCTTGCTAACAAAGGTCAAAGGACAGGAGAGCTGGAGCGGCAGGGGCGGGCAGGGGGACACTGCCTCCTCTTGGCAGCAGAAGCTGTCGGGTCTGTTGAGCTTCTCTTTTCTCGTCGAGGCCTGAGCTCGTGGCCCTGCAATCCCTGCCAAAATAGCTGTATGTATGTATTTAGTGTGTTTTAATTATGCAAGCTGGCTTTTGCAGAGCAGGATGCTGAGTATTCATTTTATCAGTGGATCCTTTAAAGGAGAGATGAGGGTAGGGTTCGGTTTTTCAAAGCAGCAGCGTGCTTTGGGAGAGGCAGGCAAGTCCTCTGCTGGAGAGGGACTTTCTCTTGCTGAGAAGCCCAGACAGAGTTCACTGCCCAGAGTTCCAGGTGTCTGAGAGCTTCAACATGACCCAGCCTAACAGTGCTCATCTCAGCACTTACTCCAAACACCTTTCTCTCGTTTAAAGATTAATAGTTAAATGTTCAGTGAACCACTTCCTCCTCCATATTTATGCGTGTGCAGGGCAGGGGAAGGATGTTTGCTATTTTTTTTTTTTTACAGGCATGCAAGCTAACGTTTCTGTAGACTGGTGCTAAGTATCTGAATTTCATCATGTGAAAAAACCTGATCTTTTCAAGTGTCTGGCATCACCTACCATGGCACATCCTAACACATGGTGTCTTTGGCTTCCTATAACCCCTTCCTTACTCTGTTCTTTAAGGTAGCTCTGCCCACCCATAAATCATAACTTGCTTTGTTTCTGTGGCACTGTTACCGCAGTTCATTTCCTACTCAGTTAATACCCAACGTGTCATTTGCTCTGTTGTCTTTCATACTTTTGAATTTTTGCCTGTGTTACTAGTGTCTGATAAAAAACCCAGGGGAGTGGGAGATAAGGTCTTTCTAAAGCCGAACTGCAAAGTACTTGCTCAAAGCATGTCAGGATGAGCTTGCCCTTGCCACTTCAGGATTACAGCAAAATTCTTTTACAACGCCAATAGAATTAGAAGTATCTCCAGGAAAATTCAGTGCTAAAGCCTACAGGTGAGTGTGGGTGTGTGTGTAACAAAACAAACATTCAGATGAGGAAGTGTCTCACCCAACTCAACACCTCCTTCACTTTCACAGCCCAGCTTTAAGCACCAGGTATCTCTCGTTATGCCCTACTGTGATGGAGTCCTCTATGCATTTTTTTCATAAGTACCACAAAAGAGAACTCTGTGGTTGGCACATTACATCAAACATTACAGCTACACACTCACCCATAAAACTACATCAAACCTGGGAACTTATTTAGTCATTTAATAACTAAGCTTAAACTAAATGTATGTTGACTTTGGAAGTGCATTTGCATCTGCTGGTATTACCAAGATTACACACACCTGAATTCACCTGCTGCAGGTATATTTGAAAATCAAAATAAACGGGCAGACATCTTAAAAAATTATGTATTTTATTTCTAACTGTTGAATGCCTGTGAAACAGGAGTAGCCCTTTGTTAGAGTATTAACTAATTATGCTGAAAAAACACAACTCCTTAAACCCATTACTGTGTTATCTGGGAACTAGGAAAGGGTTTCCTGCACCTGTGATCAGAAAGGTGTGTCCCTGTGAACATTCCTACTTCTTTCCCAGCCTTTCAGAAACTTTTTTAGAAGTTTCAAGTCCTACACAGATGGAAAAACAGAAAACTGCCCTGGCTCTTCTTGGTTCTCAATTATTTTTTTTCTTTTTCCTCCCAGTTTAGCTTTCTTTAGTATAGAGAAAAAGAAAGCCTCAGAGTTATGAAATTTTTTCCTCTCTCCCACAGGGAATAAACTGTCCGGAATAAGTGACCTTAACTTTCCTTTAGATGCGTGTTGTTTCAGGGGGTTTCTTGTCTGTTACTGTAAAAAAGAGAGAATAAAAATTCAACTACTGCTCTTTGTTGGATTTTTCTGGGTGTGCCTTATAAACACATCTGCATTTTCCTACACCAGAATAGAATTTCACCTGCTATCCACATTAAAACAATGATACTGTTGAGGCACAGAAATTGAATGACAACTTTAATTTATCGTATGATTTTTTGCTAATAATTGGGAGGGTTTTTTTCACTGGTCTGGTTGTTTAGCATTGTCTTGCACTTGTAACACAAAGCAGACATAAATCCAAACTACTCAGCCAGTTAAACCAGGTTTATAGTTACTCTTGTACCAGCAAACAGACCTGAACCAACTACAATGCATCACTGAATATGGGTTTCGATACAGACTGATCTCACTGATTTTATAAAAAGAAATTACACTATACATTTTTATTTAAATTTTAAAATACTTTATTGAATATGAATTTGCAAAAGGAAAATTACTCAATTATTTTGCAATTGGCTTTAAACAATTAGTGACAGAACTGTATTTCAGTAGAAATTAGAATTAAATATATTTAGTTTTGCTGATGCATACAGAAAAACACTAATTGGGAAAAGAAAAAGAAATACAAGCCATAATAATTTATTTTTTTTTCCAGTTAGAAACCAAAAGTGATGTTTTGGATCCAAATGTAATCTTGGACAAAATTATCACTGATCTAGTGGAGCCAGACCTTCTCAACTGATCATTTAATTATAATTTTGTTTTAAAGCATGAATGTTACTCATGACATCTTATATCAAGACATAACTGATTTTTAATAGGTCCAGGAAGACCACTGATTTTCATTGATTTGGTAATAATTCTATGCTACAAAAATTAAAAAAAAATAACAAGACCTTTTGAACAGCTGAATTTTCTGAATAGCTGCATGAGATAACCAGAGTTAAATCATACACAAAAAGAATTGCCTTTTGTTTGTCTGAAAAATAAGAAGTTAGGACTTTTTTTTTTTGGTTTCAATCTTAGTTCAGCTCCAGATTTGCTATATAACTTCAGTGAACTTGTTTTCATCCGCCTCTATTTCCTGCTCTGCAAAAGGGAATTAACGTTATGCATTATCAGGAGTATAAGTATTTTCACATTTAACCAAATATTTGTAAAAGTGCTTGGAGACTTGTTGATTAACTTTTTATAAAAAGGTAACAATAAAGTGTCCTCTTTATATTTACCTGCAGCTAGGTAAGCTTTTATAGTCTGTTCCTGCCTCAGGTATAAGTACTTGATTTTTATCAACAATTGGACATTGTTTTAATTCCATGATAAACTGTGCAGATGAAGTCAGAAAACTGTAAATCACCAATTGGTCGAAAAGAAAGCACTGATCCAGTTCAGTGAAAATGCAATTCAATATCACCTGTTCATATTCTTCAGCAAGCCAGCAAGTAACTAAGGGAAAAACATATTTAATTGCAATTACGAGAAAGTGCTCTTCGCATATGCAAATGCAAGATTTCAGTTTCTGTTACTGTACCTCTGAACAAATACTCCTAGTGATGGGACTTTTGCAGTTCCTTGATATTCAAGAAGTTGTGCTTTCCATGAAAGCAGCTAGATATGTTGTCCATAACTTTTTACGTGATAACTTTATGGTAGTAAAACAAGATTCTACAGTTTGACTCCAATAAGTTCAGTTATTTTTCTTGATTTTTTTTTAATTATTATTATTATTTTAACTGAAGTGGCTCAACGAAGCCCTATTTGCAATATGAATATATTTTTCAGTGGAGAAAAAAACTGATTTCTAAAATTATTTCTGAATCACAGTTACCACTATTCCACATCTCAGTGTGAAAATTATTAACCTGTAGTAGAACATCACACACTTGGCATTCTTCTGCTTGCTACATTTTCCTTGTTAATGATTAAAATACATTTACATTTCTTCATCTTACTTCATCATTCTTAATTTAGGTCTGACTTTCTTCATTTGTTTATTCTGATTCAGTGGCTACATCAATTCTTCAAGAAAGAACCATGTTTGCTTGCCTACTACCTGTGTAAAGAAGTCTTGTGTTTGAAGGCACTAATAAAACAAAGCCAAAATACTTCTTATCTTTACAGAAGGCATCACAAGGAAACAGATGCTTTCTGGTGAATAATGAGAACTGAGGCATTACTATTTTCATCTAAGAAGTGAAAGGCTGATGCTTTAATTCTACCTTTCCTTAATTGCCAACACTTCAGCATTAAGCAAGTAAATTTTTGAAGAGGAAATTTATTTACCAAGCTTTTTCTTACTAGTTCTGTAATTCATTTTGGATCAAATCCCAACCACACTGAAAGATGTCAAAGCTTCATATGAAGCTAAAAGAAGCTAGCTGGAAGTATTTGTTTTCTCTTGGGTTGATAGGGCATAGTTCATCAAACTCCATACAACCACCCAGTGAGTAATTTTCAGAAGGTAATTTGAACCCATTCTGAGAAAGTAGTACAAGCTGGCTTGTACAAGTTCCTGCTGGTGATGGACTTCCTCAATATTTCTGTAGTAAAAACAGCAACAGTCATCATAAAACAAATATCAGCTAAAGGCTGGCATCTTTACTGCTGTTCTGCTTAAAACTGCTTAATGTATAGGTACAATGAAAACCACTTAGACAACATTGCAGGCACACTGTGGAAAATGGCCATGGGAAATGATAATTTCTATAAATATCCAAAGCTCATAAGCCTGTGCTTTAGATTTTAACACTGTACCACTGTTACTAATTGGCCAAGTAAGGCTTATGGTTTCTTTACAAAATACTGATTATCTTGTTGTCTGTCTGCACAGGCTTTGAAGAAAAAATACAGAATAAATAGCAAAGATGGAAGTCAGGTAACAAAAGCAGATCAACTGATAGTTAATTTTATTAACATGTGACTGTACTTAGTTTTTTTTTTCATAGACTCATAGAACAGTTTGGTTGGAAAAGGAATTTCAACCCCCCTGCCATGGGCAGAGACACCCCCCACTACACCAGGTTGCTCAAAGCCCCCATCCAACCTGGCCTTGAAAACTTCCAGGGATTGGGCATCCACAGCTGCTCTGGGTAACCTGTTCCAGAGTCTCACCACCTTCACAGTAAAGAATTTCTTCCTAATATCTAATCTGAATCTACCCTCTTTCAGTGTAAAGCCATCACCCCTTGTTCTGTCACTATGTGCCCTCATAAAAAGTCCCTCTCCAGATTTCTGTAGGCCCCTTTAGGCACTTTGAAGGCTGCTGTAAGGTCTCCCCAGGCTGAACAACTCTAACTCTCCCAGCCTGTCTTCATAGGAGAGGTGTTCCAGCCTTCTGATCATCTTTGTGGCACTTCTCTGTACTCGCCCCAACAGGTCCTTCGTATGTTGGGGGCCCCAGAGTTGGACACAGCACTCCAGTTGGGGTCTCACAAGAGTGTAGTAGAAGCAAGGAATCACCTCCCTCAACCTGCTGATCACGCTTCTTTTGATGCAGCCCTGGATACAGTTGGCTTTCTGGGCTGCAGGTGCACATTGCGAGGTCATGTTGAACTTCTCAACCAGCACCCCCAAGTCTTTCTTCTCAGGGCTGCTCTCAATCCATTCTCCACCTAGCCTGTATCTGCACTTGGGATTGCCCCAACCCATGTGCAGAACTTTGGCCTTGGCCTTGTTGAACTTCATGAGGTTTGCACAGGCCCACCTCTCAAGCCTGTCAGATCCCTCTAGATGGCATCCCTTCCCTCCCGTGTGTTGACTTGCACCACACAGCTTGGTTTTGGCAACTTGTTGGCAAATTTGCTGAGGTCCACTCAATCCCACCGTCTATGTCACCAACAAAGATGTTAAACAGCACTGGTCCCAATACCAGCCCCTGAGGAACACCACTTGTCACTGGTCTCCACTTGGATATTGAGCCATTGACCTGTTTGAGTGTGAACATCCAGCCAGTTCCTTATCCACTGAGTGGCCCATCTGTCAAATCCATGTCTCTCCAATTTAGAGACAAGGATGTTGTGCGGGACAGTGTCAAATGCTTTCCACAAGTCCAGGTAAATGATGTCAGTTGCTCTTCCTTCATCTGTCAATGTTATAAGCCTGTTGTACAAGGCCATCAAATTTGTCAGGCATGATTTGCTCTTAGTGAAGCCACATTGGATGTCACCAATTGTCTCCTTATTTTCCATGTGCCTTAGCATAGTTTCGAGGAGGATCTGCTCCATGATCTTGCTGGGCACAGAGGTGATACTGAGCAGCCTGTAGTTCCCTGGGTCTTCCTTTTTAAAAACAGCCACTATGTTTCCCCTTTTCCAGTCAGTGGGAACCAGACTGACACAACTTCTCAAATATGATGGGTAATGGCTTAGCCACTGCATCCACCAGTTCCTCGGGACCCCAGATGCATCACATGCACTTGGGCACCTTCAGGTTCCTTAGACAGTCTCAAACCTCATTTTCTCCTACAGCAGGTGGTTCTTCATTCTCCCAGTCCTTGCCTTTGACTTCTACAAATTAGGTGGTGTGGCTGGAGCACTGGCGGGTGAAAACTGTGGCAAAAGTCATTGAGTACCTCAGCCATCTCCATATCCCAGGTAACCACACCCAGAGAGGGCCCACATATTCCCTAGTTTTCCTTTTATCACCTATAGAAGCTTTTCTTGTTGTCCTTGTCATCCTTGGCCAGATTTAATTCTGTCAGGGCTTTAGCTTTCTTAACCTGATACCTGACTGCTCAGAAAATTTCTCTGTATTTCTCTCAGGCTACCTGTCCTTGTTTCCACCCTCTGTAAAGATTCTTTTCCACCTCTAGCATCATCAGAGACACATGAATGATAGAACTGAATTAATGATATTAAAAAATCACAGGAGATAGATCATATTATTTTGGAAAGCCATACAAGCTGCAGGAACTGGTAAATATTTGAGGTACTTGGAAATCTAATTTTCCTGCCCTACTTTTTGGTTGGTTTTTTTTGTTTGTTTGGTTGGTTGGTTTTTTAAGTATTAAGTATCATTACAATAATTTACTAACCAAAATTCAGGTTGCTTTGGAGTTGTTTGCAGACAGCTATAGCTATTTAAAATTTTAATTGCTTCGCACCAATCCATATTTTCCTGTAATATTTTTGTATTGAAAATTTTAAAGGTAAGCAGTTGCTTTGCTTTATAGTAAATCCTTATGTTGTTTTACTAAACAAGATCTCAGACTGCATATACTTATTTTTCACAATGAAGATATGAAGGAAAAAGGCATGAAAAATCAGATTACTGGGTCCATTTCCCATGAAAAAAATCCTGTCTGGGACAATCTTCCATGTTCCCAGACTTTTTTCTACCATTTTGCTTATGTGACTGTTATGCTAGACTAAATTTTCCTTCCTTCCAATTTTTTCTACCATTCAAACAAGTATTTAGTGTTTTCCACCTTTTTATATTTGTAGGCAGATTCCACTTCTCACATGATTCTACCATATGCAAAGCATCCCCTCTCTACTAATGTTAATGTATTGCTCTGGCCTTCATAAAGCTTGTGTTGCTGTTGACTGCATAGCTGTCCGTGCAAAGATATAGGTACTGCAGTACGTAGGGACGCATGGAATACCACAAGAACAATTCCTTCAGGAGCAAAAAGACTGTGAGAGGAGATGCTCCTGTATCTGGACTGGATTAATATTGCCACTTTTTTTTTTTTTTTTCTGTTATGGTGCTACCTAATCCCATAGATAAGAAGTATTTGAACCAACTGGGTTATAATTGTTTTGGAGGAGTTGTATTTCCATTTCCTTGTTTAGTTTTTGAAGTCTACTTCAAGGCCGTCCTCCCTTATTCAGTTTTTGAGGGAGGGACATTTTAAATATGCAATGTTTTTTAACAAATTTTCACTTATTTTGCCCCTTTATTAACGGGCCTGGTTTTGTTTAATTTCTACTTGTGTCAATGTAAATGTTGCAACTGTTAATACAAATATACAGTAAGTGAAAACATTACCTTTTTTTTTTTGTCTCATCCTTTTGTTTTATTTTGTCTCCTTCTTTTACAGCATCTTCAAGACAAAACAATCCTCTGCCCTATTTCCTGATAAGCCTGATAAGGTCTTTCACACCTTTGAACACAGCACAGTGCTGCAAGATGCCTATTGTATGAAAACAAGGAGTTAACCTCTTCTTAAACTGGCTGTGTTGAAGCGGGAGAGAGTTATAACTTCAGATTGCAGCTCAGGAGTGAGGGAGTTCTTCAGAAATTATGCAAGAGCTTGGTGCTTTTGTGTCCCACTGCTCCCTGAGCTCTCCAAACCTGTTCCCAGGGAGACTGGCTTATCAAGAGAGTGCCAGCGCAGAAGCTGGGAGGGTCAACTGGTTGAACACGTGAACCTTCAGACCTTGCAAACTAATTCAAAGTGCTGTGGGTTGGATAGCACGATAACCTCTCAAAGAGCAGCAGGAACATCCAAGGTGGACGCCTCAGCACAGTGCATGTCATAGATGTTGGCAACACCTGGGTGGGCTAGATAACATATAGAGGGTTTTAATATATTTTTCCTATGGCTTATAAACACAAAATAATCCTCTTAAAATCATAAGGTTATTCTGCTCTTGTTCGTGTGTCTTGATGTCAGATTTGTTAGAAAACCTAGTCAATATGCAATCTTTTAACATTGAACTGCACTTAAAACAAGAACTGTGCCATTCCACCCAGAAAGTACGATTTTCCTGGTATCCTTGCAGAGATTAGAGTTGAGACTCATAAAGAAAGTTACCCTGCAAGTGTTGGGAACTGTTAGATGACCTTAAGGCAAACATTCTACAAAGTAGACAGGCTTTTAGCAGCCCATTACGTGCCCCTGAAAGGCAGCTATTGAGCTAGCCATTCAGGAGAGTGCCTGTACTTCAGCAAAACACCACTTGTTTGAGCCCTGTCTGAGAAGACTTGGAATTTTTGTCTTAGATATGCTAAAGGTGACAAACTAGCCTGTTAGTCATTTCATTCAGCACAAACTGATTGACTGTCAAATATTCAGTCAGTCACTTATGAAAAGACTTCAAGGAGGCCACAGGGTCCTCTGTATCCTGTGCACCCAGAATACCCTGATCGTGTGTATTTTGAATGCACCCCACCGGCACTAATCCAAAAATTGTAGCACTATGTGATGGTGCTACAAAAGCTACAAAAGAACACTAAGAGCAGGAAACAGTATAAAGACACACCTCTTGTCCCATGACAGAGGGACAATCCTGTCCTAGTAGTCTCACGGGCAATAGGGCTCTTTGCCTAGACTGTTACCTAGATGGGGCACCCAGGCTATCTGTCAGGCTCCAAATGGGGCAAGAAAAGCAGGTTTTGGCTGTGGTGAGTTTTCATGCATTTGCATGTGAACAGGGAATCTTAGTACCAGTGTTTCTGCATGGAGCTACTTCATCTTCAAAGAACTCCCAGAAGGACCAGCAATAATCCTTTAACAGCTTCTTCAGATGCTTCCTTCTGGAGGAAGAAAGTAGGCTAGCAACGATTATTTCAGTTGGTTAGCCTGCTTGTCTTGTGAAGGAGGGGCAATGCCAAGTCCCTGGAGGACATAAGCACTCATATCAGCCTTTACATCCAGGAAAGACTTGTGCTGCAAGCCCAAGAAGTTAGGAATGTTTATCTGTCCCTCTGCATAAGTAGGCTATCCTGATAAACCCAGGTGTAGGCTGTCCAGAGGTAAGCAAGTGGAAGACGTGACGCATACCAGTGGGCTGCTCCTTTTGGGGCAGAGTAGGCCCCATATAGACTATGCTCCTGAGATCTTTAGTGTAAGTTAGAATAGGGGTAGGTTAATAGTGCAAATACTTATTGACATGTAGTGTCTCTTGCTCTCAGACTGGTATGGAAGCACATGGTGATCCAGAAAGATGTGGTAATTCAGAAAGAAAAGCAACCTTGCAAAGCTCTGCAAAGGTAAGATCTATACCCCCAGACAGTCTCTCCCTCCCAGGAGCAACAGTTCTCTGTTTTCAGCTAGGGAATTTTCATATCCTGTTGTCTGGGGGGGCATGCAGTGTCCCAGTGCAGAAGGTGAGCAGCCCAGTGAAGCACCCATGAAGCTGGGTGTCCATCTTTGTAGATACTGTTGTGCTTATAGTTATACACAAAAAGCTAAAACTGGAAAGTGAAGGGCCGGCAGCCTGTCACCTGTTATGGGGTAACACCCATAATGATGGAATCATAGAATCATTTAGGTTGGAAAAGACCATTAAG
Source organism: Microhierax caerulescens (assembly GCA_035590215.1). Lineage (NCBI taxonomy): Eukaryota > Metazoa > Chordata > Aves > Falconiformes > Falconidae > Microhierax > Microhierax caerulescens. The sequence goes on from JAVJGJ010000014.1 coordinate 78,351,494, forward strand.
GATCACTGTTAACCCAGGACTGTCAAGTTCACCACTAAACCACATCCCTAAGCACCGCATCTACATGGTTTTTGAACACCTCTAGGGATGGTGATTCCACCACCTCCCTGGGCAGCCTGTTCCAGTGCTTGATGACCTTTTCAGTGAAAAAAATTTTCCTAATACCTAACCTGAACTTCTGCTGGTGTAACTTCAGGCCATTTCCTCTTCTCCTATCACTTGTTATCTGGGAGAACAGACCAACAACCTACTTTCAGGTAATTGTAGAGAGCAATAATACCCCTTCTGAGTCTCGTCCTCTCCAGGCTAAACAACCCCAGTTCCCTCAGCGGCTCCTCATGAGACTTGTGCTCCAGACACTTCATCTGCTCTGTTGCCCATCTCTGGACACACTCCAGCACCTCTATGTCCCTCTTGCAGTGAGGGGCCCAACACTGAACACAGTATTCGAGGTGCGGCCTCACTAGCACCAAGTACAGTGGATGATCTCTTCCCTTGTCCTGCTGGCCACACTGTTTCAGACAAAAGCCAGGATGCTACCTTGACCACCTGGGCACACTGCTGGCTCATGTTCAGCTGACCATCAACCAGCATCCTCAGGTCCTTCGCCACCAGGCAGCTTTCCAGCAACTCTGCCCGCAACCTGTAGCTTTGCATCTTGGCACTTCTCCTTGTTGAACCTCATACAGTTGGCCTCGGCCCACCAGTCCAGCCTGTCCAGATCCCTCTGCAGAGCCTTCCTGCCCTCAAGCAGATCCACACTCCCCTGCATCTTGGTGTCATCTGCAAACTTACTGAGGATGGCATAATACTGGCATCTTTTTCAGAGTGCTCTTGAAACTGAAAAATGTCTCAATAAAAGGAAAGTGAGCATAAAAAGAGAAGACAAAAAAGGAAAACTGTGTGCCTTTCAGAGGTGCGTGAAAGATTGACTCTTCCTTAATAACAGGAGCTGTAGACACACACTTAGCCACAGATTGGTTTAAAACCTGCAAGAAGATAATCTCTTTTGGTGGGACTGTCAGAAGAAGGTTGCTGTGATGCACAAAGAACAAAGCCAGCTTCACAGCAGACTGATTACATAGCGTGAAACAGCTTTCCTGGCTGTGCTCTACAGGGTCTCCAGAGCAGCAGAGTTGCTGTGCAAGTCTTTAGTCTGTAGGGCCAAAAAAGAAGGTTGAGGCACCTTGCTTTCTCTCTGATGCTTTTTAGGTTGTCTCTCTCTTTCGTTTTTTTTTTTTTCTCCTGGTCAAGTGTCCACAAGAACATCGAAGCTTTTTTAGGTTACTCTCTCCAGGCTGCCCAAGTCAGGAGCTAACTCATAAATGTGTGTATCTACTGAAGCAACTGGAAGGAACACTGTTCTAGTGAGTGCTTCAAATGTGCCCTTGGTTGTGTGTAAGACTATGATCCTCACAGCACATACTGTTCTCAGGCCAGTACTTCTGTCCCTCGGGAGCACAGCAGTTGCAAATTACCTTCTGTTAAAGCTATTGTCTAGTGGGGTTATGGATCAGAAACTTGATTTTCCCTTCTGGCTTACGCATAAAACACACAAAAGCCTGCTGACTGAGCCACCTGGGGTGACTGGCTGCCTCCCACAAGTTCTGGATCAGTAGGGTGTTTTGACTGAACTATAAAATATATACTGAAAGAAGTTAGAGGAGCACAATGTATAGCAATGGCGTTAACTGCTGCCAATTCTCTTGGAAATGTCACAGGCTTTGATGGGACTTTCCCCCACTGTATCCTAGGATTGTTTTTCCCTTAAGAAAAATAGACCTGTTAATAGAGGTTTAACAGGC